>JAQFVV010012650.1:1306494-1441889 GCA_028023455.1 Epiperipatus broadwayi | reverse complement strand
ATATATATTGTAAATATCAATAGGTCGATATTTATATTTTAAAAATTTGTTATTTGTTATTAAAAAAAAATCTCTTTAAGTTGAAGTTTATATATGAAATATTTAAATTTTTCTTTTATGTTTATTAAATATAGTTATTATTTGAAGTTATTATTTTATTTATATATATCGATAGTACATCATTATAAATATTTAATTATTGAAATAAATAAGGACATATAAATTGTTGATTAAAAAAAAAAAAAGTATTTTATTTGCAATGATTACTAAATGTAATAAATAATTATTTATGTATATTTTAAAAGATGTTAAATTTTCGATTTGATACTTTTTATATGTATACTTAATATTTTATTTTTATTTTGATGTTAATTGTTGTAAAAGAGAACATACATATAACATGAGTTTTAAAATAGCATCTGCTGGCATAAAACCACGCGACAATAATAAGGAAGCCATTATTAGGATTATTGCTTATTAAAAATGGGATATAGAACAAACAACTGAAGGATAGAATTTTATTACATTTTATTTCTTTAAAGTTTACCATTTTTAAAATACTGAAGTAACGTATATATTTTGTAATAAACATATAAATTATGACGGGGTAATAAGGATATATCGCAGCTAGGGCTGCATCATCATCATCGCTTTCATATATTCTAAAGCAATTTTTCAATGGAACAACTAAAAATTTCAACGTATAAATTTCATCGCGTCTGGAATTAAAAGCTGGTATAGCTATCTTAAATGTATTATCGTCAATTTAATTCTAATCTGAAAATAATTGTAATAGATGTGCTGGATTTAACATTTTAATAAAATATGCATATATTTAAGAATTAATAATCTTCTTTAATGAAATTGTTTCGTCGTTCTTTTAATAGAATGCATTCTAAAAATAAAAATAATAAAATATACAGATGGAAAAAACTCATGGACTAAATTAATTCTTAAAAAGGACAATCAACTAAGTGAACTTTTAAAAAAGGTATTTAATAATTATATATTTATATGAATGATGTGTGGATATACATTTTTGAGATTGATATATTTTTTTTTTGTTTATTTTATTTTTCATTGTAAAATGTAACGTTTGTGAATGATCAATTTAAGCGTCTTGTTCTATTATAACATTAAACGTATAACAGATGATGTTTAAGATAAATATTTAAATAATTTTAAAATCTGAAAATATAATTTATAAGTTGAGGTACTAAATATTAATTATTATCTTTACATTGCAACTATTAGGCAGAAATATGTCTTTATATATTTATTGTTTATATTTATATTGGAAATATTAATATTATTTAAAGTCAAATGATAACATAAATAAAAGATGTGCTATTTATTTTTATAAATAATGCCTTTGTAATTATTTAAAGATCGATACTATATTAGTCTTATTTTCTTAATGCCAAAATTATTAGTAAATTAATTGAATTTACGACTTAATAAAAGATAATTTCTTATTTCATTTTATTACTTGGTTTGTAGGTCACTTACATATATTATTTTTCATACACATATTTAGAGGTACATAAATTTATATAGTAGATGTGTATATTTGAATTTAATAAAAGTCCCTTTATTTTTGATATATATATTTGATTAGTTAGTCACATCAACCTAAAAGATAAATTATAATGAAAGATCTCATTGATTAGTATGATTTTAGATTTGTTTTATATAAAGCTAGCTGGGAGGGCAATTTAAACAATTTATTAAAATATAATTGGAACAAGTTTGTTTTTCTTCATTCTTTAATATAAATGGAATAACTCATATACATTCCATTATATTTAACTTGCTTAATTATGAGCTACCATATAGTTTCCATTGCATTATTTATATAACCGGGATAATTTTGTCTTTCTTCAATTTAAATGGAATGTAGCAAGTACGATCCATTATATTTAACTTGCCCAAACATGGGCTACCTTAAGTTCCATTACATTTGGAGCATCCAAGTGAGGCTCTGAATTATAGGTTCCATTACATTTGGCTAGTCCAATCATGGGGCTGCTACATAGACGTTTCCATTACAATATATATATATATATATACATAAAAGCATACATACATGCATGCATACATACATGCATAGAGGTTGATAGATATGCAGGTAGGTAAGTAGTTAGGTAATTGCATGTATGTACCATAAAAAGATAGTTAATAAGGCAAATATAAATGATAAAATAGGCATATAGGTAATAGGTGGATGGATGATGAGAGAGGAAAAAAGGTAAGCAGATTTGTAGACAAGCAAACATACATATCCCTGCATATTTATCATGTATTGTTAAAGTCCTGAATAAATTGGAATTGGTTTTTAGGTAAATGAAAATTCTCAAACAAGGTTAGAATTTTTTTTTGTAAAAAATACAATTTTAAATAATACAATTTTAAATTGGATTCATTATTTATTATGTTAGTAAATGGATGTTTGATTATTCTGTAGTGAAACAAAAGACAAAAAAGCTATTTTATTATCAGATGGATGATCCATCTTGATAGATAATGTCCATTTTCCCAGAATCTTAAAAATATATTTATAGTTTCTGAAAAGTTTTTTTTATAGTTACAAGGTTTTCTTTGTCAGTTCTATTTTAAATATATGTGATTTTTATCATATTCATATTATGTTGATGTGAAAATGTAATTTATAATTTTTATAACTATATACCATAGAAATAACAATTTCATCATATTTTATTAATTTTAACTTTTTTTGATGTACTCATTAATAATATATGTTTAAATACAGTATATCTTGAAAAAATATTCACATTATTTATTAAAATTAAAGAAATGACAATAAAAAAGCATTGATTTGAGTAAATCCTATTTATTTTCATTACATCTTATTGAAAATAACCATAAAACAAAGAATATTCTGAAAAAATACCATGATAAAATGTATATATTGTAACATTATAACTGGTTCAAATAGAGTTAAAACATTCAATAGTATTTTAACTACGTTATTTAACTTAAAATGAAGACAACTCTTTTGCTCAGTAAGCTTTACTATTTTAAGCTATATAAAATCTTAATTATGCATTCTAAATTATATTAGTATAAACATTTGTGTTAAAATGTATTTAAATCCTAATTACTAAAATATATTACTTAATTTTTTTTAATATCTGTTTAAAGTTAAGAATTTGATAAGTTAAGCTTAGGTGAAACTAGTTTTAAATAGTTTATATCTTGAATGAGATGCAATAGATAAAATTTTGTTTTTTCTGTCTTTTAAAATATTATTTATTAGTCTGCAGTAAATTTAGTATGTCATGTGTGTGAGTATATGGGCATGAGTGTTAAAAGAGAGTTTAAAATGAATTATTTTAAATGTTAAACTATCTTTAAAAATGTTAATTATCTTTAATAAAAAGTAATAAATTTCATGAAAAGCATATTTTAATATAAGGGGTTTTTAATAATAATTTTTTAAGAACTCAAATAAAAATGAAAAGGATTGTTTTAAATAGAGCAAATAATTTTTTAATTAGTAATTAAAATAAAGTTAATTATATTTTATTTTGTTTTAAATTAGTGGCTAAGTCAATTTAAAAACCCTACTCCAGTATCTATCACTGATTTATTCACTAATACAACTAGATAAACTTTGCTGTTTACCTGTCAAGCATGTACACATTTAAAAAGAAAAAAAAATGAAAAATACAAGATTATTCAAATGCTAACTTTTCAATTTTTAAATATTTTTGCTTTAATTAAATAATATGCTGCTAAAACTTTATAAGTCATTTAGACAAATGTACTTTGAGCTGTGCACGCTCTCACTGCTATGGATAATATCTTTCAAGGAACTATCTTGAAAATTATTATCATCTCAGTTATTAAGATAAATATTATAATGCATTATTTCAAAGTGTCATAAATCCAAAAGAGGAAATGAAATATAATCTTTCTAAAAGTCTTCATTTACTTCAGATAAAGAAAGATGTTGTCCATACTGATATTTTTATTGCCTTGAAGAGAACATTATATAATTATATTTCCTCTAATACAAATAAAATACTATCATGGAATTCCAGCAATTCATTTATTCATCTATTTAAATATGCTTTATTATTCTGCAAAAAATAAATAATCTGAATTTTCTTCATACATCAATCTTGTTAAACTATTATATAAGATTTTGTCATGGAAGAATTATTGTTACCTGTTTATTTATAAGTTTACTTGTTCTTCTCTTCATTTCTAAAATATTAAAATGCAGACAATCTTTCAAGAAATTCCTGCCTTGAAATTTTATTCATTAATTATCTCTTATGTATTCAATGAACCATGTGGTATTTTATCAGTATGGATAAAAAAGAACTCCTAAGTTAAGATAAATATTTTCATTTTAATTCAATGAAAGAACTCACAAACTCTCTAGCATTATTTAAATGTGGTAAATTGAGCATAACATTTAAGATGTTGATATTATTATTATGTTGTTATAATTATTGTTTGTGCATTTATTAATTTATTATAATTATGCTATACATTATGTTGGGTATATTTGTAATAATATGCATGTTAAAATGGAAATTTGTATGAGTAAATTTCCAGGTAAAATAGTTCTATTTCCAAATTAAGGGCTCAGAACTTATATGCCAGTATCATTAAAGTTTATTAATGTGCACAGGGTAAAACAGTTTTTATATGCTTAATATGCAGATGAATATATTGTTCGAAGCTGTGTGTGTGTTAAGATAGTTTAAATACTTAGTGTACAATATTGTTTGCAATTATTTTTATATTGTTTTGCATATTTTATTAGTATGTATGTTTAAATTTCTATGTATGATTGATAATTTATGACTTGTTTATCTATTTCTTGGTATTCTACTCATTGACAGTTACCAATTGTGGCAATTATGTTGATGGTTTTATTTACTCTTGAATTTTTATTAAGCCTTTTCACAGTTGATATTGCAGCTGTTTTTACACTTCCAGGCTTGTTACTTGGTGTCAATTTATTATTACCATCCATTTTGCCTTTAGTTTTATTAGTATGTATTTTATGAAAGTATGATTAACACTTGTATACTTAACAATTTTTTTAGCTCTACTTTAATTTATTTTCATATATATATATATATATAAAATACATATTTTGCGGGTTCATCCGTGTTAAAAACTTTTAATATCAATTTACTGACGTTCGACTTGGTCACACAAGCCATCCACAGTGTGACCAAGTCGAAACGTCAGTAAATTGATATTAAAAGTTTTTAACACGGATGAACCCGCATATATTTAACCCGTGCAAATCTTCGTTTTAACATATATATATATATATATATATATATATATATATATATATATATATAGGGAGGTTACAATATATATATATTAATTCATTGAAAGTATTGAGCATTTTAGTATTATTCAATCCCTTATATGCATAAACAAATGGAACCTATATAAAGTATATTTGATTGGTATTTATCTATGTTAGCAATATATTAAGAATTATATTTATGCACTGATTTTAAATAAAGCTAGAATTTTAATTATAATCTTTAGTAGCCTGTCTGAATTCATATGTTTGCTGTTCTGTGTGCACAATTGCTGGTTGATAAATAAAATGTAAATTTAATTCTTGTGGTTTTGCAAGAATTTTTTTAAAAGATATACTTTACCTTAGTGTATGTAAGTATTTATAAGAGAAATAGTTTGTACTGTTATATCTATTGCTTATTATCTCAATTTATTATTGTATTATTAAATATTTATGTCATGTTGTAAATAATATTGTTTTATTCATTAAATATGTTTATGGGTTCTTTGTCATCATCAGACAAATTTATTTAGAAATCTAATTAACAAAGTTATATTAAACATTGTTGAATTCAAGAGTACAATTTATAAGTCACATTAAAATTATTTATTCAATTCATTTATTTTTCTTTATACCTGCATTATCTGAAATAAAATATTATGTTGTTTTGTCTTTATTATAAGTGTGCCTAGTGATGTAGTGGGTGGCATATAAAGTACCCTTTCTGCCTGTTTTAGTTTTGCTATGCTTGGTAACTAGATTATTAATTGATATATTATAATAAGACTTACCCATAAGTAATATAAAGATGAATAGTTGTAAGGGAAGAGCCTAAAATATCTTGAGAGTATTTAATTGTTAGCCTAAGTTTATATGAAGTATTTAGATACTTTAGTACTTTGTATTTTCACTTTCTCATTTATTTGAAAAGAAGATATAAGATTATAAAATTATAAGAAGTAGAAAAGAATATCTTAGGTATAAGAAACTGAGTTATTATTTCATCTAATGATATTTAAGGGCTAAGCAAAGTAATTATTCATTGCACCAAATATGAATAAAATCCCTGAGATGTGGATAAAATAATAACTGTGAGGTTTGAATTAAAATAAGAATCTTAAGATTTAGATTTAATAATAACATGGGATTAAAGCACTAAACATCACATGATCACCATTACTTATGCTTGCTCATAACTAAAACAGGCAAAACTCTGCACTACAGTAGTCCTAAAAACAAACCAGAATAATCACTGGATGCCAGAAGGCTTGTGCACAAAACCCCTATCTAGTATCTACTCATTCAATATTCTCAGACTAGTTTTTAGTTTAAGAACATGTGATGTTTTTACTCATGTTTATGTTATAAGATATTTTGTCTATAAGATTACTTATACTTTGAGATGAAAAATCCATAGTTATTATGGTGCCAGGCTGTGTTTTGATGTGCAGGATTGCAGGTTGTATGGTTCTTTGGCATCTCCATGTGATCACCCATGTTGTATGTCTGTGATTGTGGGTTACAATATATCATTTACTTTGTCTAGATTATATAGAATATAGTGTAATATAAGTTTTCATTTACAGTTTTCTATAGTTAATTAGGACCATTGATAAAGTCATGGCCACCTGAATGCTGAAATAAAATATGACTCCTCAAATTAATACTAATTTTTACATAATTATTATAATCAATGAAATATAATATAAATCTTTATTATATAATAATAACAACTTGTAAATACATCACAGAAAAATTATATATATAAAAGCCTTTTTCGGTAATTCTCAATTTTTTTACCCTTCTCAATATGATACCTCGTACTAATACTAACACGTATATAGCGACATCTATTGACATTTTCTATAATTCACATTTTTATCATTTTATTTATTTCCCCTTATATTACTTTCCATTCTTTATCCATTACCCAATCATTCATTAAATCAATTGACTTTTTGTAAATGTTCATACATGTATTTATATTATATTTTATATAATTTGTTTCATATATTTTCCTTCTATTCATTTCCTTTATATAATTTAATGGTCTTATGTTTTTAATACAATCTATTTTATGTCCAGATTTTAAATAATGAACATATAATGCTGATCTATCATCCCTCCTTTCAATAGCACTATTATGTTCTTTTGCCCTTTGTTCTAATTGTTTTGTGTTTGTCCATAGTAAACCATTTTACATATCCCACAAGTAATTTTATATACTGTTCCCTTTATATATTTCATATCATCTTTAATCTTATAATTTCCTATTAATATATCTAAATTTTTACTATTAGACCATCCTATTTTTATATTTTTATTCATATAATTTTTATTTTTAGTTAATATATCATAAATTTTAGGTGTATATGCAATTTTAATCCATTTTGTATTATTTAATATTTTATTCCCTCTAATATTATTTTTATTATCATATAATATATTCCTAATATTTCTAGGATTATATCCATAGCTAGAATATAATTTAATAAATTGTTCTTTTTGTACTTCAGCGGTTTTTTTATCTGTGTTATACCTATCATTTTTAATTTTAAAATTCTTAATTACTGCCATCTTTTGTGTCCATGCTTGTTGTGAATCCTTATAAATTACTTTTCTTATTTTATCTTCTTTAATAAATGATTTAATACAATATGTTATTTTTATCTTTATTTCTATATCTAAATTTTTACTTTATTATCTATTTCTTTTATTGTAAACTTTATATTTTTTTTATTATTATTAAATTCATTATATATATTTTTATAACTCTTTTATTCCCTATTATTAAGATATCATCTACATATCGAAAATATTCTTTTATTTCTTTATTTATTATTCTATTCTTGACAATTGTAATTCCATTTCATTTATAAATATTGAAGCCATTAATCCACTTATTGCACATCCCATAACCCATCCCTTATTTATATTCCAATATTCATCTTTATATTTAAAATATAAGCTATTATTTATTAAATTTAACCCCTTTCCTAATGTCAATTATTTCATATCCTGTATATAGATTTTTAATTTTGTATAACTATTTTAATACTTTCATCCCTAGGTATACTTGGATACATTTTCTCTATATCCATTACAAAAATACTTTGATTTCTATTCATTTTTATTATATTTAACCTATCTATAATTTCATCAGTATTTTTAATACAAATTCCCCATACCCCATAATATTTGCTATCCATTTATTTATATATCTCAAAATTTCTGTAAAATGAAATTTGAAAGTTAAATAATAATCTTAATGGATTATCCTCTTTTGGTTTTTACTTTAGTAAATATATTGATTTTCATACATTATGGATACAAAAATCCATACTTATTTTTATCAATAATTCCTTTCCTTTCCATTTTTGTAATATCTCTATATATTTACTTTTTATATTATTAGTAGGATCTTTAAATAATTTTATATATCCTTCCTTTTTTATCTCATTTTCTATCTTATCTATATAACTTTAGAATACATATAACAAACCCTTTATCTTCTTTACATAATCTATTCTCTTTCTACATATATTTCTTATTTCTTTAGTAGTTCTTTTTATTTATTTCCCTTTGTGAACTTTATTTCCTAATTGTTTGTTCATAAATGTTTTCCTTTATCTCTGTGAAATTTGCATTCTTGTCCGTATCTTCTTTTGTCTTTATCCATAAAAAAAGAGACACCCTTAAAATTATTAAAAACAAATTTTTCTTAAATAAAACATTAAAATTTATATGTACCTATTTAGTTATATACTAGTTGACCATTATAATTTACTAGTTATACTTTCATAATTTAGCTTTTATATTTTTACATTTAAAAAATAAAAATGTTTAAAACATAATACTTCAAAATAATTTATTACAAATTACAGTAGTTCAAACTTGTTAATTAACTAGGATAAACTCACATACTTTCAAAATATTTTCTTTCTTGCTTGAAGAGATTCAATTTTTTTTATAAGTATTCCTAAATTAAATGAATCACTTAATTGATTCTTAATTGAAATTATCATCAATTCTGATTATCTTTCATGTAAATTTTATTCACAATATAAGTAGTTCCTTAGCTTATTTTTCTTGAGAAGTCAAAAGAATACATTCATCAGCAGAAGTAAATATACTTACACTAACACTTGCTTCTTTATTATCACTTTCAATGTTTTTATCAATCATAAAATATTTATTTAATGATCCCCACTAATTGTTTTTGTTGTTCAATTTATGTTATTTTTGATGCCTATATAGAGCAATTGATAAGAGTTTGTTTTTGATTAGACAGTCTCAAAATATGGGTAAAATTAAACTATTTAAAAACAATTTAATTTAAATCTTTAAAATATTAGAAGAGTCAAATTGGCAATCAGCAAAAGTCACTATAATTGTTTATCAATATTAATGAAAAATGAATGTTTATATTAATATGAAAAGTGTAATATGAGAAACATCTTAATGTTTAGGGGTTAGATTAAACAATGATACAAATATTGATAAAGAGCTCCAGCTACCAGATAATATTGATGTAATGAAGGATGAACTCCATGTATGAATAGTGAGACTATCCTACAAATTTAATAAATCTTAGTAATGTAGCTAATAAAATTTTGAAATATTTTATATGAAGGATAAAAATGATAATTAATATATTTTGACTGCTGACTTAATTCAGTCACCTAAGTGACTTATACATATTGCACAACATGAATTGGTGCCCCCATAGTCAGTTAATTATAAAGTGCAATGTATTAAATTGAAACAATCATTTTTGTATTGTTTTAGATATATAAAATTGCATTATTTTTATCAAATTGTATAGATTCAAAGCATAAGTTTTTAATTTGATATCCTAATTTAAGTTTCCTATATCTTTCACAAAAAGATAATATAAACTAAACTATAACATGGTTTCATTTTTGTTTCTTTACATTATTATCTGATAATTTTTCCTGAGTAGTTATTGGAAAAACAATTATAAATAGTAACAATAATGCAGATAAAATTCTTAAAACATAAAAGTCATGTGATATTTTTGTTTAGCATTTAACTTCTTTCAACCAAAGATAAAAGCAAGAATCTTAGATTATAAGTTAATTTGTCAAAATAACATGTTTCTGTGAAAATAAGATCTAATCTTATAATAATTTTTCCTCCAGAAGATATCATAAAAATTATTTTCAAGGGATGTATTATTTTTTTCATGTACAAAATGTACATTTATTCAAATACTTTTTTTCTTTACAGAAAGCTGTAAGATTTTTACCCCAGGAGACCTCCATAATTCCTCTCTTGTCCTCAGCAAAACAGCTCTTTACTTTTGCACTCATTAAATCCAGTGTTATTTGAAGACTTGCAAGTTAGGATTGGTAACAAAAATAATTAGAGTTATGATTGATAATTTAACTTAAGCTAAACTTTGATTATTAAATACATTTCCATTATTTAAAGTCTTTTAGGAGGAAAACAATGTTTAAGAATACAAACTAATTTTTTTTTTTTCATTTTGAATATTTAAAATCTACCATGATGAAACTTTAAAATTAAACCAAGTATTCTAAATCTAATTATTAATATAAATAAAATAAGTACCTAAAAGTATATAAATGAATTTAAAAATTGTTTAATATACCACCTTGTGATAGATAAATTGTTTCTCTATACAGATAGAATTACATTTGTAAAAAATGGTTAACAGGAAAATAAATATATACCATATAATATATATTACTATTTCTTTAAAGCATTAATGTCAATAATATTCTTTATTTATACATTCATTACTTTATCTATTTCACAGGTGGTAATGTGATTACCATGTATTCCTGCTGATTTATTGAAATTAAAAAAATGTTTTATTTTTAAAATTATAGGAAACCCATGAGGATGATGTTTAAAAAAACCATCATTCTCTGAGGATTGAGTTCCTTTTTAAAATGGCAGCATATGGCATGTTAAAATAAGACAAAATTTGGATTTTTTATTAATAGGTCCATTTAATTTTTTTTCTACTCAGTTTCTTAGATTGCATGAAGAAGATAATGGCAGAATTTTATTATTGACCAGACTCCTTAGCAAAATGAATTCAAAATTCCTCAGTAATATATAATTTCAAGAATTTCATCCTGAAAATAAACATAATGTAAGTATTTAATTTTAATATTTTTATTACTTGAATAATTTAAATTTCTTTATTATTTGATAAATGTATAATTTATTATTGTGTTTGTATTAGTGTATCTTTGTAGTATATAAATTATATTTGTATTCAAATATAACAAAAGTAGTTATTTATATACAATGGTATTTGGGGGTTTTGATCCAAGTTTGAGGCAACCTTATTTTATAGACATAATGATTCTCAAAAGGTTTAATAATTTATTAGTGTGTTTGTGTTTTTAATTGCATGTCTGTGTTTGTATAACAAGTAATGATTTTTTATATATAAAATTAAGGTATTCTAAAGAAGAGCAATTAAAATTTTAAGACTGATTATCAGGTGTAGAGAAAGATGGCAGTTGATATAGCAATCACAAAATTTACTGGGCATAGAACAATGTAAAAATTTAAAAAACAATAAAGAGAGGTTTCAAGTGGTGTATGTGGGGATAGCCACAATGGTTTTGTATATCACATGGAATTGTATGAAGGCAAAAAAAATCAAATCCTGATTCTTGCCTATGCCTAGGTATTTATGTTGTGCAGTCAGTAGTTTTGCCACATCTTGCATAACATCATTTTCAAGTCTATATCTAGCAAACAAGCTATATGCAAATAAATTATATCTCTATGGGGCAATGAATATAACAACATAGCATTACTGGTGCACACAAAATATAAACATCATTGGTGTGCACCAAAAATATAAAATGAGATGAAACTCATTTTATCATTGATACAGACAACCTTCAATATTTAGTTTTGGATAGGCAATAAACCAATTGCTATGATGACAAATTCATATCCACCTTCTGGAGATAAATTATTTTGTATCTTTTATTAGGTTGAATCTTTTTTTATAAATTAACTTTTAGGGTACAAGATAAAAATAAAGAATTCTTATGTGACTATTTTTGTAGACTCTGAAGTTATATATTATCTTAGGTAAGAAATGATATATATGTTCTGAATCACAATTTTGTGAGGAATTCAAAGAATTATCAATGAAGATGTAAATTTAAACTTAGTTAATAATAAATTAGAAATTATGAACAAATAATAAAATAATACTTATTTTGAATGTTGAATTATTTTTAACCTTACTTTTTAATAGTACTCACTAATTCTCTTAGCGTTATTGTTTTTTTTAATTTTTCTATTTTCAGTCAATATATAGCATTTTGCAATAACATTATTAAAATTGAAGTTATGGTGAAAATTGTGACTCAAGTCAGTTTTTTAAAAATTCAATATGGCAGCAAATACCCTGATATAGTTATAATTTAATATGTCCATTGTATGTTTCAATAAGCAAACTAAAGCCATTTATCTGGCTAACGATCTTAACTAGGATTTATACTTGGCATAGGGCTTATATTATAAGCATCCTGAAAAATCATGCTCGGGCTTAATTTCTGGTTAGGATTTATTTTTGGTGAAACACAATATATATTCTATGGATTAGTTATTCTCAAATTTAATTATCTCTGATTAGGTAGCTGAATTTAAAATTTTAGTCATTAAAATGCTCAAGTTATTAGCTTGAGTACTATTAACAGATTAAAACTTAATTAACTGAATATAGTTGTATCATCTGTCATACTCAATGCTAATTAGTTAAAAATTAACCGTAGACTAAATACTAACTATATAGCAGCTAGTATCTCTGAACATTGAATATTTATATAAAGCTGAGAATAAAAACGGAGCAACTATTCGGGAATGTCAAGAGTAAATTATATTATATATATATACTAATCTAATATTTTATACTTAAAATATTCAGTTAAGTCAGTAATTAATTTTTATCTTAAAATATTTAACTTAGAAATCCAATTATATTTTCTTTCTCTTTTTTTTAAAAAGTACATTTAGTTTAATTATGAAATTCTTTTGTAAAAACTTTAATTAAAATTCTATTATCAGTTGCAAATCTGACATTTGGTATTTTATATAATTTTTTAAATCGAGCAATAGCAAAAAAGATGTGTTTTATCTGATGATTTATGATCATTTAGGAAAATACAATTTCATACTCTTTTTTCTTCTTCCACGTTTTAGCATTATAAAGATTGAATCTAAATTTTAAAATATTTTCTTAAAATTTTAAAGTAAGGTTGAATGACAAAAAAAAAAAAAAACATAAAAGAGGTTTAATATTATTTTAAAATTTAAGATTTTTACATTATCATTTATCCCGTTTTTGTTATACTATTTTCTCATTATACAAAAGAATTATTAATTTATCATTTGTTTAAAAATTAATAATACACTGACAGCTTTCTCTTTTATTCAAAAATAGTCATTTATTATACTTACAACAATGTTTATTATTATTATATCTGTGACTTTAATAAAACATTTTTAGCTAATATTTTCTATTTTTAATGATTTAAACCATTTTAGCTATCATTCCAAAAATAAAGCTCCGTTGCAAGTCATTAATGATGCTATCTCAAGTTCAATTAACTAAACGCAATTTTTTTTTTTTTTTAGTTAAATAGTCAAACCGGTCTTAAAATAATATATATATATATGCGGCTATGCATGTTGTTTAAACTGAAGTAGAAAAGTATTAATTTTATTAATAATAAATAACATTTTGGGTCCTTTTTTGTGCACAAAAATATTCAATGTGTTTTCTAGCATTTGGAAAAGAGTGTTGAAGGAGGGATCATTTATATAATAGTGTTAATTCCAAACAGACTTCTTTGAACATAACGTCAAAAAAATATTATGATGATTTATAAATAAAATTAATTTAAATATTCGGCAAAATTTGTGTTTTATATTTAAAAGAACTATACAAAAACTTCACACAAGTTTTTTTAAAATTATTACTAGTAGCAATTAAATATAAAATTTTAGAAGTTAATGATAAAGTGCCACTTCAGATTCATTATGAAGATACATAAAAAAGCAATATTTTGGAAAACAGTTAAAAAATGATGCATTGTTTTAAATATTTTATCAAAGAAAACAAAATATTGCTTTTTATTTTAAATTAGAAAATAAGAAAAAAAAATCCAATGCTACTTTATTCAAAAATTGAAAAATGGAATCTGATATATCTGAAAAAAAGCTATGGATATTATTTTTTTGGAACATAGAAATTTAATCAAAAAATAAGAAGGTCATTTGTTTTTAAAAATCATGACTTGGTTATAATAACATGCTATCACATGTTGAATGTTGATGAGATGGGTTACTTTATTAAAATAGTTGAGAAGATTTAGAGAATTCTTTATACAATTCAGATCTGTATATAGAATTTTTAATTTTCTATGCATATGAAGAAATTTTAAGAAAAATTACATTGAAGTACAAAAATAAAAAAAAATTATATAAAAATTTATAACAAATGTAACATATTAATCTGTTGTATAAAAAGGTGAATTTAAATTATTTAATAACCTAAAGTTATTGAACTATACTTATATTTAATGACTAATAACTTTTATTTCTGGATAATCATTGTGAATCAACATACATTTTGTTAAACATGAAAAAAATTTTGATTCTGAACATTGTCATACATTGTTTCAAAAAGTTTATTGGATTTATCTTATAAATAAATCACAAAAAAAATTTAATATTATATTTTTAGAAACTACAATTTATATTCTTGATTTCAAATAAATAGTTATAGATATTGGAGAGGGTAAATGCTAATATGTAATTTAACTTAACCAGAATATAACTTTCTAATAATAAATCATTCCTTTGTATTTATTTGAAGTATTATATGTTTAGAAAACACTTATTTTGCAATAATTAATCTATAAAAATACTGAATTATTAATTATTTTTTATTAAGTCAGAAATTATTATACTTTTTTATCAATGTGTTTATGTTTAACTCATGAATATGCAAGTAATCTCATGCTTTTGTTAAATGTATATCTCATTATTATAAATATAATCTTATATTTCTAAAAACTATAATTAATTATCTTACATTTGAAATATTTGGTTGTAAACATTATAGAAAAAAAGAATTGATAACTCCTAATATATAATTAACTGAACCAAGATGTCTATAACATTTGTCAACTATTTAACTAACTGAATGATTCTTCTCATGCATAAAAATGCATTTTAGAAAATATTAGCATATTTTTATCCAATGTTTATGACCATGAATATGAAATATAACAGCACTGATTGTAGTTTTTAGAAAAATATAAAGTTATACGCATGAGTAAAAAAATTATAAATGATTAATAATAGAGAAAGATGTCAGGCATTGGTGGTCGAGAGGTCAGCACAGCTACCTTACAAGCAGTTGTACCAGGTTAGTGAGTTTACTTCCTTGCTGATGCTATGACACTTGGAAAAAAATAATAATAGAGAAAGATTGCCATAGGTATATGTGACATTTTATGAATTTAATTTAATATTTTCTCTAATTTAATCTATTTAATCTAATCTAAAAGTAAAATAAATTTAATAATAATTTTTGATCTGCTAAAATGATAAATAATCATTTATACATTTATTAAAAATGATTGTTGTAAAATAAATGTGTATTAAAACACAACATTTTTAAGTTGTATTTTAGCATATATATATATATAATTAGAGTAGTGCCAAAATACAACTATATTTAAAAGTTGTATTTTAGCATATATATATATATAATTAGAGTAGTGCCATTCTAATTTCAAAAGCACAAAAACAAATGAAATAAAAAGAAATATGATGCAAAAATATGTGTTTTATGCTAAAACATCAATCTGCAGAATAAACAAATATATATCAATAAAGTACATAAAAGATCTAAAGTCTACTATTTGATATTTTTGAATGTCGTCTTTTAACATTTTGTATTTTTTTTAAAGCTTCAATACTCTCATCCATATCTTCTTAATAATAAAGTCAATAAATGTTGCTATATGTTACAATATAAATGTAAATAGAATTATTAAAAACTAAGCTTAATTACTTTTCCAATAAAAATGTTAAAAAAAAATCTTTGTTATTAGCACTTTATGTGCTTAATTCTCTGGAAATAGAATTTTACAATAATAGAGTCAATATTATTCTATTCAGAAAAATGAAGGACATACTCTTTGTCTTAATGTTTTCTTCCAAAATATTTTCAAAATTTTATATTTCAGTCTTTCCTTCTATTTTTAAAGTAACTACATGTTACATTGATTGTGGTTCATAATTTTCTTACAAATAATAACTTTGGCAGAATACATATATAAGTAATTCAGTTGAAACACTTGTAATTAGTAAGATGAAATATTCTGTCTTCTAAGTTAATAAATTTAGCAACATACCAAATTCAACATAGAACTTCAACATTAAGATTCATCTTTTTATTTATAAAACTTAAAATTGATTAATATTTTCAAGCTAATAAGAATGAAAATTAAAATTACCAAAAAAAATTTTTCTCCAATATGTTGTTGATAAAGTACTTATGATTATTACAATTAGTCATTACAACAAAATCATTCAAAATATTAAGAAAATTCTGTATATAATATTTTAAATTGGTATAATAAAGAAATTATTAATACACTATAAATAAATAAAACCTTCTGATTGTATTGCCATCAAACCCTTAGTTTATCATGATAATTTTTCATAAAAGTACATATAAATTGATTCACGATACTGGCATTGAAATTAAAAAACAAATTTTAATTTATCACAGAATCCTATTTATACGAATTTTTATTTGAAATATCTTACTTTTTTTACTGCTAATAAATACACATTTTCTCATATTATCATGTAGAAGTTATTTAATATAAATAGATGTTTATTTAATTTCAAATATTTACAGAAATCTTTTGACTTAATTGAGTTAAATATACTTTGACTACATAGCTGCCTTCCAAGCAGCTGGCCTAGGTTTGCATCACATTTGACATATGAAAATTATTTAACTCACAATTATCTGATAACACTAAATTAACCTCAAGTGTTTTTGATTCTTTAAATTTCACTCTAGTGTTTGTTTGTGATTAGAATTTACCTATTCAATGAAATCCTTGGAAGAATTTTTATTATAATGTAAACTGGTATTTTTTTCTCACAATTTCTAATAGGGTTACCATATTTTAATTTCATGAAATACAGCATCTGAAAAAAAAATAGAATAAAAACATTTTAATGATACTTGCGATTCCGGACATCAGAGAATATTTATGTTAAAACAGATCATAAATAGGATCTACCAACATTTTGTAATAAAATTCTGAAGCCAAATAATAATATTTATTGATTGAATCAAAGCATCAGATAAACATATTAATTTTCAAATTGAACAAAATTATTTATTTATTTTAACTAATTATATTTTTTGTTCAAATGAATTTTTTAAAATAAAACTTATTATTTTTCATTAGTTCCTAAAACTCTGCATAATTGTCATCTGCACTTATTTTAATTTCTAATAGATGCTTAGTGCTTCTACTAAAAATCTGTTTTGCTTCAGACCAAATATTTCGCACAATATATATAACATTCATTTAACTGGTGCTGTGGATTCTGATAGACCAAAAAGGAATTCTAATAATTTTGTAAAGTTAGATCTTTCACTTCCAGTTGCTTGAAGCATTTTAAATCTTTCAACCCATAAATAAACAACATTAGAAGTAATATTTATTAAAGCTTCAATATTTCATTCTTTCTGCTTACTTTTCTCAATTTTTTTTTATTTTAAATATTGCAGTACTATTTTTATAACCAAAATTTCATCAAAAGTTTATCTATATTAATAACTGAAACTTTGGAGAGAATTGCTTAATAAAATCTGCTGATTCTTCAATATTTCACCACTGAATCTCAAAATTCTGATTGCTTTATATCTATAAAAATTTGACCTGTATCATTGAGGCTATTTTATAACTCACGACTTTCAAAATCTCCTTTGTTTACAGTTCCTTCATTTATATGGAGAGAAATTTTTTGCTTGCAAAATTGAGGAATTAATTTATCAAATTTTTTGGTTTTTAATTTTATTTTTACCACCTGGTAATTTAAAGCAATCTCTACAGTCGAAATATTTTTTTCAAAAAGAGTGATAATTTTTTGAAAAATATGAAGGCTGCCATTAATAAATAAAGTTAACAATTTATTGTGTGGGTTTTTGAAAAAAACTCTTTTATTAATTAAAACGATGAAAATGATTCTTTCAAAATTAAAATAATCCTATGAAGGGCTGGGAATATATTGAAAGAATTTCTTGTACTTAATGTACTCAAATTCTCAAAATTCTTTTAATTTCTTCACTCTTACTGCATAAAAAAAAGGATACCACAATTTTTTTTTTTTTTTTTATAATTTAACAAGAGAGGAGGCAAACAATTTTTTTTTTTTTTTTTTTCCCTCCCCCCCCCCCCTTTTCCCCTTCTTCAAAAATTATATATATGTATATATATAATTACATAGTTACAACAATTTCTATTTCAAAAGATAGTTTATCTATACCATTCTGTACACACCAATACCTAGAAGTTTTATGCCATTTTTTTTAATAATTTTATGTGAACATTATTTTTACTTTTTTTGTTGCAGTCCTCCAAAATTTGTATCTATGATATCAGCCCCTAAATCAAGGGGATTTATTTTCATGTTCATTTAAAATGTCTGATGTTTTTATTTTGTTAAATAACCAGACTCTAGTAGCTTGACTTTAATTTTAATTTATGGTATAAATATTTTAGTTGACACTTATATAACCTTTAAATCTAATCTATTACATACATCTATAGATATAGCAATAAAACAGCATGATTTAATTTGTTTTATATTTTATTCATTGTAGGAGTTGGAATTACATTATTATCTATAGCAACTGTTTTTTTCTAGCACTGGAATATTTTAAATCAAAAAATTTTGAAATGAATATAGATTGACATTTAGATGATTTAAAACTGTGTTGATGCATAACTACATGAAATGCCATGTTTCTGTAACTGCATAAGAATAGTCATCAGAATTTTATTTTCTTGTTTTGATATTTACATTACTTGCTTTTTCAGTCTTCTGATGTTTTAAAGAATTTATATGTTCATGATGTATCTTCTTCCAAATGCTAGAGTAAACCTATTAAATATGGAACAAAGTATAATCCCATCATTTTCATTTTCTTGTTCTAGCTTTACAAATTTTAATTCATTTTATATTTCTACATTAAAATGACAATTTGGTTAGATGTTCCATTTATCACGACTTTGTATTATCAAATACAAATAAATATAAATCTAATAAATTATTAATAATTAACTTAACTAATTAAACCCAAATGCAAATGTGAATTTACATGCCACAGTCTATTCAAATCAGTGCAGAAACAAAAAAAACATTACTATATAACCTTTTTCAGTTTTGGAATTGACTGATAATATAGCATTTTTATAAATACAAACATTTTGCTTATTTTTTAAAAGTTTGGTGCAGACATGGACAAGACCTTCAAAATATGAACTGTCTTTATTAAAAAGGTCATCTGGTAAAGCTATTAATATAGTATATTTTATAAGATATTCTTTTCTATAAATTATAATAATAAAATCATCCTTAACATTGATTAGACAATTTCATAGATCCATATATTCCTCCAAAATATTCAATAGTTTTAAAACTAATATATAACCAGCATATTTTGAAATGTAGCCAGAATATGTCATCACAACCTGAAATTTTTCTATTCTTAAGTTTGTTAAGAGTTGTTTATTAAACTGAAAATTTAAAACTAAATGATGATGTAGAATGGAATTATCATTAAAAGCCATTTTCTCAGTTCTTATTATGCAAGAAGTATTTAAAATATAATTTTTATCTATCCAAAATATAACTTTAATTATAATTATAAAATCAATGCCTTGATCACATCCTCATTTTATCGCTTAGTAAGCCTTGGTCCATCCTATTCTTGAAATCAAGAAGTATACTATAAACCTTAATATTCAAATGTTTTATTAAACTTCAAAGTTACTCAAAGCACCTCACATATGTTCCCATCTCTTTTAAGCACATTATCATAATACTATATTAGCCAAGAGATAGACTATATATTCTTAACAACCTTTTATGTAATTTTATGGAATGTTATGATAACAGCCATTTTCGTAAGTGTCCCTGTCTCACATAAGCAGACAGTTGCATTATATATATATATATAAACAAATCTTTTAAATCTTTTAAAACTAATTTTTATTTTTTTATTTTATTGATCCCTATCACTGTCTGAGTCTATCTATCTATTTTATACATTTCTTTTGTACCATCCATAGACATAAATTAGCAACTCAAACTTATCTTAGTATAGAGTCTTTTTGTTTCTCTCTGACCACCAGGCACCGGTAAAGGGATATATTATTAGTAGCATCAGAGGCGTTATCATGTAGGTGGCACTGTGGAATTAAGACTGTGGATTCGAACATAGTATATCTAGAAGTCAACCCCTCCTAGAGGGTTATATATATATATATATATATATATATATATATATAACAAATTAACCAAAGGAAATACATATAAAAACAAAAAAAAAAAGACTTATAAATCCAATAAATAATATTATATTTCAACCAGAGGGCTGGTTTTCATCAGAAAGAAAAAAAATACACAGTAAAATGGCGATAATCAAAAATTACAGATTTGGTAAAATATTAAAAATTTAACAAAACCCCCCTGATTGGTCACAAAATGTAACACAGAATATCTACCCAATCAATGACAAAATTCAAACAAAAAAAAAAAAACTACATTCCCTCCTAATCAAGCTTAAATTCTATTTAAATTAAAATAAATATAAAAATAAAAAATCCAAAATTAAAAATTAAAATATACATATGTGCATACATATGATTTCTATATGTGTGTTTTTTATGTGAAAATTTTCTTATATGAGGTTTTTTATGTAAAGATTGGTTACATGGATGTTTAATATCTGTGTTTAATTGGTTTATAGATAAATAATTAGTTATAAATTATTGTACTTTGCACTAACTATAATTTTTGATTAAAATGTATAAGTATTTTAGTTTTTAACGAATATTAATGTGAGCGCAGCTATTTTTTGGATGTGAGCAAAGTTTAATTTTTCTATGTATGCACATATGTATATTTTAATTTTTAATTTTGGATTTTTTATTTTTATATTTATTTTAATTTAAATAGAATTTAAGCTTGATTAGGAGGGAATGTAGTTTTTTTTTTTGTTTGTTTGAATTTTGTTATTGATTGGGTAGATATTATGTGTTAGATTTTGTGACCAATCAGGGGGGTTTTGTTAAATTTTTAATCTTTTACCAAATCTGTAATTTTTGATTATTGCCATTTTACTGTGTATTTTTTTTTTTTTCTGATGAAAACCAGTCCTCTGGTTGAAATATAATATTATTTATTGGATTTATAAGTCTTTTTTTTGTTATATATATATATATATATATATATATATATATATATATATATATATATATATATATATATATATATATATATATATATATGAGCTGTGGCTTTTTTCAGTGAGGAGCTAGAATACCAGATTCAAAAAACTAACTCAAGATAAGCATTTATCTAAAAGTTACCTCTTAAGAAGATCTGAAATTTTAGACAATCCTAGATAAAGATGATTTGAATGCTTTCTCTTGTAGCATTTATCATAAAAAAAATAAGCTTGTTTAGAGCTATTCGCAGGCTTTTTATATTATATATTGGTAAATGCAAACTATATAAGTCATGTGATATATAACATGATTTTATATATATATATATATATATATATATATATATATATATATATATATATATATATATATATATATATATATATATATATATATATATATCTTAGTGCTCAAATCTTTTACAAATTTTACTCTTTAATTACTTAAATGTGAAGGACTTATTAATCTAAAATGTTAATTGATATAGTTTGTTAGTTAAAAATGTTGAAATCATTGTAGTTTAGTTATTAAAGTACCTAGTGGTTTGATATTGGTATTAAACATGAAAACCAAGTTCAATCACTTACATTTAGATTTATTAATATTTGCATTACATATTAGAATGCATGAATTCAATTTCAATTATAATATAAAATATAATTAAACATTTTAGATTTATTTAGTTAAAAGGTTTCATAATAAAGCCGATTTAAAGCTAGAAATTAAAAGAGTGAATACATAAATATTGGGATGATGAGTGTAAACTTGCTAATATTTTTAACACTTCCTTAATTAAAATGTTTCTTAATTTTTTTTTTTTAAAAAAAGATAATTTTAGATGTACTGAATTTAAATTAAACTAAAATGAATATGTCAAATAAATATTATAATGTAATGTTTTTATTTGGAATAATGTACTTTTCATTTTGTAATGTATTTTATTTTTCGCTATAATATTTGATTATATAAATAATGTATTTTAACAGGAAATGTGATAATTAATTTGTTTGTCTAGATGTAAATTAATTTATTTTTAAAAAATGAATATATAATGAGTTTATTTTTAAATTTTTTTCTTAGAGTTGGTAAGACATTGAATTCAAATCAATGAAATAAAATGGATGGAATTTAAAATGTCAATATTAGAAAACACAAATTGCCACTTGCACACACACTGGGTGTTGTTGCATTTACATTTTTATTCATTAATACTGGAAGTCATTTAATTACTTTAAATTAATAAGTTTATTTATTTTTAAATAATTTCTTGTTCTTAGTAAAAACAATGGCACAATTTTTAAATTAAAGATCTTGAGTGCACAGAATTTACATTGCAGTAAAAATGATGGTAAAACTAAGTAGTTTTTATATGATGTTTAAATTTATACTATTTAAATTTTGTGTTTTATGGAACTTTAAAAGACAGCATTGACATTGCTTTGACTTTGTAAGAATTATTATTAATTTTCATTCTTATTAAAATTTATTTGATATTCAAATTTTACATTAACATAGTTTTAAATTTCTCCATAATACTAATGACTTTAAAATTATTTAATTGCTTCATAATGTTTTTCTTAAAGATACTCATATTTTTAAAACAATGTTATTTAGGGTTAATTTATTTTAAATGAAGGACATTAAATTCATAATAATAATAACTTGCCTGTCATAATGAGCATATTATTTAAATGTCTCATATAAAATTGTACATATTTTGTCAAAAAAAACATTTGAATTATATTATATGGATATACATTTATTTATGTGGTTATTATAAGAAAACGTTTTGTATTATTCAATAGTGGTGTAAAAGAAAAGTTAACTTATTATGTCTATTTCGCATTCAGGAGAAAAATGTATTTTCTTGACTCAATGAAAAGAAAACAATTGTCTTATATTATTCCAGAATTTTTGTAATATGCTATTAAATATCGTAATATAATATTTATGAATTATAAATAGAAATATATTATTACTATTTTCAGTAAAATATAATATTTTTTCTGATTAATAAATAAAAGTCAGCCCACACTCTCTCTCTTTCATCATCATTATTGTTCTGAAAAGTGCTCTAATAATATTTAAAGTAGTATTTAAGAATAACTATATTTCCTGCTTATTAACGTCATTATTATTTAATAAAATGCTTTCAAGAATAAAAAGATAAATGACTATTTTATTATGTGAAATAAATATTGTTATTGCTTATTATATGGAAAATTTCATAAAATGAATGGCCATATCTATACATTTTTGTTAGCATTGTTTTAAATATTTTCTACTTAAAAATAATTGTAAAGTATTATTCATACTACCTAATTATTCTACATTCTAGTGTGCTGGATATCTTCATTGTCTACAGAATTTTATTTGCTTTATTAACTGTATCCTGTTTAATGGTTGGAAACAGAAAAATGACTTTTATTTTACTTTATAAATGGTAAAAAGGTTTAATTTTAAGTTTTAATATTTATGATTTTTGCTTACAATGTCATTATTATTTTTATATGCATATCATTTAGATATAATTTGGTATTCTATTTTTATAAACAATTCTGTCAAAGTTTTCAGAATATTATTGTTTGATAATATATTTTGAAAATGTTTTGTGTGTTCTTCTTATGAAATATTTATTTACTTTCAAAAATCAAATTTTATTCACACTTTAAAGTCAATACCAAAGAGGTACATAAGAATACAACTCTGAGTTGAGCACAACATATAACTTGTCCAAAATTTCAATGACTAATTAAAGAAAGTCAACAAAAATACCAATTTAGAATGAATACAAGGCGTGTGAATAGTACAAAAACCAAAATGATTAAAAATACAGGATTAATATTAAATAACAGAATTTACACTATAATCCACCAAGGCAAAGCAAATAAATATTTCTATAAATACCTACATAATATTATTTCTTGTATACAATTTTTAAGATAATCACCAATAGGATTTACAATATATCAATAGACCAATTGTCTCAAATATAAAGAGAAAGGCAAATTACAGCAATCAATTAATAACAGGTAATACTAGTAAATCAATTTATTACAACCATATGCAATATAAATAAGTTCAACCCCAAGTTTATGGGGCAGACAAGGTAGCAATAGGCAACCAAGATTAAACTATAGCTTCAACTGGCCCCAAGTCTGCTCTGCTGACCATGGTTGACAAGTTTGCTTGTCTCCTTCTTTTGTTTTAATAAGTAACTTAAAAAACAGTTTATCAATAGGGTAGTCCAATCCTCTGTCAAACATGATCCCACTTCTTACTGACAAAATTACAAAGTTTATAAATGTGGTGAGCCTAATTGTACCAAACAGTCCTTTTTTAAATGCAGACTTAAGATGAATGCTGGATGGGTCAGACTCTGAAGTTTTTCACAAAACAAGGTTCTGAAGGTAGGTTCATGAATTACATTGAGTAAGTATATAAACCATGGACTCCTCCTGATGCATACATAGGGGCAAAGATGGAGCTAATTTTGTAACCCCTTTGGTAACCAAGAAAAGCTCAGTAGAAAAGGGCCCTACAGTTGACTTTCAATAACAAATCTACAAACTTGGGTTCCAGCTTAAGAAATTTGGTCAACCTCATAAAACGTGGAATTCTGACTGAAAGAAAATTATCAGATTTGGTTTTCCCATTAAAAATCTGTTGATAAGTCTCCCAATAGGACAACTTAGCTTGAAGCAGGGAATTAGAAGTCATAACATTCTTAACTACCATCATCATCTTCTGCTGCACCCACAAGTTTCTTCATTTAGGAGGGGGACGATCAGTGGGTTCCACCTTTTTTAATGAAAGTGGATATTCCATATCCAAGTTGTTTTTGAAAATCTTGAACATGTGCATGTGTTGAATCTGAAATATTTTTACTGAGTAAAGGGCAAGTCTATTAAGCAAATTAGATTTTTGCAACAAGTTGAGGCTGATGACCAGAACCCTTACCACCAGCACAACTTTCTACATAAAAACTTCACCTTTTTAATGAAGGCATTTGTCGAGGAAAAGCCAACCAGATAGTAAATTCTTTTGGATAACACCACTGCATTTAAAAGAGTGACCTTCCCCAACAAAGAAAGGTTAATTTTAGATAGCTAAGTAACCATGCATTCTATTCTGGAGAGCAATGAATTTTCCAAATACCTCCTCATAAAAGATGGGGGAAGGCAAAATGAAACCCAAGAAATTTTTGATAGGGGCTTTAAGCCTACCCAAAATTTGTTTGCCTGTCATGATGGACTAAATTGCCAATTTTTTTTCATTAACTCTCAACCAAATTCATGGGCAAATTGATCCCAAAGTTCCTTAAGTCTCACAAACTCATTTTGAGATGAGAGAAACATCACCACATCATCCATGTAGGAGATGTGATGTGTGATCTCTCTCAGCAAAGAGATAGCTATCCCAGGGAAGATAACCTCAATGCACAACAGTAATGGGTTTTCATAGGCTGTAAAAGTGCACTCAGTGGTAAGCCCCATGGGATGGAAGCACAGGGCCAAAATCCTGTAGCAACTTGAATATCCAATGAGAAAAACACTTCACAATTTTGAAAAAGGTTCTCAATCATTTGGAGGTATGCTGAAGGCACTTGGGGTTCCTCCAGTACATCAAAAAGCACATTGATCCTGATGAAATCAAAGGCTCTGGAAAAGGCAAGTTGAACTGCAACCGGCCAGAACATTCTTTTCCTGAGAACATGATCAACAAGAAGGCAAAATTGAATGACATCATCAGCAGTCGAGTTTCCTCTCTTGACAAATTGATAAGCCAATAGTTGTCCAATCATGTTATTTATTTATTAAAGGTGTATAAAGTATAAGTAGATGTATATTTTATTGTGTATTTTATTGCTTATTTTACTGCCTAATTTTACTAGCATAAATTATTTATCATTTTTACATATCTGTTAGTTATTGTATTTGTTTAAGAGATAGTGTCTTAGTTTCTCTTTGATTTTCTAAGAATGTTTATTTTTGCAGTATAGTTTTGAAGATCGTAGCTTAGAATCTCTCAATGTTGTTATGAGATTTTCAAATATATTTTATTACTCTTTATTATATTAAAGCATGTAGTATTCTATTTAAGACAAATACACCTATTATTGTTCCCTGATAGTTCATCTTCATTGCTTCCTGACCTGAGATTAACCCTAGTTCATTTATTTACTGATCTCAAAAGTAGGTGCATTTATTTATGAGTTCATGCCATCAAACTTTTTACTTTGCCTTTACTTTATCATCTAAACATAGATTTATAATTATTAATAGATTTATAATTATTAATAGTGTATCTTGTTATTTTATCTTGGCAATTGATGTTTTCCATCAGAAATTGAAAAATGTTACTCTTATCTTTTGTTATGTTCCTATTTTATTTGAGTGTAAGTTCTAGGGTTGATATGCAGATCCTGTAGTTATGCTTTGCTCATACTCAGGATGTAAATTTCATAAATAATGAAGATTCAAATTTTTATGTTTTGTTTTGGAAAAAATAATAATACACATCTTCCTTAATATTCATCTCATCAATGGATTAGTAAACTTATAATGTTAAATTGTATTAAATATTCATAAGGGAAATTCTAATAGTACAAATGTTATGTAAGTGTGAGAACTTAGTTATATTTAAATTTATAGAAAGTTTTATGGACAGGCCATAATAATATTTTTTATTTTATTTATTTTCTTTTATTTTTGCATAATAAAGCTATAATTTTTCTGACATTATATAAAAAAAAAAATCTGTAGAAGTTTTTACATAATGACATTAGAAGATATGCCAGATTTGTTGTTTGTTCTTTGTTTAATGGGAAAATAAATACTGTTTTTATTGTTGTTAATTAAATATTTCTTGTAGTCATTTTTACACAGCATCCACTTAATTATTCAGAAATCTAATAAAAATCATAAGAGTATTACTTTAAATCTTTATGCATTAAAAGTACATTGTTATTAAAATTTTGACATAAGAGCCACTTTATTGAAATTCCATCTAAGATCTTAGAATTACTTCTAAGAAAGAGATAATTTTGTTGAACAAAGAATCACAACTGTATATTTATCATTCAAGATCAGTTTAGTCAATTTTATTTATTTATTAAAGATTATTTTTGTAATTTTTGTTTGTTTATTAAAGCTATGCTGATTTTAAATTATTTCCCCATATTTATAAGATTATGCCATTATTCCATAATAAATTGAAATGGAATTATTTTATTTAAGTTTAGAAATGCTTAAAGTAGGTATATTAATGTGGTATTTATAATGGCCATAAAATCTCTTACTCATTCTTAATATCCTAATGTTATCATAATATATTATTTTTCTTTTATTCTAAATTAAGTATTTGTCATGTTTATTTAAAATATTTTTATTATCATAATTGTAGGAGACAATGTCTTAGAGGGAAGAATATATCTCATTATTCATTCTTTGCTAAATAATCTGTAAGAATTAAAAAAAGAATTTATTTTATCACATTTATTTTAATCATATTTATCTGAGATCCCCAACTTGTTTATAAACCATCTTATTAAAAATTATTATTGCTAAAGAAGAAGCTATTTCAAATAAGATGTTTGTGAGGCAACAATTTAAGAACATATCACTTACTGTGTAAAGTTCAAAATTTTATCTGATCATGCTAAAAAAGCTTGGAAGATTGATAAGAAGTGTGGTAGTAATAGATGTTGTGAAAAGAAGAATTTTAATGTAACCTTTAATGATATATGCTTGCAATATTAAGTGTCTTTACTTTTATAAGAAAATATGAGAATTCTCCTCCTCTTAACTTATTAATGTTGGCTTTTGCCTTAATGATAATTATTCCAATTATTTACCTCATCATCATCATCATCATCATCATCATCATCATCATTATTATTATTATTATTATTATTATTCTTATTATTCTTATTATTATTATTATTATTATTATTATTATTATTATTATTATTATTATTATTATTATTATTATTATGTTTCAAAGCAAAACTTTATTGAGTCTAAAAAGTTACAGAGTCATATATTGATTTTTTACAAATGAAAAACAAATTACAACTTTCAATACATAAGTCTTTATCTTTTCTGCATACTTTTTTCTCTTCTTGTTTTTAAATTTGGTCTTCTATTTAGTTCAGTTTATGCTTCATTTTTTTTAAAATTGAAAAAATGCTGATGTTGAAAATGTCATCATCTATCTTATTGGTCTTTATATTTCATAGACTGGATCTCTGTTTCAAGTGTGACCATGTGGCTGCAAATATATCTGGTTGAGCTAGGATGCTTCTCTTTTTCTTAACAGTTCTAGTTTTATTGAATATGTTGCTGGGTGGCGTCGAGGTTATTGAGTCAAAAGTGCATCTGTGCACCAGTAGCATAAAGGCTTATGTTCTCACGAATAGCAGGGTTGTTGCCTTTTTTAAATGTATTTATTATTTCATCAATTGAAATGATAGCCTTTCTGTATGTGGTAAACATTGTCGACGTATTGTTTCTAGGGCACTGCAGGAATGAAGAAAATGATCTTGTGTCTCTTCTTCTCTATGACATAGTCCACATGGGGTCTATATTGGTATAGAATCTACGAAATCTAAGAAATGGGTTGTGGGTAGAGCATTGAGATTAAGCTTAAGCAGAAAATCGAATAATTTTGGTTCTAATGACCATTTTCTGAATTGTTGCAGTAGTTGCCTGTTGTCTATTCCAAGAACTGATGGATGTAGATTGGGTGTCTGGTTTGGATGTAGTATATTGTAAATGTCCCAGTATGTATACTTGTTGTCATTATTGAGTGATATTTTGTTGTATATTGGCTTGAGTTCTTCAATCAGTGTGGATAGATATCCATATGAAGGGGGTGGTCTGTCTGTGGGTATTATACTGATTACACACTCCAGGTCTGGAAATCTTTTTATGGTTGCTGTTATTAGATTTACTGATTTCTGTGTGTAAAAAACATTGATTGTATGGAGTCCAAGTCCATTGCTATGTGGTGGTCTGCTCAGATTTTTTAAAGAGATTGCCACTGTCTTTCTCTTCCATATTAGTTTGTTACAGATTGACGAGATTTTAGATATGAATGTTTTTGCAAATTTGATTATAGGTGTATAGTATGTAATTTTTGTAGTTATAAGTTGATTAAATAGTGCTACCTTTGCATATATTGACAGGTATGACTTTTCAAGTGAGGCTGTGATTTTTTCAGCATCTATTTTTAATTTATTTTGAATTTTTTGCCTCATTCCATTGGTTCCAAGGTAGAATGGGAAACCAAGGAAAGCAGATGGTTTACCATTAAACATCTCTGTACAGTGCTTGCCTGTGTATATTGACCATGCAGCAGTTTTATTTGCGTTAATTTTTAAATTAAAATTTGAGGTATAATTCTTGATTATCTCTTGTAATATGGAGAGGTTATTTTTAGAGGGGAGGAAAACAGTTACATCGTCCATATAGGCTATGCATGATATATTTAAAGCAGTGTTTGGAATTTGAATGCCTTTTATTTTTCTGTATCTCTATTAATAGAGGATTTATATATATTGTAAAGAGCAAGGCACTTAGGGGGGATCCTTGTGGGATGGATTGACTCGGTCTGAAGGCTGGTGATTTTTTTCCATTCAATGTGATGTGAATTTCACGGCTGAGTAGCAGATTTGCTATTATATATAGTAGGGATGGAGGTGTTTTTTTTTTTCAGCACGTCTAATAATTTGGCTATAGGCACTGAGTCAAAAGCCGCCTCAATGTCTAGTTGAACTATAATTGGTGCATATTTCTTTCTTTTTTTTACTACTTTGATAATTGTTTTGTACATTAAGGCACCCTGACCAATGGATGATCCTTTTTTGGCATATTGTGCTGATTATAACACAGGGAGTATGTGTTGTTCTATTTTTTCCTTTATCACTCTTTCAAGAATTTTTATTCCTAAAGGTCCCATTGAAATTGGTCGTAGATTAGATAAAGATGATATTGCTGTTTGTTTTTTGTTAAATGGAACCATTGCAATTGGGTATAGACTTTGTATGTTGTAAATTTTGGATTAATTGGCTAGATTGACAGGTATTTTGTGAGTGACTAAGATGTTTGAACACAAATTTGGGAATTCTGGGCTTGACTGTTATTGTGAGTTGAAATACAAGTCAGTGTGTATTGGTGTATCTGTTTAGGCCCAAATATGTCTTCTTAGTACACTCTTTTTTCTATTTTTTAAGTGTTGATATATTGGGTTTATCATGTTATGTCCAGCTGTTATAGAGCCATCTATTTCAAGTGCCATAGGCACTCTGACTGTGGATGGGTATCCCAATGCCCACCGTATGTATGCTCTGGTCCAAGTATGTTGTTGTGTAAGGCATATTTTTTCTTTTTTATTGCTACATATTGCTTTAGTGTATTGCATGTATTGTTGTACATTTCTGTAAGTTTTTTAATTTGTGTTTGATTATCTGTAGTTGGTCTGGAAATGGTTATTCTTTTATGTAGTTCATCTGCCAATGCTAATAATCTGATGGGGGGTGTTGAGTTGCAGGTAATATGATTGATGTTGAAAGAAAGTATATTGGTGAATGCTATATACTTTTGTACTGGATCGAGTGACATGTTTTGAAGTTTTTGGAGCATTATATATGTTTATGAATATAAGAATTCATTTGTTTGTGCTGGAAGAAGTATTCGCAGTCTTTTGGAGGGCTATTGTTGTATTTTGTATTTTTGTTAGGTCGAGGGTGATGAACTGGCGCAGATCTGGATTATTATTATTATTATTATTATTATTATTATTATTATTATTATTATTATTATTATTATTATTATTATTATTATTATTATTATTATTATTATTATTATTATTATTATTATTATTATTATTATTATTATTATTATTATTATTATTATTATTATTATTATTATTATTATTATTATTATTATTATTATTATTATTATTATTATTATTATTATTATTATTATTATTATTATTATTATTATTATTATTATTATTATTATTATTATTATTATTATTATTATTATTATTATTATTATTATTATTATTATTATTATTATTATTATTATTATTATTATTATTATTATTATTATTATTATTATTATTATTATGGAATATGGCATATTTAAAATTCCACTGACCTTAGCTTATACAATAATATTTTTTCTTAACTTTTTATTGGTTAGAAATTAGCCATATTTGAGGTTACAAATTTGGCTTGCCCAATATATTGGTTTTAGATTGGTTATAAAGTACTGAGCGATCATCCCTGAAGAAGCATTTGTGGTTATTGATCAATTCTTCATAGATTAACAGTCTTTCCTTCTACACACACACACACACACACACACATATATATATATATATATATATATATATATATGTATATATATCTATATATATATATATATATAATTAACTGACAAATGACTGTAATAAATATTTGTAAATAATCAAGCGTTTTAGCTTTTTGATTAATAATTAAAGATTTATAAAATTTTATAAATCAATAAGTTCACATACATATGTGTGTAGTGTAATTCTAGTTAGAAAGAGATACACATTTTAATAGTGATAAACAGGAAATATTAACTTTGGCATTTTAATATTAGCACTATATCACAAAATTAAGTGAGTAATGAAATAATAAAAAAAATTAAATTGCTATGATCAATATCTGGGATTTAAGTAAAGACTTGGTTAAATATTAAAAATATTTTCAAGTTCCAATCAAGTTGAATATTTTTTTTTCAGATAACAAGCTCATATCCAAACTCAACTAACCTTCCAAAGCCGTTTTGGTAAATGAGTATCTAATTCTTTTTATCTAAAACAGGAATAAAAAAAACATCCAAACCATCACCACTCAGTAATTGAAAAGCACAATCCATAATGTGGTCTCTTTCATTCACTGATATTATGGGGGACTTCTGGAGTGGATTACATATGGTAATTATTTTATTCAATGTTTTGTGATTTGTTGCTAATATTAAAATCTATTCGTTTATGGTTTTACTCTCTCAGTAGTACCATTTCATTATAAATTGTGATTAGTCATTTATATAATTAAAATAAGTGAACTATATATATATATATATATAATCTTAGCTCTCACAATTTAACAAACAAATAAAATATCAGTATTCTGTTATCAATTAAGCCTAATAATAGTATAGCATTGATAACAGATTGCTGATATTCTATGGGTTTATTATGTTTGAGTATTATGATGACATAATTTACAGATGTTAACCAAATAGGTATTGGCACTTATGATTTTATGTATAGATATTGTTCCGGTCAGTTTAGATAACACATTTTATATGTCTTTGCACTCCTTTATCATCTCTACACAGTACATATTATTATTACGCACAAACTCCTTTTGTACGGCCAGCTAGCTCATGAAGATTTAAATGAGAAACCCGGATAAATACTTAAAACTACTGTCGTCACATATCTTTACTTTACTAATGGAATTTATATATAAATGAATAAGCAAACTCATAAATAAATTATCTAACTATGATAATAATTTAATAAGTATGTGTGTTTAAGCCATCAAATTAACAATACAATATCTGAGGGTAATAATAATAATAAAAGCAATATAGATTACAGGTTTGTTTTATAATACTGTTTAATATAATTAAATAAATGGTTAACATAATAGGGCTACTTTCTTTACTAGTTTCTAATATTTGGAAAACATTATACAACATTAATTAAATGCTTCTTCAATATAGGAGGGGAAGATCTATATGCCAATGAGGTAGTGAACTATATATAACTCATTGCTATTAGATACACTAATTTATTATTAATAAAATTAATATTTTATGAACACAAAATCTCTTTCACAAATGAATATTTGATTTATACATCTACAATATGATCTTTTAATTATATAATGACTTACCATGAAACGACTTACAAATAAATCAATAAATAAAAACATGGGTTTTCTATAACACATTTGTATAAAATATTGCATACGTTTAGGAATTCACTGTTAAAAGGGAATCCCTATAAATCAAGCGGGTTACCGATGTTAAAAGTGTTAACTAAACAAATAGCAATAAATCACTTTGATTTTGATATATCTCATTCGCCATGACTTAGAGGCAACTTTAAAAGAAATATAAATATTGAGAACAAAAGCAGTACTGACATAGCAGGAATGAAAACATCGATAAGATTGATGTAAATTTTGCCATTATATTTGAAGAACAAAATGGTCACTCTGTGTTTTTGTAGATCACAACCTGTAGAGAGATCTTCCTCAGACATAAGAAGAAATGAGGTCAGGCCTTTTACCCTTGAGCCTTACTGTCCGACTATGAGGATCCTGAAGAATTAAAATCCACATTATTAGCTTATGTATTCTAAAAACTATTACATAGTAAATCATAGGATTTTGCATTGTACGTTTATGATTTAGACTCAGTGGCTTATTTGTTAACATATTTAAAGCTTCAAGCTTTCAGACTTTAATACTTATGACTGGCTTAGATATATAGAAAGAAAAGTAGAGAAAAGGGTGGCCAACCTTTTCTCATAAAATCTTTGTCATGTGTTTAGGTTTGTTTGTTTTTTGGACAGCTATCATGGCATTTGATTGGCTGAAGATAAGTATTGTAACGAGTGCAAAGAGATTTGGCATTATCTCAATTTATTTTCAATTTTCAACTATATGCACTTCACAAATTAAAATATTATATATATATATATATATATTAAAATAATAGCAAGTTCATTGAACTTAGAATAATTTGCTTATGTCAGCAATGCCTATATTAATGGAGTAGATGCTATATTCATATCCATTACTTAAATTAAATAATAAATAATTGCCAAAATGTCGTGACTTGAATTTTTCAAAATCAACTGGAATAATAACCATAAAAGTAATTATTCCCTTTTATTTAGAGATTTCTCAAATGCAATTTCATTTAAAACCCTCTTTAATATCTCATCAAAGCACACTAAAATTTATTGTGATAAATATTCATTTCCTTCTCACAAACTCAAATGAGTGCTCTAATAATAAAATATCAACACACAATATTTATTTTATTGACAGATCACCATTATGAAGTATAGGTATTATTGGATTACATTTAATAGAGTAATTCCAACTTGGTGAATAAAAATGCGCTAAACAAATACTTGCTCATTTGGGAGAGTGTTAGATCGACCAATCAATTACAGTCTGATTAAAAATATTTAATGAAGGTTTCAATTCACCGAATTAGATTTATTGGCTCATAAATACTTAAATATTTTAAATCATAAATTAATAAATAATAGAAAACTGCCATAAGAAAAGAAATATGAAATAAAAAGACATTTTTAAGAAAAACTAGTAAAGTTGAATTAATCTTATAGAGAGCAATGACAAAAGCAAAATTACAAAAGCTATATAAGTTTTACATATCTTACAAAGTGTGTTTATCTAGAATAGGGTTGCAATATTTAATTACTGATGTTAAAAATACCATTTAAAACAAGAAAAGTGAATTATACATTTTAGAAAAAATTGTTTTGGTGATAATATTACCTTAGAACAAGTTCTTTCACATGTAGTTTTCATAACTGCTTGCAAGTTCCTTTTGGAGAGTGAAATGAGGTGCATTTCCATTGATGCAGTAGCTAGCAATTTTTTTTATTAGTCAGCAAAGTTCATTCACCAACAGTTCTCTTTATGATTTCAGGAGACATTAGATGGTTTCACAGTAGCATACTGATGTTACTGGAAAAGGCTTGAGGAACAACAGCTATGTGCCTCGACCTTAGCCTACCAATTTTGCATATACTATATCATAAAATAGACTGACATAGATTCAAGCTGCAAGTCATTCACTATAGTAATCTGATCCTCATCACTCCCTGTTTGGGTAGTATTTATATGATTTTAGCTACTGCTCCAGAATATTCTATCTTTCCGTAGCTTCCGTCATTGTTCTGTTCATTCATTTAAAATAATTTGCTCTATTGTGATTCTAAGATACATTCTTCTGATAAATCTTTTAAGTCTTTTGTCACCAATCCATTTTCAGTTTGCAAATGGATTACTAAGATAAAATAAAATTAAGTCCCTCCTTTTCATTCATAAATAAAAATAAATGCATTACCTTTTGTTGAGTAGCCTACATGATTTTCCAGATTTATCCAAAAGTATGTGACTTTTAATCACTAAAATTTAATAGAAAAATATAAAAGTAGTTTTTAAGCAAAATCTATTTAATGGACTTTACTATTAATATTTAAAATACGTGCATATATATATATATATATATATATATATATATATATATATATATATATATACGTGTATATATAATATCCACACACAAAGATATGTAATAAATAAATCTTATTTTATTAAAATTAATATTTATTTAAACCTTATTATAGAAATTAAAGTAAAATTAAAATATTAATTATTAAATTAATATCACAAGACTAAAAAAAGAAAAATAGACTTGGTGCATGTATGAATACAAAACTATTTGTTAAACAAATTTACTATTAAAAAGGTAGAGAACAGGTTTGATTTCAGGTTAATGCTAAATGAGTTATGAAACATGGATCGAGTTTGGATCCAATTGTTTCAATATATATATATATATTATAACGGTCCAAAAAGAAAGGAGTCCTACCGTGTCTGCACTACAGGGTGCCACTAGTTTATTACAACCTAGAAAATTTATATAGTAGGCAGATACATAAGTTAAGATTCATATTTTACATGTTTTATTCAGACCATCAGCCCATGCCACTAGCTCAGTGAGACATAGAGATTTATAAAATATGAATTTTTATCTAAAAATATTTTCAATATTAAAAAAATAAAAGATGCCACTGCCAGTAATAACACACACAAATATTTATTAAATATATATATAAAATTTAGCATTATTATTTTAGTCTAACTTTTATTTTTTTACAAAACATTATAACTTATTTTACTTTAGATTTTAATTTACAATTTAACTTTTTTTATTTTATTTTAAAATTTCACACAGATGAGTTTAATATTTATAAAAGTGTCGAGTATGAATAGACTACATAGATTGCATTTGAAAAGAAAATATGCTATCCCTTATTTAACCTTAGGCCAAAAGTTTACAGTCAAACTAATGCCAATCTATCTGATATATCGATGTATTCAATGCAGCACAAATACAACAGCACAAATACGACACCATCAGGAATGCACATCTGAACAGCATGGTTAATAGAAGACATTGACTCTCATCCAGACAGGAATACTACATCTGTCTGACAAGAAAAGCAATAAAAAAACTCCATAGGAAGAGACTGCGTTTTCCATCTTACTATCCCATTCCATATGCAAAAAGGGGGTGTGTGGCGTATGATACAATCCTGCACGTAGTGAATCTCATACTACATCTACTAATTACACCAATATATCCAATCCATTGACCCAATTTAACTATGAAACAAATAACCTAAGATTACCCTCTCTTAAACTAACATATATAACTTTACAAATTGCTCAACTTAAATTTAACATTTATATAAGCTATTTAAAAGAAAAAAAATCATAATAAAAACTTAAAAGAACAGAAAAAATAAATTAATGGAAATGATTTACAAAAAATAATACATTCAATAAAACAAATATTACTAACTGATTAAGTTTGGTCAGATAGGAATTTCTATTGCAATAATTAAAATACTGGGAAAGTTTATACTTAGTGTTCATTAATTAACCAATGTTCTTAATGTTTTAACATACTGGAAAAGTTTCTTTTTTAGAATTAAAGTTCATTAGTTAGAGTTCTTACTGTTTTAAAAATCCATGCTTAGCAGTTGCTTACCATTTTGAGCCAGCGTTAATTCCTCCGATGTCCTGTGGTCCACAATATAGGAAAAACAATGTCATTTCTTTTTCCTTTTAGCAAAACTGAAGGGATTGAAGAGTCTATCTTTTAAATCCATTTTCCTTCAACTCTCTCTGCACTAACAGATATAGCCACATCTCTATCTTTTCTCCCAGCTCTTTCTTCACTAAAATTTATTTCCAAACTTTTTTTTATATTAATTTTGCAGATTAACTCAACATTACATCATGATGATGATGACCCTTTCATTGAGGTCCATTTCCTGAGGGATTTCTTTTATTGGCTATCTGACCTTTACTTATACATTTTGAAATGCCCAAAGGCTAGTTCACTAGGACTGATTAAAATAATCATTTCCATTTTACAATAGCATTAATTAATTTATTGTATATTCTTAAAGATATATTTTTATCTTTAAATCTTTTAATTTTTTCTGAAAATTTTGTCTTAATTTTTTTTCTTTTTTTTAATAAAGTTTTCTTTTAGTAATTTTTCATCTGTGTGATTTTATATATATAATGTTTACATGACTTTTAACTTTCAATTTTTATTTCTTACAAAAGTTTTTATTTGCAAACTTTTTGATGTCTAATTTTTAAAATAATATAACAGCATGTGTGCCTGTTATAATATATATATATATATATATAAATATATATATATATATATATATATATATATATATATATATATATATATATATATATATATATATATATATATATATAAAAGCATTGAAATTAATTCATAATATTCATGTCTTGCAAAGTGATATTGTCACAACCCATTGAACGAGTAAAAGAAATATCAGACTAGCTTCTTTCTCTATATATATTGTAACGATCCAGAGAAAGAGCTTAACGTATTCTGCACTACAGGACGCCATCTAGGCATTTGAACCTAGAAAAATTTATAGAGTAGGCAGATACCTAAGTCCAAAAAAAAATTTTTTTTTGTTTTTTCTTTATTCCGGTCGTTAGCCCATGTCACTAGCTCAGTGGAATAGCAGAGATTATATTTATGAATTCTTATCTAAGAATAATTTTTTAAAAAAAGAATAAAATAAACCACTGCCAGTAATTCGCACACAACATTTATTTATGCACATATATATAAGATTTAAAATTATTTTAGTATTAGTTTTACATTTTAAAATTTAACTTACATTTTTAACTTTGGTTTTTGACTTTAATTTACATTTAGTTTTTATAAATTTACATTTTAATTTTTTTATAAGTTCACACAGATGGGATTATAAAAGCTTGTTTTAATATGTTGAGTATAGATCGGTTACATAGATTACAACGGTCAAAAACATTTCAAAATAAACATAAAAGATCAAAATATAAAATCATTGATACTGACCATTGCAGAGGGAAATTTATAAGTAACCCAATAGTATTCACCATAAGATACTTGCATTGTCACCAATAACTTAAAAGACATCCGAATAAATACATTTTAGATACTCACCATGAGGTATCATTATTTATTGAATGTCTATATATTTTGATCAAATATGAAATCCAAAACATAATTAACCAATAATGAATCCATGCAAACATCTATAAACAACTTAAATTTAATGCATTTTTATTTAGTGTCGAGTATGAATAGACTACATAGATTTGCATTTGAAAATAAACATTCTATCCCTATTTAACCTTAGGCTAAAATTCGTAGTCAAACTGGCATCAATTCATCTGATATATCAATGTATTCAATGTAATAAAATACGGCAGCACAAAAAGTTAAGAGAAGAAATTGCCTCTCATCAGATAGGAATATTACATCTATCTGCGAAGAAGAGCAATAAAACAAAAAACTCCATAGAAAAAAACTGTGGTATCTGACTTATAATTTCTCCCATCGGCAAATGGAAGTGTGCGGCATATGAAGCGATTCTGCCTGTAGCAAATCAATATTACATCTACTAATCATACCAATATATCCAATCCATTGACCCAATTCAACTACGACACAAATAATCTAAGATTACCCTCCCCTAATATAACTTTACAAATCTATACAGCCATTCACGCCTGACTTAAGTTTAACATTTATATAATTTAATTTATCACACAGCAAAAATCATAATAAAACTCAAAGAACAAAAAAATATAAATGGAAATGATTTTTACATAAATAAAAAAAAAAACATCAAATAACATTATTAATAAAGAATTTAGTTTGGTCAGATAGGATTCTATTTGTATTATTTACTAAAATGTTTAGAATTTAGAGTTCTATGTTTTCAAATGAAAATAAAGTTCTTACGATTTTAAAAGGTCCATAATTTGTAGTCGTTTGTAATTCTGAAAGAGAATTCCCACACCGTACTAAAGATATTTGTTTTGTTAGCCATTGTTTTTATCCATCTGGAGGTTTTTGCTTTAACTGGTCCTCAATGAAGAAAACGATGTTTCACTCCATTTTTTTAACAGCTGAAGGAATTGAAAATGTATCTTTCAATCCCTTCACCTTCAACTCCGTACTAATACATATAGTCACATCGTAATAATAATTCATTAATAATTTTCAAACTTGTCCTTTTATATTAATTTGAAGGATCCAATGGACATTATGTCATGATGATGATATGGTCCTTTCGCTGAGGTCCGATATCATTGTTTTTCATTCATTGGCTATTTGTTTCTATTGTTTTTCTATCTGACCGATGTTTTTACATTTAAATGCCCAAGGCTAGTCTACATTTAACTAATTAAAACAATCATTTCCATTTCTGATTAATTAATGTGTTTTCAAACTTAAAGATATATTTTTATCTTTAAATCTCTACTGAAAATTTAGTTTTAAAACACTTTTTCTTTAATAAAGTTTTCGTTTAATAATTTTTTTTTCTGTGCAATTTATATATACGAGTTTAAGATGATATTTAATTTCAATTTTTAATTCTTAAAGAAAATTTTTAAATGCGAACTTTTTATTTTAATTTCATGTTTAATAATAAAAACACAATGTAATGTCGTCTGTGCTCATTACAATATATATATATATATATATATATATATATATATATATATATATATATATATATATATATATATATATATATATATATATATATATATATATATATATATTTGTAACCTAGTGTTATTGACACTTGGTTTATTTGGCATTGTTTCCACAGGAAAACAATGCTATCCTTTTTTAGAAAATAAAAGGATAAAATAATAATAATATTAAGTGATTAATAAAGTATGCTATTTACTTACTTTAACATGTTTTGAGCAAATAACTAATAAATTTGTTAATCCAATGCCATTTTGAAGAAGAGCATGAATAATTTAATTAAAATATTAACAATAAGAGCAATTTAATATAGTATAAAAGCACATATCAAACAATAATTGATTTTGGATGGGTGGAGAGGGAGAGTAGATGAGTATCTTATCATAAAGCACAATAACTTCTGGTAATTTTTAAATTATTTTAGATAATAATGTATACAGAATTATACATCACTAATAAGCATTGTTAATTAAATATATTTATTATTTTTCATTATTTGTCAAATTACTTTGTAATCCATTTAAATCATACGGAAAACTATATGACTGTAATAAGTTTTTTTTTCCTCTCCTTTGTTTATGTACAATTAAATGATTATTTTTCTGTAAGAGGTCGCTAAAAGAAGACCACCAAATTTTGAAGAAAGTTTAGTCTGACATTAGTTTTACAAGGAAGAAGCAGTACTGAAATTCGGTAACAAATTTTTTATTATTTTTTATTGCAGAAATAAATATAAGTCCAGTAAATTTTTAACAATATCATGCGTGGCTAATCCTTTTTGATAAGATATTCTGTTTTCTGTTGCCATCTACCTATTTTAAGGCTTTTTATACACAAAAATGTACTATCTTATGCTAAAGTTCAAAATGACCGTATTGACTACAGCAATCACGGAAAATGTCATTATGTTTAAAATAAGTAATATAAGTAATTTCCAGGAAATAATCAATTATTTGTTAACTTTACCTTATTTAATTATCTTTTCGTGGTATAAAAGAAAAATTATAATTAAAAGACATATAAAAGCCAAGGAAAGTTAACTAGAAAATTTTGCGCTTCTTTCTAAAAGAAATTGTCTGCTTTGAAAATAATGTAAGTTCCCCATGTTAAAATATGTTTTATTCACTGAAAATTATCTAAAAATAATATTAATGATCAAGGATATTTACTTATGCACCTGTATATTTTTAAAAAAGAAAATATAAATTTTCTCAAGGCAAATATCGGAAAATTTGTATGTGTGCATTTTACGGAGAATTCCTTATTAAAGAAAAATTACAATTCCTAGAGTAGGCATAAAAACTACAAACATTAGTGACTTAATTATAACCATAATATAATATGTTATATTATACATCAACTGGAGGCGTTAAAACTTTATATCCACGTAAGTCAACTGCAGTCGTTATAATAATAGTATTTGGAAAATTCACGCATTAAGTTTATTCATAAGCCAGCTAGCTAAAAATGATACGTATCGCCAATAGTAAAAAGAAAAGAATTGTATATGTAATCGTCTATCGTCAAATATTTGTCATGTTAAAATATGTATTGTTTTCTTGGATCCCAAAATTATAGCAGTTAATTCAAAGAAGAATTAATATCCAACGCTGCTATGTTTTCTTTGCCTAATTTATTAATTGCACCAGAATGGAGGCAACTTTTATATAAATGAAATAATAAAATGTTTCTTATTTTAAATTTGCTTCGTGAACTACGAATGGATCAAGTTCTTCATCTGGATAAATTGCCCAACGGAAAACAATTTTCTAGTGAGATAATAAGCACTTGTTAAGTAATGATTTTTTTTTACTAATTTGTAAAATTATGTGTATTTTTTTTTATATCCATAGGTTAAAGGCTGTATAGTCAAGTAATATTTAAATGACCTTGTAATCATAAAGGTATGTTTTCATGTAGTTATTCTAGGTTAAATTTATAATTGACATGGAAAAAATTTTTTTTATAAAATGTGTTTACTTATGATATGCAATTATGGGTATAGATTTATATGTTAGATGCGTAAAAGAAGAAAAAATTAGATACTTAATAGGTAAAATATCTAGTTAAAATTATCAGAAGTAGTTAAAGAGAAGTGTTATACAGGATATTACTTATTTAAAGTTTGAAACAAATTTATACTATGTTAATTGCGAAACTTATTCCCAATTATTCTTTATTAACGCATTCACTTGATTTAGTTCAAGATACTATACTACCAATTACTTGTTGAATGTTTCTTTGGCAAAGGTGAAAATTATTATGTTTTATTCTGTGATATCCATTGATTTCAGACGTTGATCTAAGTATACCCCCGGAACATAAATTTAGTGTAATTAGTGTATTTGCTTGTCTTGCACCGATATAGCATTGGTATATGCTTAAGATTCGCATAAGTAATAATTGTAATGTATCTATTTTGTGGGATGGAAAATGATCTCCCCAAAAGCTTTATTTTCCATGAGGGGAATAGATAAAACTAGTATTCGGGTATGTTTATAACCCAAGTGATTGCTTCTCAGAGTTAGGATGATCAGTAATTTATATCGTATTTAGTGTATTTCATTCATTAAAATCCCAGGAGAGGATTATATTTGGTGTGTGTTCCTATTATGCCCAAGTAAGAGGCAAGAACCCACCAAACTATTTTAATATAGTAGTTAACTCTACAGACCTTCGGTGTTATTCCATATTCCTCATGAGAAAATAGAGATAATTCCACCACGGAAGGTGTTGAATATTGTAGATGTTTAGAAAGTTATGGCAAGATAATGGGTATATTGGAGGTTAATTCCTCATGATCCATTTAGTATAAATAGCGTGCTAGTATATATGATCAATGTCTGGATTGTGCGGCGGAATAGTGCTGGTAATCCACACATAAGTCAATGGAGAGAGTAAGTTTAAAATTGCGTGATTTAGAAATTTTTATTTGCCAATGGAGGGTTCAAATACTAGGTTTAATTCGGGTTAATGATTAAGTAGCACTCACAATATAACTTATACTGAGGAATACAATGTGTATAACAACTTTAGTTGTTATTAAGGTAAACATTAAAATAATAAGTGTAACTTCTGATAAATAACCCATAAATTATAATAAGTTATCTAAATAAAAACTATCATTTAATTAAAGATATGATAATAAAAATCGTTTGTACGCATTGCCTAGAATCAAATTGTTTTTTTTTTTTTTGTTTTAAAACAGATCGTTAGTCAATAAAGTTAAGTAACCGTTCATATAAGATACACTAAACGGATGAGTTGATGTATCGATAATAATATTTATTTTGTTATATTCAAATTGCATAAATGTAAAAAGAAGATGAGAAGTAGTTCGAATCCAGGTCTAAAAGTATAGACGAATTAATGTTAGTTATATTTTGTTTTATCCATATGGGATCGAATAAATTGTATATGTTTGTTTATTATGTTAATCATAAAGGATAGTTTTGTTAAACTGTAATAATAAATTAGAATATTGTTAAAATTTAATAATAAATTATAGTCTTGTTACAAGTTGTTTTGAGTCATTTTTCTTGTGTGCTAAATAAAGGTGTATTTGCATAATACTTGCAATACTTTTCTTGAGTCCGAAATCATTTATGAACTCTTAAAATTCAATACACCAGATAGACAATTGTAAGCAGATCAGAATATTTCATTATATTTTAATTTAATAAGAATTATTTATGGAATTGAAAACTTCAGACCAAGACATTTTATTTTATGTGTGTTTAAAATCACTTTATTCCCAAACTATTAGCTTTTGTCCACATTATTTCGTACACATTTAAGTGAAGTGTATAAGTAATAAATCTTAGTTAAATTATTGTGTTGTCATGGATAATGGAAGGACACAAAAGCACCCTTGTCTTTTCATCATTCCGACTGAGATTCTGGATTAAAAGGGCTGTATTATTCAAAATTATGCGTTGTTATTGAATATGGTTATCACCTCGTTAAATATTATAATAGTTGATATGTGGATGAAGACACCTGGAATTTAAATAAGGTAAATGTTTCCTATAGCCGACCAGAATGTCAGTCATATGCGACAACACAATACTGCCGAGCATTTTATTAAATATAACAGAGAACCCTGAGATTAGTGTCATTATTATAAGTGCTCTTAAATTAAGGAGTGATCAATGATGATCAATATTCCAAGCGTGGCATGGCTTAAGAGATTGAAACATCTAATTGTATAATAACAAAAATATTGAGATCATATTGGCAAATTAATGAATGTTTTGTTTTTAGTCAGTAATATTAACAATGACTTGAAATCATCATCATCATTGTCGAACAGTGCAAGTACTTACAGCTCAGATAATGTGTTTTGGAGAGAGAAAGAATGTTAGTTTATTCTAAATTTTATTTTTAAATTTAATTTATTAATGATATTTTTTTTTAATTCTATCTCTGTCTGAACTGCATATCGCTGTAGCTGAATTATTATAACTAACCAAACGTAAAGCTATTAGGTAAAAATATAGGGTTTGTAACCCGTCCTATACGGAAGCGTTTGGGCTTCCGAATTCCGAATCATTCTCTTTATCGAATTCGCTAATTTATTTTAATAGTCGTCCTTCGTTTGATAAGGTTAGAATATATATATATTTGAATAAATCAACAATGAGGTAAAAGAATAAACACCTGCAACTTGTTTAAAAAACAATATGGTAACTTTTTAACATTTTTGGTGGGAAGATTTAAATGTTTATATCTCTTTATTATGGTTTCTCTTTTCATGAAAAATCTTAACATTTTCAAAATCAAACTAAAATTTATATTTACATGTTCTTTCATGAATCAAGGAAACTGAAGCAGATATTAAATCATTATTTTTATTTTTTACATGCTTATATAACAATTGATATATCTTAAATCTTTTCTCTACATTGTACTTTGATTCAGTTTATATGACATAATATACATCCACAATAAATTTGATTCAACATAACTTTTTGTTTGTCATATATGACACTTTTAGAATTATTCACCAACTTAATAATGTTATTTGTAATTATGAAATGGAGCATTAGCCACTACCTTATATATATATTCTTCAAACATTTCACTTGAGCATTTGAAATATATGGAATAGTTATCCATTTTTTATTATCAATCTTTAACATTGTTAAAACATTATACTTTTTTCTAAATTGGCATAGATTAATATTAATCTGCTCAATCTTATGACCAACTTCAAGCAATTCTTTTATAAGTATTTCACTATTTTTTTATTTATTACTTTGGTAATGACATATATATATTGTAAATATCGATAAGTCGATATTTATATTTTAAAAATTTGTTATTTGTTATTAAAAAAAAAAATCTCTTTAAGTTGAAGTTTACATATGAAATATTTAAATTTTTCTTTTATGTTTATTAAGTATAGTTATTATTTGAAGTTATTATTTTATTTATATATATTGATAGTACATCATAATAAACATTTAATTATTAAAATAAATAAGGACATATAAATTATTAATTATAAAAAAAAATATTTTATTTACAATGATTATTAAATGTAATAAATTATAATATGTGTATATTTTTAAAGATGTCAAATTTTCAATTTAATATTTTATATATATACTTGATATTTTATTTTTATTTTAATGTTAATTGTTTTAAAAAGAGAACATATATAACATGAGTTTTAAAATAGTATCTGCTAGCGCATGGAACGATAGCAACAATAATAAAGAAGCCATTATCAATATATTGCTTATTAAAATGGGATATAGAACAAACAACTGAAGGATAGAATTTTATTACATTTTATTTCTTTAAAGTTTACCATTCTTTAAAATACTGAAGTAACGTATATATTTTGTAATAAACATATAAATTATGATGGGGTAATAAGGATATATCGCAGCTAGGGCTGCATCATCATCATCGCTTTCATATATTCTAAAGCAATTTTTCAATGGAACAACTAAAAATTTCAACGTATAAATTTCATCGCGTCTGGAGTTAAAAGCTGGTATAGCTATCTTAAATGTATTATCGTCAATTTAATTCTAATCTGGAAGTAATTGGAATTGATGTGCTGGATTTAACATTTTAATAAAATATGCATATATTTAAGAATTAATAATCTTCTTTAATGAAATCGTTTCATCGTCTTTTAATAGAATGCATTCTAAAAATAAAAAAATATACAGATGGAAAAAACTCATGGACTAAATTAATTCTTAAAAGGACAATTAACTAAGTGAACTTTTAAAAAGGTATTTAATAATTTTATATATATATGAGTGATGTGTGGATATATTTTTGAGATTGATATATTTTTTTTTTTGTTTATTTTTATTTTTCATTGTAAAATGTAACGTTTGTGAATGATCAATTTAAGCGTCTTGTTTTATTATAATATTAAACGTATAACAGATGATGTTTAAGATAAATATTTAAATAATTTTAAAATCTGAAAATATAATTTATAAGTTGAGGTACTATATATTAATTATTATCTTTATATTATAACTATTAGGCAGAAATATGTCTTTATATATTTATTGTTTATATTTATATTTGAAACATCAATATTATTTAAAGTCAAACGATAACATAAAATAAAAGATGTGCTATTTATTTTTATAAATAATGCCTTTGTAATTATTTAAAGATCGATACTATATTATTCTTATTTTCTTTTAATGCCAAAGTTATTAGTAAATTAATTGAATTTACGACTTAATAAAAGATAATTTCTTATTTCATTTATTACTTGGTTTGTAGGTCACTTACATATATTTATTATTCATACACATATTTAGAGGTACATAAATTTATATAGTAGATGTGTATATTTGAATTTAATAAAAGTCCCTTTATTTTTGATATATATATTTGATTAGTTAGTCACATCAACCTAAAAGATAAATTATAATGAAAGATCTCATTGATTAGTATGATTTTAGATTTGTTTTATATAAAGCTAGCTGGAAGGGCAATTTAAACAATTTATTAAAATATAATTGGAACAAGTTTGTTTTTCTTCATTCTTTAATATAAATGGAATACCTCATATACGTTCCATTATATTTAACTTGCTTAATTATGAGCTACCATATAGTTTCCATTACATTATTTATATAACCGGGATAATTTTGTCTTTCTTCAATTTAAATGGAATGCAGCAAGTACGTTCCATTACAATATATATATATATATATATATATATATATAATATTGCAATTCGATATCTGTATTACTTTAAAGCAATGTACATAATTATATAATTGAATATTTATAAATACAGTAATCAAATCTTATTTTAAAAAAATTATCCACTTAAGAGCGCTTTCAACTATCTTGGTATTCTTCATCAACTAACACTTTGAAAGGCTAACCTTCCCACAATTCTGTGATCTTAGCATTTTTTTCTTGCCTGTTAATTAAGTCATGTTTGTATTTGTATATTAGCATAGCTTCTTTTATTTTTCCCTTGTTTGCAAAAAATAATTTAGTATACTTCTCCAATAAATGTAATAGTATATACAAGTACTTTAATTCAATGGGTAAAGAAGCTGTTAATAGTAAGAAAACAATCAGAGTAAATTAATGTAGGCCTAGTGCTTTCAATGTTTTGTCCTTCATATTCATAGTCAAAACAGATTTTAAATCATTGTTGTGATATTGATAAATAGAGCTGCGCAGCACATGTATAAATACAGAACCACAAAAAAGAACAACAATAACATCTCAATATTTTTTGAACATGAGAAGCAAGCCAGTCAACCTCCAACCCCAAAATGGTGTGCTCTGAGACTAACAATTGCAAAAGGTAATAAAAGAAGTGTATTTCATTATCAACAGTAGCAACATGATCAATAGACATGACACATGTTTCACTATCTTCAGAAAATGGACAAGTTAATTTTCATACACATTTACTTACATTATTATTTATCAATATCATAATAATGATTTAAAATCTGCTTTGGCACTGAATATGAAGGACAAAACTCGAAAGTGCTAGGCCTACATTAATTTATTTTGATTGTTTTCTTACCATCAAGAGTTTCTTCACCCAGCACATTAAAGCACTTGTATATACTTATATGCTACTTTTTATTGTTTTTTTTTTTAATTTGCAATATTTTGATGTTATTGTAATTGAAGTTAAAATCATAAATACATGAATTATTATGGTCATGAAAAATGGATGCTGAAACATTATTATCTACTTTGCAATTTTGATTCGATATTTGAACTCTTTTTAACAATAGCAAGTGCTCTTTAGTTCTTTTTTCCAATGTACATCTTAATTCACCTATAGCTCCACTGCCACCCCTACATATTAATTTATAAATGATATAATTTTTATTTATAAATGCAGTTTTATATTTAGAATGATTTATTACTTTGTTTAATGTATGAGATGTGTAAAATGCAATATCACATATACCTTTTTAAATCTTCCTTATAAAATTTACTTGATTATAAATATATGGTATTGATATCAATAGTTTTTGTTAGCAGGAAGATCAATATTATTATTAAAATTTTTATTCTTGTATCTCATATCAATATCTGTAATAACATTATATATATGATTATAATTGTAACCAACATTTAATAATTCGTTTGAATATATTTCAATATTTTTGCATTTATCCGATGAATATTTACACAGATGATTATTTCTGAATAAGAAAGTCTTTAAACCTGCCATTTTATGTGACATTGGCACTCTTGATTTATATGGAATATAACTTTATTTTACTATTGGTTTAATGATCATACATTAATACAGAATACATTGATTTTTAGGTATTTTAAGATCAAGAAACTGAATGCATAATAAATTTTCATCAGTTTCTATCCAACAACTCTTTAATTGTATTTGGCTTGCCACATACAAAAACATCATCAACATATCGATAAAATACAGTAATATTTTTGATAACCATTTTTTAGAATATTTTCTTTATATGTAGATATTACAAAATTACATATTTGAGCAACAGTAGGTACACCCATTGACCAGCCATTGCACATTTTATAAAAATCTTTCTTAAAAACTGCATAAATATTTTGGCAATAAAGCTTAATGCTTCAGTTATAAATATTATTATTTTCATGTTAACATTTTTTAAACTTATTGCATATGAAATTATTTCAATAGATGCTATTCAATCAATTGATCCAAACACTTCATTTACATTGAGAGTACATTTTACATCATTAGCATCAATCTTAATGTTACAGATTTTACTAACAAAATCAAGTGATGAACCTATTAACATATCAATATGTTCATCATTTGATTTTGTTAGTAAAATGTGTAACATTAAGATTGATGTTAATGATGTAAAATGTACTCTCAATGTAAATGAAGTGTTTGGATCAATTGATTGAATAGCATCTATTGAAATTTTTTCATATGCATTAAGTTTAAAAAATGTTAACATGAAAATAATAATATTTATAACTGAAGCATTAAGCTTTATCATCAAAAATATTTATGTAGATTTTAAAAAGGATTTTTATAAAATATGCAATGGCTGGCCAATGGGTATACCTACTCTTACTCAAATAAGTAATTTTGTAATATCTACATATGAAGTAAATATTCTCTTTAAGAAACATTATCAAAAATATTATTGCATATTAACAATATATTGATGATGTCTTTGTATGTGGCAAGCCAACTACAATTAAAGTGTTGTTCACAGAATTGAATGATTTAAATGGCTTAAAATGAATAAACACAGATCAAAATTTAATGTGAGTTCAGTTTTTTGATCCCAAAATATATAAAAATCAATGTATGCTGTATTGCTGTATGACCATTAAACCAATGGTAAAAAGAGGTTATATTCCATATTAATCAAGAGTTCCAATGTCACATAAAATGGCAGGTTTGAAGTCTTTCTTATTTAGAAATAATAACTTGTGTAAATATTCATCAGATAAAGGCAAAAATATTGTAATATATTGGAGTGAATTGTTAAATGTTGGTTACAATTATAATCATATATATAATGTTGTTAGGGATTTTGATACAAGATATAAGAATAATTTTTTAATAATAATGTTGATATGCCTCTTAACAAAGAACTATGGATATCAATATCATGTATTTTGAATGATCAAGAAAATTTTATAAAACAGGCAAAACTCTCCATACAATGATCATGTGATGATAAAATTTATAAGGAAGATTTATAAAAGTATATGTGATATTGAATTTTACACACCTCTTACATTAAACAAATTAATAAATAATTCAAAAGATAAAATCTCATTTATAAATAAATAATGTATCATTTATAAATGGATATGTAGGTGTGGCAGTGGCTATATTGGTGAATTGGGATATACATTGGAAAAAAGAACTAAAGAGTACCTGCTGTTGTTAAAAAGAGTTCAGAAATTGAATCAAAATTGCAAAGTAGATAATAATGTTTCAGCATCTGTTTTTTATGACAATAATAATTTATTAATATTGTTAAAATATAGCAATTTGAAAAAAAATAACAAAAAACAATAAAAGAAGCTATGCTAATATACAAATACAAACATGACTTAATTAAAAGGCAGGCAACAAATGTTAAGATCACAGAATTGTGGAAATGATAGCCTTCCAAAGTGCTAGTTGACAAAGACTACCAAGATAGTCAAAAGTACTCCTAAGTGGATAAAATTCTTTAAAATATATCTTGATTACTGTATATATAAATATTCAATTATATAATTACGCACACACGCACACACACACATATATATATATATATATATATATATATATATATGTGTATATATATATATATATATATATTGAAACGGAAACCTCCAATCCCTTCCATTTCACCATCAACCTAATGACCTACTCATCTGAACTAGTTTCAAACCTAACTTAAATGTAAAAATGTCATATGTAAAAATGTTATATATATAAGTTGAGCAGGAAAACTTTGCTTTAATGGCCGCTTAAATTGCATCATCCATTTACATACGAAAGCACGCTATAATTATACAGGTTTGATAAAATTATAGCGGAGAAATGCTCACAAATTATTATAAAATGTTTTATTAATTTTCAAACAATTCTTAATTATATTCACTATTATATTCATATGTGGATGGATAAGTTAAGCATTGTAATGATATGTATATATTTAAGTTTAAATAAAAATAATGCAAAATGTTTTCTTTAAAATATATTTAACGTTTTTCTGATTTAATGTTTTACATATATAATTGAAACTAAAGTATTTTCTTTAAATTTGCTTTTTTATAAAACAAATAATTTTGTAAAAAAAAAATATGTTAAAAGTTATTTATTTCAGTAAAATAAAAACCTGTTTATAATTAAAAATGAAAATGTTGTGTAAACAAGAAATCAATTAGTGACTGCACCCCGGGTAAGAAGTAAAATCTAGTTTACTGAGTGATTTTTGTTTGCAACAAAAGACTTTCTCATTAAATCAGAATACCGTTCTTTCTGCTAAGCTTTAACATTCTATAACACCTAGAAAGGAATTTAATTAGTGAAATCTGAATCGAATTATATGATTTATATATTTTAATAATTTTAATTAAATTAAATGTAACACCTCAGAGATGTTATCTGTTGTAGAAATTGGATTATATTATTTTGTTTAATTAAAAGTCAATTGGTCCCAAGGCAAATGAAATTCCAAAAAGGTGTTAAGGTTTTGTGAAAATGTATAAATAGGCCTTATTTTAAGCAGGAAGGAGACTCCATCTTGCTTTTGAAGAGCTATTACTATCCAAGTTATAAATTGTTTAATTTTACCATGGCCGGCTAAAGTCAGGCAAAATTTTGCTACCATTTCTGTGATGGAACACCAAGTTCAATCCATCAAATGCTGAAGCAACGACCAACAAACTTACACCAAATAAAATATGTCATAAGCCACTAAAAGGGACTTTCCATCATTCCAACACCATTTTAAATCATCTCGCAACTGAATAAGAACATGCCATAAGCCGCCAAAGAACTCACCTTCATTCCAGTTTCGAATATCTCCAGTCCATCTACAGGAGAACTGTTTTAATATTTAAAATCACAGAGTTCTGTGTGAATTTTAAAAACAATCATTATTTCTTCAAAAACAGGTTAGCTAACCATATTATTGAAACTTCTTTCTAAATTCTTTTCCAAATAATCTTTAAATTCTATAAAATGAAATACTTTTGTAAATTTCTTTATTAATTCAATATTGTAAACTCTTTCTATAAATGAAATACTTTTGCTAAATTTCTGTGTTAATTAATGTTTTTCTATATAATTTAATCACTACAGTTATATTTTGCTTTTCTTTTGCTTATTTTTAATTATTATTGATTATGCCTATGTTTCGAAACAGCATGCATTTAATTATAGAATACGTTTTTAAAGATATAAATTTAAAATCTCCGTATTATTATTTATATAGCGTCATTTCATGCGCTGTTTTAAAACCCAAATTCATATTTTGTTATTTAGTAAATAAATTAATATAACTATAACATGTGGCTTTTCAACCTTTAATTATTATATTACTAAAGATTAAACTAGCCTGGAGTGCAATCATAAGTATAGTTTTTGAGTAAAGTATTCGTAAGTCCCTTATTAAATATACTTTCCCCCCTTTTTAAAGTTTAGTAGTTATAGATAACTAAAGAGATTGAATGGGATAAAGTAAAGTTTGTATATATATATATATATATATATATATATATATATATATATATATATATATATATATATATATATATATATATATATATATATATATATATATATATATATCCTGTCAGTAGCATATTGTATTTCTCATGCTACAGAGTTGGCTCTTTTGATCAAGCTGATAAACTGGTTTTCATTTAATATATATAATTTATAATATCCTTTGGCTTGGCGGATGTGAAACTTATTAATATTTTCTCATTGTGCTGTTTTATATATATATAAGATGGAGCCACGGTAAGTCCAGCCCATCTTCCTCTTTTATGGGTAGTGCAGTATCGAAGTCTGAGCTATGGGCCAGATTAGCACGTAAGTCCCCACCTCTTCTGAACCAAATAAAGGTTCCCCATTAGCAGCATGATGACCGGTTATTGGGTAAACCATTGTTTGTCACAAAAACACTAAAACTATTCTTCCATCTGCAGAGCAACTTTATTATTATATTTTACTTGTGCCTAGCGTATTAGTAAAATCGTTACAGCCAACTCTACCTCCATAATATGTAATCTTCGGCGTTGATCCGAAGCATTCTTGAAAACCCATTTGATCTAAAGCTATCTGGGATGCTTTATAAGCCCATAGTTGATATATAAAATTTATTATAGTCAGATGTATTATTAAGTTTCACTCCAGACTTGGTTTGATTTTACATATAATAGCCACACGGACTGATGATGAAAGGGCATAACTGATAAAAGTTAATGTAGTGATTAGTTATATATTAGGGTATTTGTTTCCATTAAATAATATTGGCACAATTAAATAATAGCCAACGTATCAATTATTGTTTAAATGGCCTATAGTAATGTTACTTTATAAATAAAATGCCTGCGTGCATTTGCCAACAACAATTGTCAATAAAATATATTTTATATTTCATTATCTATTAGTTTCTGTCTCATTATTAGATCAATCCAATTCACTAATTGCCCATAGCTTTTCATTAGTAAAACCCCTATTAACTAATTATATTAGATTTTATCTTTGGAATGTCTAGTATTTAAGTTGTTTATATATATGTTTAAGTCCATGAGTCTAATTGTTTTTTTCCGATTTGCTAGCAGGTCAGATTAAGAATTAATTCTCATGTGCCATCATTGTTATGTTGACCATTAGGTGTTTGACCTGGGGCTTGGAGAGTGGGTTCGAATCCAGGCTGGTCCCTGACCAAAATCTCATGCTCGAGTGGGTTTGAAGTACATTTTGTGAGTTCCAGCTTGTGTTAGATGGATGAGCATATTTGACTGACTGGTACAATATATATATATATATATATATATATATATATATATATATATTGTAATAGTAAGTAGTATCTAAATAATGAAAGATGAAAATGTAATAAAAATGTAATTGTAAACTTTATTTACATTTGAAGAAATGAAATCGTTCTAATCATTGTTAGCCACAAATGAGATAAAAACTCAAATTGGGATAACAAATGTAACACAACATGGTAAACGCACAAATAGAAATGAAATCATTCCAATAATTGTGGATTAATTGAATTGGACAATCTATTTCCACCATCATGTATCTCAGGTTTTGATTAATTTTCATTCAAAAATAAATATAATAAAATATAACTAATTCCAACCAATGAATATGAAATACAATAAACCAGGTTATGATGTTTAACTTCATTTGAACAAATTAGTAATTTATAAAGTAATCAATAATAAATTATCTACACTACAGAAATATATTACACATGAGTGAATGTACTCTAATTACTACTTATACTGTTACTTCAGCTAGCCATACAAAATAAACCTAGATACTACAGTGCATTGACTAAGCATGTTAACTGGTTAATTCTCAGAGTTAATTTAACTAACAATTTAATTAGTTACTAAGTATAGATTGCAACAAAGGGGATTTTGTTGAATCCAATATATATGTTCACAAACAAGATTATATATGATTTAATATTTCAATTACTGATGGCTTATAAAAATAATTAAATAACACATTTAGATGAAAGATGAATTTGTCAACCAATTAATAACTGATGTATTAAAAGAGAAAATACACATATTAATAAATTTCAAATGAAAACTCATAATCATTCTTTTTATATAAAAACAAATAATATAAGCCTTATTCCAAGATTGTAATTTGATATTTTATAATAGCATAAATATATATGTGGAAAACACAAAAACTGATTTGCTTTTCAAATGTTCAATTTTTTTAAAATATAAATCAAATAAAAGATTTACCAATAATGAATATAATTTGCAGTTTATATTTTACATAGGACTTGTATAAAACTGTTGTAAAATAAATAAATAAATTAGTAGTAGCTTGTTAAATTAATAATTTGGGTTATAGATGTATTTTTGTAAATCTGGATTGACACACTAGATGACACAAAAAATAAAAAAAAAACAAAGTAAAAAGCTCCTTCGCACTATGCTATAAGGATTTATTTATTTTACTTTATTTTGAACCATGTCTTTTATTATAAACATCAACTACATGGGCTTCTTATTAATATAAGGCTCATATCCTAGCCCACAAAGTTCAACATTTATTTCATAACTTTATCACCTCAAGGCCTTATTAAATGTCTAGCACAATATATATATATATATATATATATATATATATATATATATATATATATATATATATATATATATATATATATATATATATATATGTATACCAATATTGATATTGGCACATGATAATTTATCTAAAAACATTATTAAAATAATCTTTCGTAAAAGAAAAACGTAAAATTAAATGTTGAAGAGTTTATTACAGTTTGTTTTCGAAAAGATGAAAGTCAAATAGTTTTTTATCATTACTTTTTGAATTTATTAAAAGCAGGGAGGGGGAGTTTTGGTTAGAAAAGATAAACTAAAAGTTTTATAAAAGGGAGTAGAGTCTATGATTAGTAGTTGAAATATAATTTAAAGTTTAAAAAATACAAATCTCTTTTCATCAAATTAAAGAAAAGGTAATCTTAAAACTAGTTATATATGTGCGTATATATGTGTGATTGTAATTAAATAAAAAATGTATGCGTAATAAATATTAAAATGAAATAAAAGAAGATTATCATTAAAAAACATGGCAATGGCTATTAATTAAAATTATATAAACAAAATGTATGCATGGCTATTACTAACTAAACAATCTTCGAAAACATTGTCAAAGGATTATCAATAAAATTTCGACAACAGATATTGCTGGAGGATATTGAAAAGAAAAACACTTCATAGGTATAAATAGTAAAATTTTATCCAATAATCAATTCAGTTCAGAAATTAATTGAGTCAGTTAAGTCAAGAGAGGATAATCAGTTGAGTTAATTGTATCCAGAAACAAAATGCAGTGCTGAGCAGGTTTTGGGAACACAGTTTTTCTCCACCCTTAGTCAAATAAGATCAGCAATATTTGCCCTTGAAATAATGTCAGCATAACATCTTAGAAAATCTCCATCAGTATCTAATTGTCTCCAATAGTAATAATCATAAATAATAAGGAAATTCATCAAGGAAATGTTCCAGCCAGCTGGAAGAAGCAGCAAACAAGAAGAAACAAATTTCTAAATCTACATTCAAAATCCTAGGTAAAACATTTGCTTAATTTCATTTATACCATAATAGCCATTGCATTAAAATTCATAAAGCCTCCTGAGACAAGTAATTTGAATTCTATAACCATGCATAAAATGAACTATTGATGTGCATGTTTGTGAATGCTATATGATTTTATAAACATCAAACTTTATTTATGCTTTTCATAAGATATATATTTTAGTGTGTTAATTTAAAATGTGCATGTGTTATATAAGTTAAAAAAATTATAAAGATGTTTAAATTTAGTAAATTAAGGTTAGTTAATAAATTGTCTTAAAATTTAAATTCTATTTGTCAGTCAATTCTTTTTATCAATTCTTTTACAAATCTTTTATCAATTCTTTTCATCACTAATTATGTATAATCTATTAGTGATTACAAACAACTGAGCTAGTCATGGATATTTAGGCATTGAGTTAGTGGCCATTGCTCAAAGCATGTTATTTATTCATTCTTGGATAATTAATTGGCACCCGTGTTTATGCACAAACAAAAAAAGTGCTTTGAATGTGGTGTTGAACTCAACAGTTGAGAAGAAGTTATGTCCTGTAAATGTAATGCTAGTTATATATTTTATAGCTATTGTTTGGGCATACATACTCTCTGAGTATGTTCTTCTCTGCCTAAGAAGTCGGTGTTTCGATGACCCATTTTGAACCCAGTACAATATATATATATATATATATATATATATATATATATATATATATATATATATAAACATCATGTCATTTCAACCTTTATATATAGGCAAAACATATATAAAAACAACTTCTACATAATGGACTTGTAGGGATATTAATTTATAACTTTAATATTCATTACTGTGATCTGATCTTTGCTTTTTAAAATACATCTAACAATACAATTAAATTAATTGAAGAGTTAAGACTATTATTAAATAATCATAGAATTTGTAAATATGATTCTATAATAATTTGTGTATTTATTTACAACTCCTATGCAAATAAGTGTAGTTTATTGATTTTCCAGTTTAAGTTTATACATGACATTTGTTATTTAATAAATGTATCTATAAAAAATGTGAATCAGATATAATATTTAAAAAAATTATTACTATAGCTGTTTTAATTTGGCATTTAACAATATATTTGCACAATTTCAGATATAAAATTTCTGACAAAAATAACAAACAATATATATATATATATATATATATATTAAAAATTGACTTTCATAATTATTAATTAGTTTAAACATTAAAAAAAAACTATAAGTTAGTTTTCGATATCACAAATGTATATACTTTTATAAAGATAAATTTTAAAATGTTATAAAATAATAATAATAATAAACAAATAAAAACAAAAAAATTACCAAATTTTAATTATCCTATTTAATTCTCTTTACTGTCCTTTCATTTCACAATTCACTAATTATTTTAGGCATTTTTTTGTTTTGTCCATCTCAGGATAGATTGAAATAACCTTAAAATATGTATACATATTAACAACACAGGAATTTATATTCAGCTGTAGAAATAAATCGATTTTGACTAATAAGTTTAGGATCATTAAAAGAAACTTAAAGTGCATATATATATATATATATATATATATATATATATATATATATATATATATATATATATATATATATATATATATATATATGAGGTGAGTTTGGTTTCAGGCTGCATATTTTACTGGACTAAATAATGAAATAAGATAGGCCAAAAAAGTTCAAAAACCCTTGGATAGTAAAGTTCACTTTAGCCAACCATTTTGATGTTATCTTGGTCCAGGAATTATTATATTGATATCCAAAAGAAGAATTTGTGGAATAGACAAGATAAAGTTATGACTTTTTTTTGTCTTATGGTGATTATTTTTTGTGTTTCCATACTAATCTTTGTCCTATTGCTATAACTCACACACTAACTTAAAAAATCTTTAACATTGTTGATTGTAAAATATTTTTTTAAACAACAAAACAAAAAAATGATGTCAATAAAAAATATTACATCCAAAAATTTATTTTTACAATCTACAAAATAAATAGACAACCAATATAATAAATAACATTACGTCTTTTATAATTTCCAAAAATAAAAGTAAAAGTACAACCTAATTATAAGTAGCAATTTAAATGCTATTGTTGGTAATTATTTAAATACATACACACTCACAAATTTACATATGTCCATTGTTATTAAAATCTCACCATCACAAAACAAAGCACTTATCACAATAAATAAATAAAAATGATTCAAGTAACTATAAAAAACAACTAACAACAATAACAACCACACACACACACACACACACACACATATATATATATATATATATATATATATATATATATATATATATATATATATATATATATATATATATATATATATATATATATATATACCCTTTTTGCAGTGGTTGATTACTATTTCATAAGTTAACATACTACCATCTCTTAAAATAAATAAATCCAAATACTTAATACTTTTGTCCTGTTCTCTTTTAATAGTTCTATTCAAGCCACTGCAATTATTTAACTTCTCTACAAGAAAATATATAGTATTGGTATGCTTGCATGCAAAAACATCATCCACATATTTAGTTTAATTTGTGTTATATCAATACTATAAATTTACTTATAGAGGAGTTAAATAATTTGAGTGACTTAAAATGGAGTATTGAAAATGAAAACGACAAAGATATTAAGTATTTGGATTTATTTCTCACAAGAGATAGAAGTATGTTGTAAATCAAAAATACAAACTATGCATAAGATGGCAACTTGTAGATCTTTTCTGTTTTGTAACGATAAAATATATATCTATTCACATAATAAATTTAAAAAAATATTAAAATATTTACAAAATAATTGCTTGAAGGTAGTTATAAGATTGAACAGATTAGCAGTAATTTATGTCAATAAAAAGTATACTAAATTAAAGAAATTAGAAAATAAATATCTTTTCCATATATTTCAAATGCTTAAGTGAATTTTTTTACAAATATATAAAATGATGTGTTAAATGTTTCATTTTGAGTTACAAATAATGTTAATAAGTTAGTGATTATTTCTAAAAGTGTCATACCTGTCATGCAAAAAAGTAATGTTGTCTAACAATTTTTTGTGGATGTATGCTATCATATATAAGTGAATCAATGTTCAGTGCAGAAAAGAAATTAAAGGATCATCAGTTGTTATACAAGTATGTAAAAAGTAAAAATAATAATGATTTAATGACTGCTTCAGTTTCTTGGTTCATGAAAAGACATGTAAATATAAATTTAAGTTTGATCTTGGAAATGTTAAGATTATTTTATGACAAGAGAAATAATGATAAATGACAAATTAAGAAGGCAATTTTCATAAATAGAAATAAAATGAATATAATTAATAGACAAGCTGCTAACATTAAAATTTGGGAGTCCTTGTATTTGAGTTGATGGAATTTGGTTCCATTATGTTTTTTAATATAATAGCAATTGAAAAAAGTTATGTAATTAATGAAAAGTACTTCTGCAGATTAAAAGATTGAGTATCATAATTAATCATTGTTATATTTATAGTTTTTATTGGTATTACACTATTTTTTAATTAATGGATATATATATATATATATATATATATATATATATATATATATATATATATATATATATATATATATATATATATATATAATAAAGAGACTGATCAGATACGTTTTCATTAGGTCAATGGCTTTAAAAATTATAAAGTGCACATTAGGAATGCTCTGAATTAATTTGATTTGTCATATATTTCTTTTAGCTTAATAGTTAAGTATTTCATATATATAAACAAAATAGTGGAAATAATTTTAATTATCAATAGACCAATAAATAATTAAATTAATAAAAATATTTATCATTGCTTATAGCATCACTGCCACTTTCAATAGCATTTACAGTTACAGGTTAAAGACCTTTAAATATTATAACTTTTTACATAGATGGAAAAAGTAAAGTATAGAAGGAAAAAATGAATTCTATTATTTTATATAAATAGTAGGTGTTGATAGTTTTCATCCATTGCTTTTTCTCATTTCAATATGTGGAAGTATGTGTTAAGTTACATTATTGGTAAGTCAAAAATGTGCAATAAAATAGAACATTTGTATAAAAAATTACAATATTCTGAGGAGAGATTTAAATCTATGTTTGTAAAACATTGAAAATATAAAAAAAATTGCAAATGTTTTTTTTTTTTATTTTGCATCTGGAATATGATTTAAGATAAAATTCAGAGTGTTATTTTATAAACATGATGGTTAATTTATTAAATAAACAATATAATTGTATAAATATATACTAATTATGAAAAGTTGGTCTTTCGTATTGACACATTGATATTGTACCCTATTAATGACTTTGATTTTTAAATTCTAGTGGTAAATATTGCTCAAGATGAGTTTTATTTTAAACTAGCCTTTGCTGTTACTTATTTATTGATATATTAAAAATCATAGATGAAAAAATTATCAAAGAATACTTACCCATATAATTCTGCCTACTTGTAAATCATTTTCATTAATATGAATGGTCACAGTGTTCATTGTAAAATTGCAATTATTATATGAAAATTCTTTAAATCTATCATTTATTATAAATTATTTGTAACATTTTTTAAAAATAAAAAAGTATGTTTGTGATATAAATACTTATTCTAATAATGATGAATTATCATATTAGATATATTTACAATTATATGAGACATGATGCAAAATTACTTCATAAAAATATTGTTAAACTAAAATAACCATTAAATTAAATACAAAATAGTTTATATGTATACACATAAAATGTAAAATTATATGGTCATGTATATTTGTATTTATATATTTGTATTGTGTTTGATATAATTCTCAAAAAGACTGCTGGGGCAATCAAATCTGTCAATAGTGGGTTATAATTATATGAAGGATTCTAAAATTAATAAAGAAAGTAAATGATATTAATATTACATAGTCCACTTTCTGGTAAATGTTTCCTTAGAATCTTTTAAAAATAAATAATAACAAAGAAAATATTCATCAGGTTAGATAAATAATAGTTATAAAGGATTATTTGTTTTCAATTCTTCTTGTATTACTTACCAAGAAATGTATCCATTTACATATCACTAAATAGACTGCAAACTTTGATGTCTAATTATCCATCTAATTTGCCAAAAATATTATATTTTGATTTAAAATGTTCAACTATCTGGAAAAAATGTCTAAGTTTTCAACAAATTTTAGTTCTATATCAGTAACTGTCAACATTTGATTTGCAAATCATTTGATGATTTATGAAGTTATTTGGGATGACCCAATATTTGCTTTATAAAAAAAAATTTTTTTTTTTTATAGAATTGATAAATTTACAAAAATAAAATAAATTGGCATTTCTGTAGATATATATTTTATTAATAGTTATTTATATTATCAACTAATATTTAAATATATTATTATTATTATGGTTTGTTTCCTTCTTTACAATCACAACTAATATTTAATAGTATATATAAAAGCTAATATTTATTTTTTTATTTTTTGGATATCTATAAATAGGAAATAGAATTAGTTGATTTTAAAGTTGTTGTTTTTTGCTAATTTGGAGTAGTAAATTCAAGGAAATGTGATAAGATATTGAAAAGTTTGAAATATAAAAATAAAATTATATTACTATGATGGGCGTTTATCTTGGTAGGTCTTAAATCTGTGACCAAATCTTTTGCAAATGGATTATATTTTAAATCCATTTAAAAAAAATCAATTCACACATGGAAATTGGGTATATTTTGTTCACATAAAAGTGTCAAATTACAAACCACATTTAAAAATAATGTTAAAAAATTATTGATCTAATTGTTATTACAGTCTGTAATTAAATTTTTAACTTACAGAAACAACTTTGAATAAAATAAATTTTAACAAAGTTTTCATTATTTTTGCATTTCAATTAGAATTATAAAACTAAAATTTGCTTTCATTTTGATATGCATATTAATGCATTTTTATTATTATATTGCATACAAATTATAAGTAATCATCATTTTATATTATTGATAAATTAATTTGGCCCAAAAATAAGTTACAAAATATTCAATATAGAAAGTGTAACCAGGGTTAGAAAAACATTGCTAACCAGTGTTCTATGTTATAGGCATAATAAAATTCTTTATCTCACAGAAAACATTAAAATATATTTTAATATATTGATTTAAAGAATTGATATAAAATTTAATTATTTTATATTGTAAATACATTGTTAAAAAAGGTTAAAATAAATTTTATAATTTTAAAGATAACAAAATGTTTATGATAAACAGGAAATATTTAAATTAGCAAATGAGTAATAATCTAAGGCAGGAGTGACAATGTTTAACTATTCATGTAACATTTATTTTCATTCATATGTTCTAATGCACATACAACCACAAAATTATCTTACTATTATTTAATTTTATACAAATAATATACATGAATAAATAATATTTAGTAGTTCTTTATCAAGACATAATAAAGTCCAAAAAATATAAAATTTAAATTTAATAATTACTTATTTTAATAAGACCTCTGAGTTCTGCTCTGCTTTCACCAGATTTTTTAATGTTTAGCATTTAGTTTGTTAATAAAAGCTGCAAAATATTTCTCAAAATGAAATCAGACATAATGTTATTTTGTATTGATAAATACCATGGATAAAAGTGTTTGTTCATATTTATACATTGTGTTAAAATGACAAATAAAATTTTTGTCAAAATTTCTTAATTCTGAAAATTGTCAAAGATTAATAATCCACAGAAATTATTCATGTCAATATCATTTGTAATTGTGAAAAGTTAGTGAAATTTCATTTTCAGTAATAAATTTGCTTCTCAAGTTAATTCCATTCCTATGTTTCTAGTCACTGTCTTGATTATTTGTTTATTGTCTATGTTAAAATAAATTTATAAATGTGAGTATTCAATCCTTGTTTGAAAATTGATTATAAAATCAATATTCAAATGGTTCTGATAATACTTTAATATTTTATCATAATTTGTAATATTAACATTATCATCAACACATTTTTTTTTGTTTCTTAAAATGCAGAAACTGGATCAAATTTTGATTTTCTAATTGAGAGATAAACTTTTTTAAATACATCTTAAATACATTGTTATCATTTATAATTTAGAAAATAATTTATTTTGCCTTTCAGTTTCATATTATTGCTGGTTACATCAACCAGAAATAATAAATTAAATAATCAGTTATCATGGATCTTTAAAGAGGACTTTCTTCTAAGAGCACTTTTTCTCCCTTAAAAATTATGAATAAATTTTTTCAAGCTCCAACTTTACTTAAAATCTATACTCTAAGGAGCCAGTGTACCTCACAATGCATGAAATCATCATATTTCAAGTCTATTATTTCACAATATTCTCTGAATTCTTGCCTATTGTGTTGGCATAACTGCTATAAGTTTAAATTTTTTTCACACACTGACTCTTGGTATATAATTCAATGATGTTTTGTTAGAGATTGATTTTTAAAAATTTCAAATAAAGTTAACTGCTGGCTGTCTTATTGATTATTAATAGTGTTCCATCAATACAAACCCTTATGAGATTATTCAAACTGGAATCTAGTTGTAAATTTCTATGCATGATTTTGTTTTGTCAAATATATCTCATCAAAAACTGAAAAATCTATTAAGAATGTTAAATATATTAGCTCCTCTTATAAAAATTCCTAATTGTGCTACTTCACATATATTGCAGATTTATCCAGAGTTAATAAGAAAAAAAGCACAAACGAAGTCTTTTCGTTGCTCAGAAATTCTTCAATGCATCTTATAAGTGTTTGCTTTGATTAGAGAAATTTTAATTTTTTTTATAAATTTTTATTAACAAGATATCTTGAAAATACTTTTGAGACAAGATTTTAAAATTTCTTCTCCATGAGGGGGAAAAACATCTGCTTTTCTTTTTTGCATTTGACATGCTCTAATGTCATAACCTCTTTTAAATAACATATTTTGTCCTCTTTTGATGTTTTTATTTTTTTAGCACTTTCTCAAATTCAAAAAGTAACTTTTGTCTTTTTTCAAATTTAGTCTGTTGTTTAATGTTTTACATTGCCTATTAAGATCTTCTTTTATTATGTCAGAATACATATTCACAATTAATACATAGTGGATTTTGAAAAAAAATTATATGAATAAAAACATATTTTCCCACTGATCATTGGGGAGGGTAACTGAAAATAATAAAAAAAATGTAATGAGGAAATTACAAAGCTTACAAATGACAAATAAAACACAAATTATCAATATAAGAATGAGAATTACAAAATGAAATTTTAAAACATATGAAAACTCACTCTGGATTAGGCCCTTTAAGTGTCAAATGTATTTTCAAAATAAACATGGAACAAAAATACTTTTTTTTTCAGTTTGGCTCACTGAATTTAAATTTTTGAAATAGTACTAATTACAATATTACATTATAAAAATTAAAATTAAATTTTAATCATTAAAGATTCAATGTGTCATATATACCATATGTTATCCATCCCTGGGCTAAGAGGAATTTAAATATTTTTGATCCTGATCCAAAGAGTAGTTGGTCAATGAGTCACTAAGCCACCTAGCATCAACATCGATCAAGCTAGTTTGTCATTATTTTGATTATTTTAAACAAAGATTGCTCATATATATATATATATATATATATATGTGTGTGTGTGTGTGTGTGTGTGTGTGTGTACTTAACAAATATTTTTTTCTCATAAAATGCTTAAATACCTCTTTAAAGAATCAATTTTATGCAAAAGTTTTTTTCCTAAATTAGAATTTTTTTTTGTTTCTGAACTAGTACATTTTAATTATGAATTTAGTTTTATAAATATATTTAATTTATTTTAAACCAATTTTTCAATCTACAAAAGAACTACTTCAATATGTATTGTGCCCTTATCTATAGGTCATAATAGGGTAGAATGGTCAATTGCTAAAAAATTTTAAATTTTAAGATATGTTTGTATGATATATAAATAATAGTAGGATAATTAGATTTTATAGTACAATTTAAAGCTGAAAATACCTGGTATATAAAAGTGTAATGGATTATTTAAAAGGAACAGTTAAATAAAGATTAAAGATATCCTTGCTTATGGTTGTAAAAGCTGGCCATATAAAATAACACAGCTATAAATAGTTAAAAGTATATTAATAATTCGAGTATAATATTTTAAAACTAATAAATTAAATAAAAATGATATGTAATATTATAATTATATTTAATATTCAAATTTAATCTAATATTTTAAGATAAACTTTAGGATGGTGAGAATTATATTTAGTTCTACAAGTTTAAATTATTTTCCAAATTTTTTATAAAATATATCAGTTTTGGTAATTTAGACCGAGACGTAAATTAAAAAATCATCTGTTAAAGTTAGTAATCATGTGACTGTATATTATATACCTTCACACACACGCTTGTTAGAATATAATAATAAAGTTTGTGAATTATGGAACTAAATGTAATTGCTGTCTATCGTTGAAATGAATGTTGAAATACTAAATAGTTATTCTAAATGTTTAAATGATGTAATATTTAAGTAGTGTTTAAAAGTTGAATACAGTTAATAAAAAAATTAAATATTTTATTTAAATAGAAACAAGATAAATTAAATATTAATATTAAAATAGATATTAAATGATATTTTAATAATTTTTTTAAAGTTTAAATGATTTGATAAAATTATAATTGAGTTAAAAAATACATTCTAAATAATATTTAAATCATTACGTCATAAATGTCTTATTTGAAAAATCTAGTCTGTTATAAAACTAAAATGTGTAAATTTGTTCGCGCTAAAAAAGTCATTAACCAATCAACGGAGGTAATTTTAGCAGACAAAATATAAGAATTAGACGAAGCGGGAGAAAGTAATGTGTAAGTGAAGGAGGAAGTAACATATTTTTTTAGCTGGATAAGACCGTAAGCTAGAAAAGTGATATAATTTTAAAATTTTGTATTTATTTTAAAAGTTTTTTTTTAACATATAATATTTTGACTGCCTTTACATGAAGGGCTAATTTTTAAAAGTTTTCTTACCAGTAATTTTATTCAAGTTTAGCCAAAACCTTGCAGTAAAAATGGAAGTACTAAAGGAAAAAATACCTAAAAATATTGCTAAAGGAAAAATATTTGTAAAGTGCCTCGATACAGCTTTATTTATGCTCAACCAGAAACTTATTATTGTAACTCAGAGGAATATAATTTGGACGCTATACGAAAACTTAAAAGAGAAGTTACTTGCCGTCAGGAAAATTATGACGCACAAATTTTATAAGGCTACTCTGAAGTTATTTTATTCTTCTCTATGGGAAAATTAAGATGCTGTATATTATAAAGAATTATGTAAAAGTTATAATGAGAAAAAAATGTTTGTCCTTTTTAAAGGAAACATTACAAAGTATATAGTTACCAGAACTTTAAAAGAAAGGAAAATTTACCGAATAATAATATGAAAGAGTCATTATTTTTTTTTATGAAAAAAAGAACAGAAAAACTTTCTCTAAGAGAAATTGGAAAATATAAATCTAATATACTTAATAAAATGGATCCATGGAGACAGAAAAAATTTACTGAATATTTAAATAAAAGTACCTAGAAGATGCATCATAAAAGTCGCGTGGGAAAATATTAGCAGAAAATATTAGAAGAGAATATGTAGACGTTTTTCTTTACGGGATTAACTAATATCATAATTAATAATTGTATTAAATATTATAAAAAACCAAGGATTGTCATCTATGAATATTTATTAAACAGAGCAATAATTGTTTTGCCTTAAAATAGAACATTAAGTGACTGAAGAAGAAATAATAAACATTTTTTTTTAGCTTTAATATGAACGGTTTTCAAGAAAGTTTGATAAAGAAGTACAGTAAATATAGTTTAAATATTTTTTACTAATTTATTTTAAATATAAAATGTTATGTGAGATTAGGGAAAACATATAAACATAAATTTAGTAATATTGAGATTTAAATATAATAGCTTGATAAAATTATAGAAATATTGTTTAAAAATAAAGTGTATGTATGTGAGTCTTATATCTACAAGAATCAAATGGATGGTGAAGCCTACGGAACGCGATCGAGAAGATAAAGATCGTTTGGTAATTTTGATATTTATTTATAATGCATAATGTATTTTTTTTTAGATCATCTATTGATTAAGAATGAAGTGTGAAAGTTTAAATTATATGTACACATTTTATACAACATTTTTAACATATAATGAGATAGGAGTAATTCGGAATATGCATGCAATAATTTATTTAAAGTATATTAATAATATAATTTAACAGAACAATTGTGTGATTCTTTTGAACTTTCATGTGATAAAGTATTCAGATATTTTAAATAGTTTGTATATGATTAAATATACGAGGAAAGTAGTAAAAAGATTTTCTTATAGAACAGTGGAATAGTTTTGAAATAAATGAATTTTATTATTGTTAGAAATGCAGATATGTATTTGTCGATGTACAGTATAGAAAAATCTTGAGAAATAAGATCGGATAGTGACTTGGAAGTACTAGTGGAGAGGAAACCAAGATGATGTTTTTTTTTAAGAAATAGGAAAATAAAGGATTTGGATCATATTTAGTTTTGTGTGATTTCAGTATAGTTAACTAAGCCCTATGACTGAACACATATAGTTTGGACAGTGTTTTTGCATATCTTTAAAACTTTTTGATGTTATAATAAAGCTGAAGAAATAGCTTTAGCATCGTTCCTATAATAGAGGTTGGTAGACAGGTAAAGGTCACTCCTCTATAGTGTCTTTTAATTCACTGTGCCATGATTGTCAAGGTATATGATGAGTAATATTCTAGTTATATTTTGATCCTATGCATCTATCTTCGCTATCCTTATTTCGTGAATCTGCATCGGTCAGAAAGATATTTTCAAAGAAATAATGAATAAAATAGAACTGAAGATATGTTATCGTTTATGTAAGAATAGTTTATTTGCTGGAATGTATAGAATTGTGTAACTTTAAAATTGAAAGTCCAAAATATCATAAAGAGAGAAAGAATCATATAATACATTGTAAAATTAATTCAGAAATGAATATAAGATTTTTGAAAGAGAAATCTAAACCAAGTATTTTAAAAGTGATAATAAAATTTGAATGAATTTTTTTTTTAAATAATATTTAGAAAATAAGTATTGCATATTTATTAAGAAAATAGTTCAATAATGTATAATAAACATATACTTGTGCATGGTATATTAATAGTTGTAATTATATCATCCGAAGTAAGGCTTGAATGAGAATATTAGGATTAATAAACATCGGATAATGAACAATAAAAACCTAATACCGAATGTAGAACAATGTTTTGACTTTGTAAGATTCCATACAACCAATATAAAACTAAAATTTTATTGTTTTGTAGAATTTTACTACGAATGTAAATTTTGTAAAAAATATAATTTTAATAATATTAGGGATGCAAAGTGTTTGTGATAATCATATAAGAAATGCATTTTGTAACAAGCTAACCATAATAATAAATCAAGTAATAATACTGTATTTTCTTAAGTGTTTAAAAGATAAGATTTAACTAGGAAAAATAAATAGTATTTTGATTTCATTTTATAAACTAATAAACTAAGTTGAGATAGGAGAGTAAGGGATATCCAATGTACATAGTGTAAAAATATTGTTAATTTATTTATGTTGTTAATAAACTTTGTTTTAAATTTATTTTAAAGTTTTGTGTCCGCGTTGTTATTTCTCCACATGGATGCATGAAATCACGATACATTTATAATTGAAACAGACATATAGTTTTTGCACAAAAAGGTAAACATAAAAGTGTTATAATAATTTTGAGAATTTATTGGTATGTTAAAATTAAAAGATCATAATTTTATATTATTTATTGGTCATAAGTCGGTTGCCACAATATTACATTAAATTATATGCTAATGTTGCCACACGTATTCTGTTGTCAGATTATTAAAATACTACCACGTACGTATTTATTTATTTCATTTTAGGAAGAAATAAGATTATATTATATTATTATTGTTATTATTATTTTTATTATTGTTAGTTGCTGTGTAGTAGATTATGACATAAAATTCCCTTTTCATATTTTACTACCGTAATTTTAAATCAGTTAGAATACAATTTATGAACCTGAGATTTTATTTTATTTTATTTTACTTCATTTTATTTAATTGAGCTAGATTCTTGTTATAAAGAAGATTAAGATATGATTATTATTTTAATCGTAGTGAATAGAGCTTAGAAAGTCGTAAGAATACTATGAGTTAGTTATTTGGTATAGTAAAAAGGGGGAATAGTGTTCTTATGCCATTGAGGTAGTATCGTGTGGATAATGTCTCAATGTAGTCTATCTCGTTCCCCGTATTGTCACTCCATGTCTCATGAAAATAGTAAATATTTGTTAATTCATTTTAAAAATTGAACCGTATTTGTATTTTAAAAATTAGAGCTAGTAATCATTTTAATTAATGCTGAATATTTCATTTATTTATTTGTTAACTGAGCTAGAACCCGGAATATTCGTAATAAACAGTATATTTTGGGGTGAGGATGCGCGGGGGGAGGTTAGATTGTGATCGCCCAACGTGTTGCACGATGTGTAGTTGGAACTACAATCGATAGGTTGGATTCAACTAACAGAAGGTTAAATTTTGCTTTTCCAATGAGACTGCACGATGTGTAGTGGAGTTACATATAGTTTAGTATTTGAATTTGTTCATGTAAATCGGGAGATTGTCAATAGACATATTTTACAGAAGTAGATAATTTCATATTTGATTATAGAAATAATTATTAGGATTTAGTTATTAAAGTAAACTAAGTATTTGTTATTAAAATAATTTCAATTTTATGTGGTAGATAATCTGATTGTTTAAAAAAAAAATTGTACTATACTATTGTGGGTCAATTGACAAACAAAATTTAAAATATGCATATGTGGCTAACGATTATTGGTATTTAATATGACCATGTCAATTATTGAAGTATTATTGAAAAATATATTTGAAAGTGTTTTAATTTGTGCAAAATATTTGTGAATCATGCATGTGGGAAATGATGTTGTGACACATATAATTTTAATTGTTATTGTTATTATAATTAGTTAGATAGTATAGGGTGTATAGAAGGTATTGTCTATAGTTATTGTGGGTGATGGTTGGATGAGATAAAAGAACTGGTAAGAAACTATTTTATGAGAAGTTAATAGTAACATATTATTGGGATATTAAATTTTGAGGAAAAAGTATTATAAAGAAAAAAATGGATAATCAAGATAACAGTTCAGTAGAGGAAATATCTGAATTCATGGTGGATAGTAGTTGTGAGGAGGAAAGGGAAGCGGAAGAGACAATTAATATAGAAACAATTACAGATATTGTACAAATTACAGATGACGAAATAAAAGGAGAAGAAAAGATTAGGGAATTAAAAATAGAGGAAGAAGAAGTAGTCACACATAAAAGAGATGTAGATAGCTTCTCATTGTCTCAAATAGCACTGATGATGAAAGAGATTAATGAGAATCTAAGAAGATATAGAGAAGAGATTAATGAGAATCTAAGAAGATATAGAGAAGAGATTAAAGAAGATAATAGAAAACATAGAGAAGAGATTAATGAGAATATAAATAGAAATAGAGAAAAGAGTAATATAAATCATATTAATGAAGAAATTAGAGTTATTAAGGAAGAGGTAATTCAGACTAAAATAAGTAGTCAATATGTTGAAATAATTAATAGAGATTTGGAAAAGAATCAAGAATCTATTAATTTAATTAGTGAAAATGTGGTAGATGACAAAGAAATTGTAGAGACTGTAGATGAAGAAAATCCACAATTCATTAAGATAGTTAATAAAGATATTAACTTATGTACTAATTGGACACCAGAAAACATAGATTTTATTAAATTAGGAGATAAAGATAGATATAATGATGTATCACTTGTTAAGATAGCAGATAATGAGTTAAGAAAAGATGAGTCTTATATTAAATTAGCCAGCAAAGAAACCAAGTTATTTATTGAAAAAACCATTATAGATAATGAAATGATTTATGAAAAAAAAAGAGATTCATAAAAAATCTATTGAAATAATTAATAGTAGGAACGAAATATACAGAAGAATATTGAAAAATCCCAAAGAGTATTTTAAATTGACTAATGAAATGATAGGAGTGAGTAAATCCTATGAAAGATTAGTTGGTGAAAGAACTATAGATCAAATTAATAGTTTTAAAAAATATTATATTGATGATAAAAGATTTGGTAAATTTACAAAGATAATATCAAATTCTTCAGAGCAAAAATATTTAAAGTTGTTGGAACATGAGTTACCAAAAATTATCAATAAAAGTAGTAATAAATTTAAAAATAAAAGGCAAGAGGTGATATCTAAATGTAGTTTTAATGATAGAAATATTCATTTACAATTTGATATTTCTAAAGAAATATTGTTTCAAGGAATTAGAAACTTGATACCTAATAGTGAATTTATAAGAGAAAAATTTAATCGGAATAGAGATTTAAGCAAGATAAAAGTAAGACTTAAATGTCTAAAGCATGAGAAATTCATAACAGATTTTCTTAAGAATAATCTTAATAAAGGAAAGAAGATAGGAAAAGCTAAGGTGAGACTTAAGGAAGGTGAGAGAGAATTAAAGTTTAGATTTAGAAAAAAAAAAAAATACCTAATGATTAAGACAAATAATTCCTAAATAAGATATGTATTTAATAATATATTATAACCTTATTTTTTTTTACAGAACAAATATAAATTTTAAATGTTAGCAACCTACAAAGAAATCAATTTAGAAAATTTCTAGAATTATATGAAGGTCCGTACAAGATTTTTAGAAAAGTGGGAGAGAATGCTTTTGTATTAACCACACCAGATGGTGAAAAAGGGACATATAACGCTAGAAGTTTAATCCCATACCCATCAGAAGTGTAGAAAATTTTTTTATAAGTATTAATAGTTCAAAGTCTGAGTTTAGTGTCCAGATATTATATAAATTTGTATAGCAAACATTGTATTCTGTTGTATTGAGTAGTATAAGATGGAATTTGGTTGTAGCAGATAATAAAATGAGGAGTATTAATGAATAAAGTAGGTATTAAACTAGATGTTTAATTTAAAATTTTTTATTCGAAGGGGGAAGTTATGTGCCCTTATCTATAGGTCATAATAAGGTAGAATGGTCAATTACTAAAAAATTTTAAATTTTAAGATATGTTTGTATGATATATAAATAATAGTAGGATAATTAGATTTTATAGTACAATTTAAAGCTGAAAATACCTGGTATATAAAAATGTAAAGGATTATTTAAAGGAAAACAGTTAAATAAAGCTTAATGATATCCTTGCTTATGGTTGTAAAAGCTGGCCATATAAAATAACACAGCTATAAATAGTTAAAAGTATGATAATAATTCGAGTGTAATATTTTAAAACTAATAAATTAAATAAATGCTATATGTAATATTATAATTATAGTTAATATTCAAATTTAATCTAATATATTTTAAGATAAACTTTAGGATGGTGAGAATTATATTTAGTTCTACAAGTTTAAATTATTTTCCAAATTTTTTATAAAATATATCAGTTTTGGTAATTTAGACCGAGACGTAAATTAAAAAATCATCTGATAAAGTTAGTAATCATGTGACTGTATATTATATACCTTCACACACACGCTTGTTAGAATATAATAATAAAGTTTGTGAATTATGGAACTAAATGTAATTGCTGTCTATCGCTGAAATGAATGTTGAAATATTAAATAGTTATTTTAAATGTTTAAATGATGTAATATTTAAGTAGTGTTTAAAAGTTGAATACAGTTAATAAAAAAATTAAATATTTTATTTAAATAGAAACAAGATAAATTAAATATTAATATTAAAATAGATATTAAATGATATTTTAATAATTTTTTTAAAGTTTAAATGATTTGATAAAATTATAATTGAGTTAAAAAATACATTCTAAATAATATTTAAGACATGACGTCATAAATTCTTTATTTTAAAAATCTAGTCTGTTATAAAACTAAAATGTGTAAATTTGTTCGCGCTAAAAAAGTCATTAACCAATCAACGGAGGTAATTTTAGCAGACAAAATATAAGAATTAGACAAAGCGGGAGAAAGTAATGTGTAAGTGAAGGAGGAAGTAACATATTTTTTAGCTGGATAAGACCGTAAGCTAGAAAAGTGATATAATTTTAAAATTTTGTATTTATTTTAAAAGTTTTTTTTAACATATAATATTTTGACTGCCTTTACATGGAGGGCTAATTTTTAAAAGTTTTCTTACCAGTAATTTTATTCAAATTTAGCCAAAACCTTGCAGTAAAAATGGAAGTACAAAGGAAAAAATACCTAAAAATATTGCTAAAGGAAAAATATTTGTAAAGTGCCTCGATACAGCTTTATTTATGCTCAACCAGAAACTTATTATTGTAACTCAGAGGAATATAATTTGGACGCTATACGAAAACTTAAAAGAGAAGTTACTTGCCGTCAGGAAAAATTATGACGCACAAAATTTATAAGGCTACTCTAAAGTTTTTTTTTATTCTTCTCTATGAAAAAAAAAAATTAAGATGCTGTATATTATAAAGAATTATGTAAAAGTTATAATGAGAAAAAAATGTTTGTCCTTTTTAAAGGAAACATTACAAAGTATATAGTTACCAGAACTTTAAAAGAAAGGAAAATTTACCGAATAATAATATGAAAGAGTCATTATTTTTTTTTATGAAAAAAAGAACAGAAAAAACTTTCTCTAAGAAGAAATTATTGGAAAATATAAATTTAATATACTTAATGAAAATGGATCCATGGAGACAGAAAAAATTTACTGAATATTTAAATAAAAGTACCTAGAAGATGCATCATAAAAGTCGCGCGGGAAAATATTAGCAGAAAATATTAGAAGAGAATATGTAGACGTTTTTCTTTACGGGATTAACTAATATCATAATTAATAATTGTATTAAATATTATAAAAAACCAAGGATTGTCATCTATGAATATTTATTAAACAGAGCAATAATTGTTTTGCCTTAAAATAGAACATTAAGTGACTGAAGAAGAAATAATAAACATTTTTTTTTTAGCTTTAATATGAACGGTTTTCAAGAAAGTTTGATAAAGAAGTACAGTAAATATAGTTTAAATATTTTTTACTAATTTATTTTAAAATATAAAATGTTATGTGAGATTAGGGAAAACATATAAACATAAATTTAGTAATATTGAGATTTAAATATAATAGCTTGATAAAATTATAGAAATATTGTTTAAAAAATAAAATGTATGTATGTGAGTCTTATATCTACAAGAATCAAATGGATGGTGAAGCCTACGGAACGCGATCGAGAAGATAAAGATCGTTTGGTAATTTTGATATTTATTTATAATGCATAATGTATTTTTTTTAGATCATCTATTGATTAAGAATGAAGTGTGAAAGTTTAAATTATATGTACACATTTTATACAACATTTTAACATATAATGAGATAGGAGTAATTCGGAATATGCATGCAATAATTTATTTAAAGTATATTAATAATATAATTTGACAGAACAATTGTGTGATTCTTTTGAACTTTCATGTGATAAAGTATTCAGATACTTTAAAATAGTTTGTATATGATTAAATATACGAGGAAAGTAGTAAAAAGATTTTCTTATAGAACAGTGGAATAGTTTTGAAATAAATGAATTTTATTATTGTTAGAAATGCAGATATGTATTTGTCGATGTACAGTATAGAAAAATCTTGAGAAATAAGATCGGATAGTGACTTGGAAGTACTAGTGGAGAGGAAACCAAGATGATGTTTTTTTTTAAGAAATAGGAAAATAAAGGATTTGGATCATATTTAGTTTTGTGTGATTTCAGTATAGTTAACTAAGCCCTATGACTGAACACATATAGTTTGGACAGTGTTTTGCATATCTTTAAACTTTTTTGATGTTATAATAAAGCTGAAGAAATAGCTTTAGCATCGTTCCTATAATAGAGGTTGGTAGACAGGTAAAGGTCACTCCTCTATAATGTCTTTTAATTCACTGTGCCATGATTGTCAAGATATATGACGAGTAATATTCTAGTTGTATTTTGATCCTATGCATCTATCTTCGCTATCCTTATTTCGTGAATCTGCATCGGTCAGAAAGATATTTTCAAAGAAATAATGAATAAAATAGAACTGAAGATATGTTATCGTTTTATGTAAGAATAGTTTATTTGCTGGAATGTATAGAATTGTGTAACTTTAAAATTGAAAGTCCAAAATATCATAAAGAGAGAAAGAATCATATAATACATTGTAAAATTAATTCAGAAATGAATATAAGATTTTGAAAAGAAATCTAAACTAAGTATTTTAAAAGTGATAATAAAATTTGAATGAATTTTATTTTTTATAATATTTTTTAGAAAATAAGTATTGCATATTTATTAAGAAAATAGTTCAATAATGTATAATAAACATATACTTGTGCATGGTATATTAATAGTTGTAATTATATCATCCGAAGTAAGGCTTGAATGAGAATATTAGGATTAATAAACATCGGATAATGAACAATAAAAACCTAATACCGAATGTAGAACAATGTTTTGACTTTGTAAGATTCCATACAACCAATATAAAACTAGAATTTTATTGTTTTGTAGAATTTTACTACGAATGTAAATTTTGTAAAAAATATAATTTTAATAATATTAGGGATGCAAAGTGTTTGTGATAAGCATATAAAAAATGCATTTTGTAGCAAGCTAACCATAATAATAAATCAAGTAATAATACTGTAATTTTTTTAAGTGTTTAAAAGATAAGATTTAACTAGGAAAAATAAATAGTATTTTGGTTTCATTTTATAAACTAATAAACTAAGTTGAGATAGGAGAGTAAGGGATATCCAATGTATATAGTGTAAAAATATTGTTAATTTATTTATGTTGTTAATAAACTTTGTTTTAAATTTATTTTAAAGTTTTGTGTCCGCGTTGTTATTTCTCCACATGGATGCATGAAATCACGATACATTTATAATTGAAACAGACATATAGTTTTTGCACAAAAAGGTAAACATAAAAGTGTTATAATAATTTTGAGAATTTATTGGTATGTTAAAATTAAAAGATCATAATTTTATATTATTTATTGGTCATAAGTCGATTGCCACAATATTACATTAAATTATATGCTAATGTTGCCACACGTATTCTGTTATCAGATTATTAAATTACTACCACGTACGCATTTATTTATTTCATTTTAGGAAGAAATAAGATTATATTATATTATTATTGTTATTATTATTTTTATTATTGTTAGTTGCTGTGTAGTAGATTATGACATAAAATTCCCTTTTCATATTTTACTACCGTAATTTTAAATCAGTTAGAATACAATTTATGAACCTGAGATTTTATTTTGTTTTATTTTACTTCATTTTATTTAATTAAGCTGGATTCTTGTTATAAAGAAGATTAAAATATGATTATTATTTTAATCGTAGTGAATAGAGCTTAGAAAGTCGTAAGAATACTATGAGTTAGTTATTTGGTATAGTAAAAAGGGGGAATAGTGTTCTTATGCCATTGAGGTAGTATCGTGTGGATAATGTCTCAATGTAGTCTATCTCGTTCCCCGTATTGTCACTCCATGTCTCATGAAAATAGTAAATATTTGTTAATTCATTTTAAAAATTGAATCGAATTTGTATTTTAAAAATTAGAGCTAGTAATCATTTTTAATTAATGCTGAATATTTCATTTATTTATTTGTTAACTGAGCTAGAACCCGGAATATTCGTTATAAACAGTATATTTTGGGGTGAGGATGCGCGGGGGGAGGTTAGAATATATATATATATATATATATATATAAATGAACAAAAATATTCACATATAAATTGAATTTATATTTGGAAAGATTTCTTTAAAAAACATTCTTAAATTTAACATTTTTGCTATTGGTGGGATTTTTAATGTTTTATTCAAACCAGTGATTGTAGCGCCTCTACAACCGTCTTTCTACCTTTTTATAACTCTGTGGATGGCTTGTGTGACCAAGTCGAAATGTCAGTATATTGATATTAAAAGTTTTTAACACGGATGAACCCGCAAAATATGTATTTTATATATTTAACCCGTGCAAATCTTCGTTTTAACATTACTAACCTCTACGGGGAGGAAATTTTTAAACAGCTTCGTATATTTGAAAGAACGTGGAGTAAGAAATGTAAGTTACTTTGTAATTTATCTTTTTTGTTAGCGTGCAAAAATCACAACGTTATACCCACTTGCTGTAAAATTGTGTTTCACAAGAACAATTATAATGTTAGTAAAATTCTAAGGAAAACCAGCAATATTATTTTAAACTCTTTTATTAAAGAAACTCGGAAAAATTTAGACAAAATTGATAAAGTATTGCTACATTTACGTTTATTCCTTAGTAATAAAATACATCCTTTACTGTGGACTAGTTTTGATCGTATTGCAAGTTTTCGATCGTCTAAAGATTCGGAATTGGTAACAGCAAAGCAAAAGAAAAAATTGCAAATGCTAATTAGAACACAATCCCCAAACATTATGTATCCATATCAAAAAACCGTTTACAATTTATCTAAGAAAGCCCTCTCTACAGATGAAATTTCGGTTTTAGAAAAAGGTTTCAATTTTGCTTTAACACCTTCCCGGATACCTTTTGAGAAAATTGTCTGTAATGTTGAATCAGCTCTTGATAAAATTGATTCTACATCGGCTGATTTAGCTAGAGCTGAGATTTGTAATATTTTAAAAAAGCTAAGCTTCCTAAAAATAATTTTTCAAAGAAAGAAAGACAAGCATTAAATAATATAAAATCGGACAAATCAATTGTTGTACTTCCAGCTGATAAAGGTAATGCCACAGTTGTAATGGATCGTGACATTTACCATAATAAAATTTTAGATCTGCTTAGTGATAAAACTTATAAACTATCAAAAAGAGATCATACTACATATTTGGAAAAAAACAACAAAAGCTATTATTAATAAATCACCTATTGAAACAGAGATAAAAATAAAATAATCCCTCGTGAAAAATCTTGTTCTGTCCAAAATTTTATGGACTTCCAAAAATTCACAAACCAGATACCCCTCTTCGTCCAATAGTAAGTGCAATAGGTTCTCCAACTCATATTTTAGCTAGATACTTATCGGATTTCATTAAACCTACAATCCCATCTATTAAATCATATATTAAAAACTCTCTTCATTTTATTTCTGTTTTAAAAAGTTTAAAAATTAATGCTAGTGACATTCTGGTCAGTTTTGATGTCGTGTCTTTGTTTACAAACATTCCAATTGATGAAGCTTTAAATATAATCTCACAACGTTGCAATTTACCAGACCATATTATTGCTTTGATTAAACATTGTCTCTTAAATACATATTTTGTATACAATGGACAGCATTACAGACAAGTTTTTGGTACTCCTATGGGCTCACCTATCTCAGGAGTAATAGCTGATTTATTCATGGAATATATAGAAACTCGTGCTTTAGAATCATCATCTTTAAAACCTCTCATTTGGCTCAGATACATAGATGACACTTTTGTCATATGGCAACATGGAAAAAATACATTAGATGATTTTTTCTTACATTTAAATAATATGCATCCTCATATTAAATTACAATGGAGACAGAGTCTGATGGAAAACTCCCTTTCTTGATGTTCTAGTCACCAGAACACCAAATAGTTTATCTTTTTCTATTTACAGAAAGGATACACACACAGACAGATATTTACATTTCCATTCTCATCATCACCCAACTCAGATAGTTTCTGTAGCCAAAACCCTTTTAAATAGAGCAATTAACCTTTCAGATGACACACATCTGAAAGAAGAAATAAATCATATTAATAGTGTTTTATTAGCAAATAGTTATAATTACAAATTTATAAAAAAAAACCTTATTTCAAGCCCAAAATAGACAAAATAGGAAACAAAAAGATGATAAGTCAGCTATTAGGATTTGTGTTCCATATGTAAAAGGAACTACAGACAGTATCGGACGTATATTAAAACGCTATAATATAGACACAGCATTTTCTGCTCATCAAAAGATCAGCAATATAATAACCAAGCCTAAGGATTCAATCCCTCTTGAATCTCATGGTGTCTATCAAACTCATGTGAAAATTGTAAAGCTTCTACATAGGATGAGTAATCGTCGCATCAGTGTTAGGAGAGTGAGCAGCTAATGCGTTAAACAACACTCATCATCATCAGCACTCTCACTCCATACTATAGATTCAGGTCATAAAATAGATTTTCTAGTACCAGGACATATCCAGATGTGATAATCTCTACCAATGCAAAATCAGAGAAGCCATTGAGATACTTAAAAGGCCAGATTGTATCAATAAGCGAGATGATACGTGCAAACTTCCTCCTATTTGGAAAGATTTCTTTAAAAAACATTCTTAAATTTAACATTTTTGCTATTGGTGGGATTTTTAATGTTTTATTCAAACCAGTGATTGTAGCGCCTCTACAACCGTCTTTCTACCTTTTTATAACTCTGTGGATGGCTTGTGTGACCAAGTCGAAACGTCAGTATATTGATATTAAAAGTTTTTAACACGGATGAACCCGCAAAATATGTATTTTATATATTTAACCCGTGCAAATCTTCGTTTTAACATATATATATATATATATATATATAAAGCGCTTAAATGGTTGCTTATTCTTTCTTTAATACTGTATAAATATTAATAAATATTTTCAAATATTGAGAACTATATATAAATAATATATCATGATAAACAATAAAAGTAAACAAATATTTCTTTGTAGATCATGCAATAAATTCTGATTTCATAATAATATTGTAAATTTAAACTTTTTTTATTATTATAAACAAAGTTTCCTTTTCAAAAAAAAGTGATCAATCTTTTTCAATTTTTAATATATAAATCAGGTTAAAATAAATAATGTATATTATAAAGATTTAAAAATAATATTTTGCAAAAAAGAGAAGATTGCAATTTATATGATAATACTAACTCAAAATATATCTAGTGTAAGAAAATTAAATTATAAACCCCTTACTAATCAATAATTGTCTATCCTAATGAGTATTACCTAGCCTAGTGATTTCCAAAATGGATACTATTTTCTTATGATTTTATAATAAACCAGGGAAGCAATGGTAGCTTTGGATCAATTGGGGAGACTGGATAAAGATAAGAAGACGATGGAAGCACAAATAAAGAAATTAGATAAAAAAATTACTAACCATTTCTACATGTTTCATCTGATAGATAACAAAGAGTTAAAGTAGTAGTGATTTATTTATTTTCCTAATAAATGTATAAAATACAAGCTATGTCTGATCAGTGATCAAGTCCTCCAACAAATCTTAACAAGCATAAATTAGCTGATGAGTTTGTCACACATTGTTATGAAGCTTAATTTGTATGCATGCAATGACTTGGTTATAATATAATATTGCAAAGAAGTCACACACATAAAATCTAACTTAAACTAACTCTGAATCATGGAGCAAGCAATTAACAATAATACAAGTGTAATAATTATTTTTAAAACATTAATTCACTTGTGATATATTTACACACCAAGCAAATTATATTATTGATTTTTCAATATAAATTCAATTTATATGTGAATATTTTTGTTCATTTTTATATATTTATTATATGTTTCTGTTTCTTCTAGTATTTACTAATAATAAAATCATAGTAAGCTTGGGTTAATACAACATTATTTAAAAAGTATAACCAATACAATTGTCATAATTTTTATTACAATATTGGAAAAATAGAGGAAAAAAAATTATTATAAGTTGTTAATCATTAGCATTTATTTACATCTATAAAATCATTAAATTGTACATAAGATATGTGGTAACAAAAATTTTTTTTAAAAATAAGTACAAATTACATTAAAATTATTAATATATTTTTAATTATATATTAATGTAATTTTAATGAATTACCATTACTTTTTGATAAATTTAGCTTTATATTTACAATTTAATATCAAATACATATAAATAATGCTGAGAAAAAATAAACTGCAGTTTGTTAATTTTATTAGTATTTTAGTTTGTTTTTACATTTCTGTCTTATACAAAATATATTATATAGCCAATATTGTTGGTGCTAATAATATAATTATTGCACAAAATTTTGGTTCTAGTAAAAAGAAAATCCATATTTGCACCTTTACAAATTATTACATCTCTTGATAATTTTATATCCCTATTATAATAAATGAATACATAAATATTATTATTTTTTCAAATGATGTCATGGCTAATCCTAAAAAAAATGTAGACAATATAATGTTCAATATTTAAATTATAGCTTTATTTAGTAAACTACAAATAATATATTACCAACATGCCTCATTTGCCAAAACATTTTATGAAATAAAACTATGATGCCTCAATACTATGAAAATATTTGACAAAAATTTATGCTAATTGAAAAATTTTTCTTATTTTCAAGCATTTAAAGAAAAATTTTGAAGCAACCAAAGTCTATTTAATAGCTTCAAACCAAGCTGAAAATATTTTGATTGTATGCTCTTACAACAACTTGATACTTAGTGCTAAATCAAAAAAAAAAAAACACATACTAAGTGAGATACACAAGTCACTATTTCATGTTATCAAGGAAAATTTTTTGAACAATAATATAATGCAAAACACAGTTGATGAATTGTCTCAATGTGTTGATGATTTTTTTATTCCTTTAAAATCCATCTATGAATCAACCTTTCCAGCAAACAAATCTTACTTTTAGCATATGTGTAATTCATAAAAATAAGTTACAATTAATTATTACTTGTTAAAATTTTTAAAATTCAGACTAGAAGACAATCAATATTCCATTACATGGGAATTTTTTAAAAAATAAATCATTCTGTAATACTTTGACTATTGCTATTGAAGGAATTCTAGTGATTTCTTGCATGTGTAAGAAACATAGTTCTGAACACATTCAATGTACACTGCATCATTCATCATCATCTTTTAGTTGCCAAAAAATCTAAGTGAGTATTTACATAGGTCATTATATTATATCATTAAAGCAATAAAAAAAATCAAAGAATTTCATTGAATGGTAAATTGTTTAAACAACTTTGTATTAAAAATGATTAAGAATTCAGTTACTTGCTGCTTCATACAAAAGTTCAATGAATATTGGAAGATTAACTGTTCGGGTTGGTTTTATAAGTTCTTTAACTAAGTCCTAGAATTTTTAGAAAACATTGATAATATTTTACAAGATAACATATTGATTCCAAGCATGACAGAATAAACAAACTGACAGGCACAAAGTGATAAACTATCTTTAATCAAAACTACAACTGTTATTTCCATGTTTACTGCACAATTTTTTATATAAAGAAAATTTAGAATAAGGATAATTCAAATAGTTTCCAAATTTATCAACAGTACAAAACATGATGACTTGGTTATTTAGGCTCTCTTTTCTGAACTTCAATCAATTGTTTGGAGGAATTTTAAAATGAACATATCAGATTTGGTATTAAGAAGGTTTTTCAAATGCAAATACAGAAAAATCTTCAAAATTACAAAATGAACTGATAAAGATAAGAACAAATGAGAAATTGAAATTTAAAAATAATTATTAAAGCTGCCATCTATACTTTATCTTGTTTATGGTTTATAATATTTTAATTGCATTTAACTTCACCATACTTAATAGAATATGGATTCAGTGCAATAGAAAATTTATTAGCTAAAAAAAGAAACTGAGTGCAAATAGATAATCACAGTGACTTAGAAATGCTGCTGAGATCCAAACATTATTAAATTGATAGCAGTATATCAGGTTGATTATTTTCAATGTTGCTTGTAATTTTGTAAATATTATTCTTTGTTATCTTAATTTTCTGTGTGTAATGTGGATATTATTAGGGTTTATTTAAATAAGTATAAATAATTTCAAGCTTTGATGTATAAGATTCACAGTGGCATCTTTATTGTATTATAAAATATAGATAAAAATATAAATACATAAAAGATGGCAAATTTGTCACTTCATCTTTCCATTTGTTCATTTAATGAATATGTATTTTTATGAGAAAGCAGTACAGAATATTTTTTTGAAAAGGAAGCAATAGATCAAATGTAATTATTATTAAACAGGCAAATCTCTACATTCTGTAGTGCCACCCTGTGCCAACCAGAGTAATCAATGGATGCCAGAAGGCTTGTTCATAAAATTCCCATCAAGTGCCCATTCATCAAATATCCCCAGACTAGTTTCTGGTTTGTGACCTTCATCAGTGAGAAGCCATAACTGAGAGCACTGCACCTAAATCTTAAGATCTAATGCAACCATCCAGCATTTTTATCTCTACTTAACTACAAAACTATGAAAATAAAATTGAAAACAGAATAATATTTTCAATCTAAGCTCAATAGCTTATATAGTCATGTGGGTCTGAACTCAGTTCAGCAACCATACCTTTTGGTATTTTTGGCTCTTTACCAACCATAACAACCACTATCCTATTAGGCAGACCCATATGACTATTTATTTTATTAAGCTTAGATTGAAAATATTATTGTGTTTTCAATTTCATTCTCATAGTTTTATAGTTAAGTAGAGATAAAAGGGGGCTGCAGGAGGGTTGTATTATATCCTAAGATCTAGGTGCAGTGCTCTCAGATCCAAAGCTCCTCACTGATGAAAGCCATAAGCTAGAAACTAGTCTGGGGATATTGGATGAATAGGCACTAGATGGAGATTTTATGCACAAGCCCCTGGCATCCATTGGAGATTTTTGCCTGTTTAATAACAATTATGTGCTAGCATAAGAGATGATGATCATGTAATGTTTAGTGATAAAATTGATACAATCTTGCCTAGCCTTTGTGCATTTTTCAATAAAGGTAAAAAAGTACTGGAATAATACCTGTTTAAGCTACTATATTTCTACCTGTTAATTATATTCACTACAAACATTGTTCCAATTATTTTTCTTTTTAATGCAAGTATTTATATGTAAACAAATGGGTAGAACTTTCAATATTCAACTGACAATGGTGGGATAATGTTTAATTGACTGGCTGTTCTTGCTTGTAATCTTATATGATGTCATAAATTAATAATGAGACATTTTGTTTAGGAATCAGAACAGAAATTTTATATTTGGCAAATCTTAGGTAATGATCTTTCATTCTAACTAAAATTTATGAAAGAAATTAGATCTAAAAGTGACCACTCTCACATTTGCAGGATAATCATCATGTTTAGAAGAATTCTCAATTAAACAGTAAAAATAGTTGAAATATCATTGTAAAGCAAAAGATAATACTAGTAATAACTAGTTCACTGCTGAAAATGCATGGTGAAGGTGCTGTTTTCATGATAACTTAATAATGCATTAAGAGAAAATAAGATATTAAATGGTTTATAAAATAATATACAGTAAAAATATTAGAACTAAGAAAATTTAATAATTACCATAAAAAAAGTTTTAAATGCAAACATTAGGTCATTTATTTTAAATTATTTATAAATTACACATTTAAATAATTTAGTTTTGAATTCAGACTTTTAACTTCCCTACATCTTCTATTTATTCATCTTATACAATCAATATACTTGACCTTATAATGTGAAAAAGATAAATGTTCTACAATATATGTATTTCACTCCCACTCATATATATAATCAATACTCAGTTTATATTAAGGTAACAAATCTTCAAACTTTACTAAATCGGTTTCAATTTTCTCCAACCTCCAAGTTTTCAGCCATCCATATCATTAAACATTTGATGATGGAATGTTCAAAGTCCTTGTTGATGCCAAAATTATTAATGCCTATTCATTAAAGTTTGAAGATTCATTATCTTAATTTAATATATAGAGTATATGGGCACATACTTTCACATGCCCCACCACTCTTCAAACTATCTCATAACACTGATACACTTGAACACATATATGTTGAAAAAATAAATAATCACCAATATACATATTTCATGCTAAACCAGCAATCATCAGTTGGTCCAGATTATTATCTCTACACATATACTGAGCACTGATTATATATATATATATATATATATATATATATATCAGTGCTATATATATATATATATATATATATATATATATATATATCTATAATGAGATGATGATCTAGACTAACTTATGAGTGCTATTTTAGCATGAAATACATATATTGGAGATCATTTATCTTTTTCACACATATGTGGTCAAGTCTGAAATCAAATCCCATCTAATTACATTAATTTCAGTATAGACAGTATACTTGTATTTAAATATTACATAGTTTAGTTTTAACATTACAACATTTTAAATATTCTACACATATTCCCACACTAAATATTGAAAAAAAGAAGAATTATAATTATATGTACTAGTCATTAAAATAAGTTATTGTTTTTTTTAAAGTAAAAATCCTTCATTTATTCATCACAATCTCTAAACTATTTTTTTTTAAATACATTTATGACTTTTTTTTCTAGAAAAAATTATAATAAGAGATATGAAATAAATTTTATTAATATTCTGCTCAAGATGAGCTGTATATTGATAGTATGCATGGTTTAGAGCAATGATAAAGCCAATTAGGAACTCAGTATTCATGGATCATAGCTTAGCTTTGTTCTTTCCAAAGAATAACTTTTTATAAACTTTCAAGTCATTATTCATTTGTTTATTTATTTAATATATTGATTCCTGGTAACTTTTTGTAAATTATATCTTAATAAAATTTTGGCTTTTAACAATAGAAATGTGGATTCCAATAGTGATATATCTTGTTTTATGTTTTTCTGTCAGTAAATAAATCAACATTAGAAGATCTCTAAGTTATAATAAACAATATTTGTTTAAAAAAATACAGAAATTATTTTGGATCCATATATGTTTGGATGAAATGTTCTCCTGTGCATGACATAATTAAGTATGTGCATATTGTTTAAATTCATCATTCTAAAACTTACAACATGCATATGAAAATTGAAATTCCCCATATATATAGAAGTTATTTGAAAATCTAGAAAAGGAAAATATGGATAGTTGTATTGGTTATGTACATTTTGCATGCATAAAAATTATCTATACAAATGCTAATTGTTATATGATTTAAACTATCTTTAATAAAAGTTAGTTGTTTTGCAAATTAATTTGAATGCATAGCATAAAATATTTAATATGAAATCAGTCAAAAAAAATCAGTGTGAATCTATAGACTTTTTAAAACATTTGCATTGTTAGGAAAATGATAGGTATCCTAAAGAACAATTGCATCAATATTGAGCTATGTGATTAATTTGTGGAGGATCTCAATATTTAATTTTGGTATATCTCAATATTAAATCAAAAAAAAATTATTCTGTTTTTTTAGTTAAAGAGAATGATCTGTAGAGAAAATGCTAATGCATGATTTCCAGTTATTTTTTATTTTGAAAGTCTAGTACTTTTACTTTTTTGCAACAATACTGTCCTTAACCAGCAGTTTACCAACATTAAGATTATGTTTGTTGCCCATGTGATGACATCACTTTTACTTAGTAACACAAACTATGCACAAAATGAGTTCTTAATTCCTTTTATGACGAAAATTGTTCCCTGCTTTTAAAACGCTATTTATTCTTCTAATTTTACAACCATACAAATTCAATAAGATGTTTTTCATAATTTTTTTTATTTAGTTCTTTTTATTAATAATTTAATAATTTTATTGGTCTTAGGATAAATTATTTTTATCTTTAACATGATCTCTTCCAGAAAAATCTAGTGTTTAATAATATTTTAAATGTATTTTTAAAATTTTCATGTCTTTTTTTTTTTTTGTAATCATTATAACTTCCTTTATCAAAATTTTGAATGTATCATTTAGAAACTTTTTTTTTCAAGATATCAGATATCATTGCTAGTTATTTTTTTTCCTTCTATAATTATTGCATTGCATGAGATTTTTTTAATTATTTTCACTTAGTTAATTAGTTAAATTGAATGGCTTTCTTGCTCAAAAGTTCATAAAAAGTTATAGTGCAGAAAGTGACACCATTGGAAACAATCCAAAACCTTATACTCTATTGATTTGGTAGATTATACATTATCTTTCCAATAAACATTACATGATCACCATCTCAAGGTGATACTACTATATGGAGAGTTTTTGCCTGTGTATTATCTTTCCACTTAATAATATGTATTTTATCATTTTTAAATGAAAACATGAGTATATTTGCCATCTTTTATCACAATCACTTCAGTCATAATAATTGGAAGACTCAATCATTATTAAGCATGCACACATACATATTATTTTATTTAACAAGCTTAAGATGTTTATGGTAGATTGTGATTCTATACTTACAACTATATATAAATTATTCATATTCCATCAGTTATAGATTTGCATATGTATTTATTCTGAGGTTTCAGTAAAAGAGTAGGTGAACCTTTTCAAAAAAATCAACATAGCTCTTGAAAATAAGTAATCTCATTTTTTTTTTAAATTTATTATTTTCTAAATATTTTATTTCAAGTATATAAGAATGGTTGTAAGTAATTATTCAATTTACAAGCTTTATATCAGTTTACACTTTAATAACTAAAAATAAGATAATTGGTTAACCCATTTCTATAATTAATTAAAAATTATTATTATTCAGGTCTACATAAGATCTAATATGAATATGATCAGAATGCAACTATTTTTTTAAATTTTAATCTACTGTTTACTAATACATATTACTACCAGTTATTAAAATTTTGCTTTTAAATCATATATTGCTATGAATGTTAAAATTTATTTTATTATTTTTCTAAGGAGAAAATATCATCTTTGCTTACAATCAAGTCACTAATATAAACATTTTTATCAGAAAACATATCATGATTTTTCTTTTAATAAATGTAAAAACATACCTACTCATATTAACAACACATGCCTAAAACAATTTCACACATCTGTAGCATGACAGAATTGAAAATCTGATATGGTAATTTTAATGCTTAATAGCCGATAAAAATTTAGTAGACATAGCAGTTGTTTCTAAAAAAACAAATATAGTTATTACTAGTACATTTAGTATATGACCAATTTTTTATTGTTTCCATCGTTTTAACATTGTTACATACTAATTTATAACATATCTAAAAATTTACACCTATGAGTTCTAATATATCAGTTTCTTTTATATTTTGACTCCTAACTATATCATAAACCATAAGATGTAATTTTTTATGGTTATATAAATAAGCTTTTTAATGATTTTCTACTCAAATATTAAGTCATGAAAGTCATTCTATGTGCATGCAAAAAAATATTAACTATAAATTATTAGAGTTCTTAGAGCTAATATTTTTAATAACTTTGAGTCATATTTGCTATTCCTCTCAATTTCTGCATTAAAGTCTCTAAGAATAAAAAATATTCTTTTGATACTACTAATGTAATAACACTATTCAATGGTTAATATAGCTTCTTTCTCTAATACTCTAACAATATGGGCCCCGGTTTTATGAAACCAATAATCTTTTAATAATCAATTTTTTCTTTCATACATATAGCAAATTAAAAACATTTAGACATCCATTTTAAAATTAATCTTTTTTATTGTGTGTGAAAAACAACTTTTAATAAGAGTAGCTTTACCACATTTAAATCAATACAGTTTCTGCAAATATTTTTCTTCATTCAAATTATGAAAAGTTTTTCTCATGCAAAGTTTTCTCAATACATATTGCCAAATTTAGAAATAAGAAATAAAGCATATTTATTTATTTATTTTTAATAAGAAAAAAATGTATAAACACAAATTATAGTAAACATATGTATTGGCCACAATTGTAAATTCAGGATTTTGAAAAAAGAAAATTATAACTTTATTATTTATATGCTTATAATAATGAAACAAAAAATTTTAGAGGATCAAGTCATATGAAAAGATTGGTACCATAAAATAAAATTGTCAAAATAAAGGATTTTTATAAAGATCAAGGTTTAAATAAAAATATTGACACCAAAATAATTATTAAAAATGATTGAACATTAAATATTGAGTCATTAAGTTTATTTATTATAATTAAAGAAAAAAAGTCATATAGTCTCTAGTAAAATCTAAAAAAAAAAAAAACTTTGATTACTAATAGTTTTTTGTAATCAAATAAACTACAGTGAAGTTGCCATCTATTTACATATATATATATATATATATATATATATATATATATATATCTTTACACTGACTTGCTAATATGGTATCAGATAGACACTTTTTCTTATGCACCAATTATATTAAATAACATGCATTGATATATGCATTGTAAAGATTAAAATATTATTTTACAAATTAAAATATCTCGTGTTGTTTTTATATTTTACATTTATATTTATTTGATAAATATTACAACTAATCCATAACATACATACACACGTTTATATTATAGAAAAGTGTAAATAGTTTTTCCGATTATAAAGGTACAAATGGATTAATCAATCACCGCACACACTTACAAAAGACATATTAAATCGAGAATAAAAAAATAAAATTATATTTTAAATAACAAAAAATATTTAATTAATAGCATATTTGAAAATTTATAATAACATACAATATATGATTGAACAAAATCAAATTTTAAAATATTATTTTTATTTACATATATCTGAATATACCAGAAACAATAAATATGTTTGATTTTTATTTAAAAGTATTATTTGCAAAGGATTTGAAGCATACTTTCAAGCTCTCTACAGCTGTCCATTCCATCTGATATAACCAAATACACATGATCACATATATGTGAAAAAATAACTGATCTCCAATATACATATTTCATGCTGAAGCAGCACTCATCAGTAGGTCCCAATCAACATCTCCCAAATGTATATATAATAAACGCTCAGTTTGTATTAAAATAGCAAATCTTCAAACTTTAATAAGCAGGCTTCAATCCTCTCCATCCTCCAATTCTTCAGTCATCCATATTATCCAAATCTGATTCTGGAACACAAAATCTTTATTGATACCAGTTTTATTAAATATAATAAAATTAAGCAAACGTTTTAAACAAAAATAAAATATTAAAACACTTATATTTACTTTTCATATGATTTTTTATAAATAAGTTAATAAGTTAGCACGAAAAGAGTTTTCAAGCAGGGCAATTCTTTAGTGGTGCAACTATAACTTTTGTGTATGACTTTTCAGTTAACTTGACACTTTATAAAGATCATAGATATATAAGATCTGATATATTTTCTGTAAGTAATTCGGATAAAATAAATCCTCTGAAGCTTTGAAAATATTAAATTTTAACTGGTTTCTCTGCATAGTATTGAGTGAATAATCCGGAACAAGCCTTTCTTTAGATAGCAATTTAAAGTGAAATCCCAATTTTCTTGATAGCATTCATTACCTTTCTCTTGACAGAGCAGGAGGGCAGATAATTCAAATGCATCTAAATTATTATTACAGGAGTGTGAGTAGCAGCTGTAATGGTCTTGCTAATACTTTGCCCTCTCTGCTGTCAATTATCAATATTACTCTGAATTATAATAGATTATTAACCACTGGTAAAAAAATTAACTGATATAAGTTCTAATAAAATTTATTAAAAAACTAAAGTTTTCAGGTAGAATGTCTTTTTCCATAATAGCTTATTTCTAAAGCAAATCAACACAAATAAGATGAAACAACAAACTAAACACAAAGATTTCTTTCTAATACCACGCATTTATGAATTAAAAGTATTCTTAATATAAAATTAAATGAAAGAATGTTTTAATGGGTTCCCCCACCAACTTTTAAATTGACATTTATTTATTTTTAAATCTAATACTATATATTTTAAAATCCAAAGTACAAAAAAAATATTTTTTTTTACATTAATTTAAACAAATAAAATATCAGATGTCTGATTTCAACACACTATTTAAAAAGAGATTACTCTTATTTTGTTTTGTCTGTGTATTTTCATTTATATATATATATATATATATATTATAACACACTATTTTAATAAGTCAAAAGAATTTTAAAATCCAAGATTTAATTGAAAGTGTTGATACTAAGAAAATTACTAAAAAAAATTAGATTTTAGAATTTTGAACTATGGAGAGTTTCTATAAAATTTGAAAAAATAACATTAGTTTCTAATCAAAATTATAGTTAAGAGTTTTACTTTTCAATAGCTTGTGTAAAATCAATAATTTAAATGTTTATTGCTTTGATGTGAGATAATCATAATTTATAATAGTATTCATAAGTTTATCGTGGTGATATATTTTAAAATTGCTTTAAATATCAGATCAGATGGAGGATCTGGAGAAATGATTATTCTAATCACAAATACTACACAGTTTTCGTATTAAACTTCTACATAATTTAAACGATGTCATACTAGTACATTTGAAATAAAAAACACATACTTTTGTATGATAGTTTAGTAATTTTACTATGAAGTCAACTGTTGTAATTTAATGGCAGATAGTTTTTCTACTGGCTTGATTGTGTTATTATGACATTATAATTATGTTCAACATTAACTTTCAGTATAATGATTTACTAATGTATTAAAATATATGTTTTTGTCCTTGGCAGCATTGACTCATGTCTTTCTGTTTTAGCAGTGGAAGAGCCCATCTTTAATCAATCATTAAGTTGTAATAAAAATTGGAAAAACTTATCTATGAGAATTTATTCTGAATTTTTTCTGATCAATGTACAGTTGTTTTCGAATTAAACAGCACTTGCTTATTAATCCTGAGTTTTTATTTTTAAAAAAGATTTCAATTTTAAAATTTGATAGTAGATTTTACATTAAAGAATTGATATTATCATATTAAATTGAAGAAATTACAATAAAAACAATGAGATATGAAAAAAGAAGAATCACATATGCAGAAAATAAAGTAGGAACGTCCTTGAAGATAAAAAAAAAATAAAGTAGGAAATATTGCACTTTGCAATAAATAATTAATTTTATTACAAAAATAAGGTTTTAATTTATTATTTGAATAAGAGAACAATAACCTGTGTAATGTGTTAATCATTTTATTTTATAAAGATTGACAAAAACTTTTAAAATGAGAATCTAATAATTTAAAAAAACTAAGGGAACTATTATATTAATTTAAAGATTACTTAGATAATTAGGGATTCATTATTTCATTTTTTATTTATTTATAAAGCAAAATTATGACTTATTAAACAGCAATTCATATTTTTAAAAAACTACGAGTGATCAAATTTCTTTAATTTCCAAATAATTGACTGACCATATATTGCTTCAGCACTATAAATGCTGTAGTTATATTAGAAAGATAAGGTATTTTACTGTTTTAAAAAAATTATTAGCTGAATTATTTGAGAAAATAGTCAACTCTTTTATCTGGCTTTTATAATAAGTCCAGATAACATTTGATTTAAAAAAAAAAACTTTTAAAAAAAGTTATTAAGACTTGACCTGTTTTAATTCAATAGCTGGTGACAATTTTATAGAAAAAATAGAATCATAATTTTTTACCTCTTTTTAAAAATATATTATTAAAAAAAATGAATAGATCAACGCTTTTCAAATGTTTTTAGTGCTGCTATTGTTGAAAAGTTAAATGCGTATAATCTGTAACAATCGAGTTCATAAAATAATAAAAAAAAACATCCTTTAAAAAATCTTAATGTGAAGGAGATGATGAAATTAAAAATGGTTGTTACATTCATAATATTATAAAAAGGAAAATACTTCAATTTTTATTTATAAAAAATTTTGAAGAATTCTTTGTCATGTATGTGTATAAGCACACACTTGCATAAAAGATATATAAAAGATTTTTAAATAATGTGATAATTTACAAAATAAACAGCATTGAAAATTAAAATAGTCGTTCAATACAAAGAGAAATTTAAAGATCACCCTTTATTGATTGAAAAGTCAAGAATTTAATTAGGAGAAATAAAATAAAAGCAATCTTGTAATGTAAAACACAGCAAGAGAACTTAGAGATAAATCATCGCTCTTGTCACTTTTGGATAAATAAATTCTTTTTACTTTTTTTAAAAGCTTTTCATCATTATTACATATAACATTAGATAAGTGATCATTAGAAATTTTTGTTGATAATGTAGCCCTTTTTTAAAAAATAAAGAATAAAAAAGGGAAACAAATCAAACATTGTTTTAAATAAACATTCACTTTTGCTAATAAAGAATATAGCTTTGCACACACAAATTTATTACAAAAAGTAAATATTTGAGAATTATTTTATTACAATATTGGCAGGATCAATTTATAGAAATGTTTTACTTTAAAAAATATGTTTAAGATTGTCTGAAGGTTTGTGATGGTGATATTTTTTATATGACGGGATTGTTTCATTATCTGGTTTATTTGTTAAATGTTTTGAAAAAAATAGAAACGTTATTTATATGTGTTAAATATATTCAATTGTTAGTATAATAATCAGGATTGGAAACTACTGATTAGTATCATTTATATAGAAAATCATGAAACCTCAGCCATAAATATTAGTCTAGTTGTATCAAATGTCTGGTTTGACTATATCAGTGAAAACATATGGTGATTCACTATTATAAATATTCTGTTCACACATTAGAAACATATCTTTTTCATTTAAATTCGTAATAGAATGAGATAAAAATTTGCATTTGAAGACATTTCAGTGACAAGACTATCTTATAACAGATTCAAAAACAATGATCACAGTAAATATGTATGTAAAGAAAAAATATTAGTACAGACTAGCATTCATGATATATATAAATACTATATGGAATAAGAAGTTTGTTCTAGTACAGACTAGCATTCATGATATATATAAATACTATATGGAATAAGAAGTTTGTTCAGTAACTAATGAGTTGCAAAAAAAAAAAAAAATTCCAACTATAAGAAACTCTCATAAAAATAATTATTTATCAACTATTATTATAAATAACTTTAAAAATAACAATAGAAGCATTAAAGCAAAAAAAAAAAAACAATGTTAAATATCACTCCTCACTGAAGAGACCCATAGGTCGAAACCGGTCTGGGGATGGGGACCATTTAAAATAAAAATGATTTGAATGCCTTCTCTTGTAGTAGCATTTATCATAAATAAAAAAAAAAAAAAGCTTGTTTAGAGCTATTAGCACGCTCTTAATGTTACATATTTGTAAGTGCAAGCTATATATAAGTCATGTGACATCTGACTTGTTACTATTACTATATATATTGAAACAGACAGATCGAAGAATCGATCTTAGTTTCATGGTTGTCATTTAAGAACGGTAATTCTAAACCACTATTTACCCGCAATGAGACTTTTTCTATTCCCAGCCACATAAATTTTAAGTTATTTATTTTGTGTTTGTTTAAAAAGAATTTAATGTAAAGAGTATGTGTATAAATGTCACAAATCATGATAAATAACATTCGTGTGTGTGTGGTTTGTGGATTTATATTAGCTCAATTTAAAAGTTTCAATTGCGTGTATATTTTCTTTAAATTTTAATTTTGCAAATTATACAAAGTCATTTAAAAATGCTGATCAAAAGTCACATTCCTTTGATCAGTATTTTTAATCAAAATCTTACTTGTACAAATGTATAGGATAATTAGTTTGTACTTCGATAAATTAAGATAATGAATTTATATTTTTGTATTCACGAATTCCGATGTAATTGTTTTGTCAATTTAGAATCATGTATTAAATTTAAAAATAAATGAAAACCGAACGTAGAACTCTTATCAAGAAAGGCAAAGGCTATTGTATAGTATTTAAAATTAGATATTGCTGGAGGCTGAAAATCAAAGGAGGCGGAGTTATGAACAAAAACTAGGCAGAAAGGTCAACCGTAGCCATCTTAGATATAATATAGGACACTCTAACTTTTGACTTGGCTGTGCTTAGATCGTCTCAAGACAGCAAAGTAGTTGTTCCAGAGAAATCACTTCAACCATTATTAAGAAGTTGCCCGGTAAACTGCAATAATGATGGGCTAAAGTCCAAAAAGCTGATTCCTGTTCTGCCAATTTAAATCTTTCATACCGCTGATCTGTAATGTTTTCTGTGCTTCCAGTCTTCCAAATTCCAACATTTAAATTAACCATGCCTTTCTAAGAAATTCAAAATGCACGCCTACGTTCTTCATACATATCACCGCAAGAAGAAAAGCCGGACGAAGAAAGAATGGTAACTTTTGTTACATGAACTTTTTAACTTTCCTCTCAGTAATAATTTTATATTTAATCTGTTAACCTAATTGATTGCATGTAAATTTCTTGTTTTCCATTTGAAAATGTTATACTACAACCTGTCAGTAAATTTCCTTCTCTAATATTTCTGTGCTCTAGTCTTTAGATAATCATTATTAAGATCTGTGCCTACTAATAATTCATTTGTGAATACATTTATATTTTTACTATTACTTATTTTACAAACAAAACGATGCCAATAATAATATTTCTCAACTCTAATTAAAGTCAGTAAAGTTTATCTCATAATATTTATTATATTCATTTTAAAAGTAATTTCTTTTATCGAACTAAAAATTGTTTCATTTATGTTGAGTTGAGAAATATTCAAATATTTTTGTTGTTTCTTTTACTTCGTTATAATATTTTAATCTATACTCCAAATCTCAATACTTAAAATAGTCTAAAATTTTATTATAATTTTTTATATATTATTACGGAGTAAGAATAATAAGTGAATATTATTGCTATTATTACCTTCCGAACAATCTGGGGAGTTATGGGTTTCAGAGTGAAATTAATTAATTATTACTTTTGCGATCGTTTGATTTCGCCATGTTTTATTGAATAGTTATATCGGACTGTTGCGTAGAAAATGTTACGGAGAGAAAAGGTTTTATATAATTTCGTTTAAAATCCACTTCCAATCACTCTTCCTCGATGTTACTGTGGCAATGCCTTTACCTTCGCCTAAGTTGGCATCTCGTTTTACTACCACATGGAGAGAAAGAAATTCTTCTCCAGGTAATCTCTTGGATCACCGTGGTTCGAAAATGAGCCCGGCTGGTTGTAGTGTCCCGGATCTACTTGGGGGCATTAAGACTTGTCAAAGTACAAGCCACCCGGTATTCCGTCAATGCACCGCAAGTTATTATTTGTAGTATACCTTAATCCCTGCAACCATCAGTACATCAGTATTATATATTATATTTTTATATAAATCCGCCTCCCATTTATCCGTATACGCAATGGTTTGAATCTATTAAAATAAAACAACTTAGTATAAACTAGTAGTTAAATATTTTAAGTGTTCCAATTACTCTGATTCTCATATCAACCTGTACAACCATTTAAACACATAAATATTGGCATGAGTTTGTTAATCAGTACAAACCGATTATTGATGACTAGCAGCAATTTATTATAAAATACATATGAGAGTTTTACCGTCACTGTAAATAATATTATTCAATGCTTTCAATAATTTATTAAAAATTTATCTAACCTAATTTTGTCTCTCTTGCATTATTACCCTCGAAATCTAGTCAATCACCTGCTGTCTGTATCGACAACTTAAATATATACATTAAATTATTAGCCGTACCAATATCCCGACTATAATATATCTATGAACTAGCTGATTGTAGGTAATTTAGTCTGTGTTTTTCGATGAGCTAGTAAAGGGAAAACCCCGTACCGTTGTAATGTTGTCATCGGTTAGTCATGCCAGGGTTTTGGGTTTGAATTTAGTTTGCATTTTGGAATTTATTCCTAGACATGGACTGGGTTTGAATTCGGATTACTGTGTGTGATTAAGCATGGTGATTTTTACCGGTACAATATATATATATATATCAGGTATAGTAAACAAACAAAAAATCTGCAGTCAATACTAGAACGTTATTTAAAGCCATAGCACATTGCAAATAATTCTACCTTCTATAAAATCTAAATTTGAAATGAAAAAATAACTGCATTTATGAGCTTTTATACTTATATGAAAGGTCATATATCAGTGAAAAATGCTACATCAAATATGATTAAAAGAATATAAAACAATAACTATGTATGGAACATTGAACACAAAAATATTGGATCAGAAAAGAAAAAGTAAAAAAATATGTAAAGATGCTATTATATGCCAATGATAAATAACATCATAAGCCACCCTAGTATAATAATTCATAATATTTTGGAATTATGCACTAACTTTCCATTTAAAAATATAGAAATTAGGAGGATGTTCATGAAAAAATGTACAATTTATTACTTATTATTGTCTTTGATAGAATAATCTAATTGTTGAGAGTATCATCTTAAATTCAGTATTCATGAATCAAAGATCACCAGCTTAATTCCCATATTAAATAACACTGGTTATGATATCACCACTTGAAGAAAAAATAATATCACTTTAATAATTGATTTCCAGTTTGACCTATATGTAATTACTAACAGTTAAATGTATTTTAAAAAGTATTAACAATTCAGATGATGAAAGAAATAGTTCAGTATATAATTACTAAAAATTGTATAGAACTAGAATGATTTCAAAAAAAATCTAAAATTAAGCCTGAAGCATTTAATTAATTTGTCTTTCATAATCACAAAAGAGAACATGGCCACAGTTGTCATTTGAGTGCTCATTAAAGTTATATGCAAAAAGAGAAATGACCACAAGCATAAAATAAAAAAGGCATGGTTCATTACACAAAATGACCATGTAATGAAACAAAAAATTAATAGCATTCCAATCAGCAAAAATTAATGTTCTCAGCAAATGGATCATGAATATAATATGGAAGTGTTGAAAGTTTACTCAGTACAATACATATTATTAAATTTTATATATAAACTTTAATAATTTAATAATTTAAAAAAATAAACATTTTTATTTATTAAATTATTTGTTTTAAGAAAATGGAAAATATGCATTTTTAAGCAAGAATAATTGCTGCCTAAAAAAGTTTCTGCTGCAGAATATTGCAATTAAATAAATGTTATTAAGCATCATCTTTCACTAATTCTTTGATAACAAATATATTAGAAACGAATGTTTAATGTATATTTTAATTTAAAAATTCCCAGCTTTAATACAACCAATGGATTTAGAATATGGGTTTCACTTTGAAAATAATTTTACATATTTGTATAATCTTGTTTAAAGTCTATAATAAGTAGTGATATAAAATAATTGTTTTATAACATGTGGCTAGATTATTGTGTTTTGTGGATTTGAAGCTAAGCAATAAAAATAGTTGTAACAGCAATAATAACAGTGATGATAATTTTTTTTTATAAATATAGATATATACATTATCATTGTTCCAAAACTTGATGTGAATGCTGCAAGACTTGAACATAAGATAAAGCTTGTTATTATGAATTTGTCAAGTTAAAATGATTTTAATGAAACTCGTTTTTCAGAAGAAGGAAATTTGAGTAAATAGAGAGAAAACCAAATATATTTTTAATTACATTCATATCGGCCTTTCAAGCCAATTGTGCAAATGCTTTGCGAGTGTTAAATATTAAATGAATACCCTTTGACCAATACAAGATATAGAATTTATGCAGGAATAAAAGAAGCAAAATTGACTTGAAAGGCCAATACGAATGTAATTACAAATTGTATACAGACACTATAAAAATAAATGCTTATTTACAAATATATTTTTAAAAATTCATATCATTGAGTGAAGAAAAACCATTGTGCTGTAATCTAACTTGATATTTTATATTATTGAAATTACTACATGTATCAGTGAAAATTTAATAGATTTGCATAAACGTAACTGCCATTTACATTCCAACATTAAATTTGGAATGTTTAAAAAATAAAATCTAATTTCTTTAAAGGTCACATTATTGCACAGATGTTATTAAAACAACTAATTTTGATTCTACTTTATACAAATATACATGTTGATAAAAATGATAAACTTTGTTCTAATGTTATTGGAAATTATGTTATTGACTTTTTGATCTCAAATCATTTTTTTAATTTGAATTTTTGCATTATCCAAGTCTTGATTGTCTGTAGCAGAAAAATAATTATAAAATAACTTGATGCATCTGCACTCAAAATAATAACATTTTTTAGATTACATTATAGTTAGTAGTCAGAATAAAATGGAATCTAATATTGCATGAATTATTATAATCTCATTTTGTTAGACAGATCATGCTCTAACATCATCATGATAATTGCATTAAGACCCAAGTTCTATTAAAACATACTGACAAAAACTTATTATTTTTTTTAAAAAAAGTAACTGCTACTGATTAAAATTTCAACATTTAAATCACAAAAATTAGCAATCTGGATTTTAAGCTGGCCATATTAAAATGACATAAAATTCTTTTACAAAATGTGCTATAGCAATTTGTTTGTTCTTTTCACAAAAAAGAATAAATCTGGCTGATTCTCTGAAATATTTATAAATATGAAGTATTTTTAATTAGCACAATAATAATATGAGTAAGAATTAAAAGTTAAAAATTAATAATTGATAAAATATTGAAGAAAGTTTATTATATTAAAACTGCAAATGAAACATGATTGTTTCAATACAAAGATAGTTTATATTTTTTTAGTAGATAGAAAGTTATGTAAAGATCTAATAAACATTTTCATGATTCTCTTCCTTACGTGAATGACCAAAGTAATATATGTACATACAGAAATAATTATAATATTTATAATAGATTGGAATATTTGATACAAAACTCAGATAAACTTCTTTTAGTATTATATCAATTGTTTCCATCTTCTTTTTGCCAATTATTATAAGCTTCGGAAAGCAATGATAGCTGCCAGATGGTAGTATTTAATAAATCCTTATATTATACTTTCCATTCTAAAATCCCCAGATGATTGTCAAGCTTATAGCTTTCATTAGGCTTTCATTAGTAAGAAGTTTTGTATCTTGTAACAATGTGATATTTTAGGATCTAATGCATCTCTTTTTAAATTTTTATCATTTACTTTTATGTTATACTATCAAGCTAACATCCCATATTGATATATATATATATATATATATATATCAATATGGGATATAGATTGAAAGCTATATATATATATATATATCTATATAAAAAGCTTTCAATCTATGCCAACTTGCTGGCATAGTCATATAAATCTGATACCAGTTTCATTTCTGTATATTATGGGTCCTTATATTTGAATAAGTAAATCATGAATAACCTATACTAGGATTTGACATAAACTAATAAAACATTATTTGACCTATTGCATATGTTTTATTTAAATATGCAATATATAAGGTGAAGAAATATGATAGATCATGTGAAGTTTTGTTGGTTTGTATCAATTCTTCTTTTTTGATTAGAATTGAACAAAATATACAGAATCATGAAGATGAAATATCTTTTATAATTTTAAAAATCAAAAGATTTCAGATCTTGTTGGAATTCCTAGTAAAATTTAAAAATATATGGTATTATATTATTTTCAGAACTATAAGTTTCTTAGGAGTATATAATCCAATGAAGTTGTTACACATAAATAAGTCTGAATCTGGTTGTAGTAACTTATAAAACAAAGAGAAATAAAATATTGCAATAATTATCATGGAATACTATTTTTATCTATCACAACAAAAGTATTTTTAAGGCTTTGTATATGTGGAGTTATCAGAGACCTAGTCTGGTTTTTGGAGTATAAATAAATACTTACATATGATTTTTGTTATAGATAACTTCAAAAAAAGGTATAATAAATAAAGATATGCTTTAAATGTTTATTAATGTGTCAAGATATTTAACTTAGCCAATTGAAATGTTTATAGCAAGGATTATTTATCTTTTTCGTGAGAATGAGTGAAGTTACTAATACAGATGCAAATCTGAATCATTTCAAGTAGATTCAAATATCAAAATCATTTTTCTGACAATAGTAATTTGACATATTTTTGTTTAATAAAACAGATGTCAAGATACAATATAAGATTGATAGTACCGTTTAACTTGAATTAATTAAAATACAAAAGTAGAGCAACATTCTGTCTTAAATTTACAATATGATGATGATTATGCTATTTTATAAAATTAAAAAAAAATCTATAAAATGTTTTTGATGTTTTGAATGCAATCATTGCAAGTGAAAGTATGAAACGCACAAAATTATTATCCAGTAGTGGAAAAAATATTTAATTTGGAAGATTAACAGCTTAAGAGTTAAACTTTTATGTCAGTGAAAAGTTTCCTATAATTTACCATTGGTATATTAAGGTTTTTAATGTGACTACAAACTTATGAATACTACAATCTTCCAGGTCATGTTAGGATGATTAGATAAATGCTAATTATTGTTTTGACAATTATCTATTTAATATGGATTTAAATGGATTTCCAAACTGATGCTCCAAAGATTTAATCACAGCAGAAATGTTTACAGAGACAAATGTTTTTTTTTTCTATAATTAACAAATCCAATATAATATGGCAACTCGCACTAATTGCTTTCTTATAACTTCTTTTAATCATTTATAAAACCAGATTGTGGTTTGTTCAATTTTTTGATTGACTCAGATCTAATATTTACAATAGACAATTTGTAATGATACTAGTAAATATGTTATACAGAACTGGCAGAAGTTACTTTCAAAGCAAATTTTATTAACAATATCAAGTAAATATATGAATGTATGTTTGCTATTATATATATATATATATATATATATATATATATATATATATATATATAAATATATATATATATATATATATATATATATATATATAATATAAAAATCAAAATCAATATATATATATCAAAATACAGTACAATTTATATAAATTATATTCTTTTAGAAGTACTTTCGACTATACACTTTGTAGTCTTTATCAACTATATAATGTTGAATAATCAAAACGAGACAACCCTTAACAATACCCATAGTTCAATTCAGATTTCCCACAATTCTGTTATCTTAACATTTGATGACTGGCCATTCATTAACATTTGACGATTTCTTGAAATCAACATAGCCTCTTTTATTTTACGTTTATTATGACAACGTTCAATTTGAATAATTTTCATATTTTTATAATCAAATTTAAATCCATATTGACAAGATTTATTATGATCAAATATAACAGATGATGAAGGTATATTTACATCTGTTCCATATCGATTCTCTTTTTGAATTCTATTATACAAAAGCATATGTTCTTTTATTCTCTTCTCAAATGTACACTTAGATTCACCAATGTATTGTACGCCGCATCCACATATCAATCTATATATAATAGAATTTTGATTAAACTTTGAATTTTGAATTTTAGAATTATTAAGCAATCTATTTATGTTATTTGTAGAGAAAAAAGCAATATGACACAAACCATTATAAATTTTCCTAATAAACTTGACCTGCTCATCTGATATAAATGGCATTGAAATCCATTTCATTTTGATATCTTTATTTTTAATTTTATTATAGTGTTGATTTCTTTTAAATCCTTTAATAATATTAGCTAATATTATTAAAGGATTTAAAAGAAATCAACACTATAATAAAATTAAAAATAAAGATATCAAAATGAAATGGATTTCAATGCCATTTATATCAGATGAGCAGGTCAAGTTTATTAGGAAAATTTGTAATGGTTTGTGTCATATTGCTTTTTTCTCTACAAATAACATAAATAGATTGCTTAATAATTTTAAAATTCAAAATTCAAAGTTTAATCAAAATTCTATTATATATAGATTGATATGTGGATGTGGTGTACAATACATTGGTGAATCTAAGTGTACATTTGAGAAGAGAATAAAAGAACATATGCTTTTATATAATAGAATTCAAAAAGAGAATCAATATGGAACAGATGTAAATAAACCTTCATCATCTGTTATATTTGATCATAATAAATCTTGTCAATATGGATTTAAATTTGATTATAAAAATATGAAAATTATTCAAATTGAACGTTATCATAATAAACGTAAAATAAAAGAGGCTATGTTGATTTCAAGAAATCATCAAATGTTAATGAATCGCCAGTCATCAAATGTTAAGATAACAGAATTGTGGGAAATCTGAATTGAACTATGGGTATTGTTAAGGGTTGTCTCATTTTGATTATTCAACGTTATATAGTTGATAAAGACTACAAAGTGTATAGTCGAAAGTACTTCTAAAAGAATATAATTTATATAAATTGTACTGTATTTTGATATATATATTGATTTGTATATTACATATATTGTGAAACGAATACAGATATCAAACTTTATATATATATATATATATATATATATATATATATTGAAGCAGTCAATCTCAGCTTAAGATTGTGCTTTATGTTTCTACCTACTAACCTATATTTAAATCCTATATCTTATCCTGCTCCTTTTGTCATGTATATGTATATGTTATGTATATATTTGAAATGCGTGCCTAAATTTATCAATTTTAACTTTCAATAACATTTTATTATTAATTTTATGATTATTAATTCTATTATTAATTATTAGTTTTTTTTTATTAAAGTATTATAGGTGCAATTCAAATACACACACACACACACATATATATATATATATATAGGAGCAAAAACTTACTAACAATATTGATTTTAAATATTTTATTATAGGTCATTTCTTAAGCTTTTTCTTTTTAAATTGCTTGTTTTTTTAAAACTGTGCATTTTGTAAAATCCAATATGGAAGATGCTACAGTATTTGTCTAAAAATAATTAAAGGGGTTGGTAGCACTATTGTTTTAATCTGGGGTATGTTTTTTTTAATTAGTTTTTACTTAAAATGGGATTAAGATTAGAGATACTTTTGTTAAAAACATGTTGTCAAATCTATTTCTAATCTGGAAATAGATTTGAATTTATTTTTGGATGTTATCTTACTGTTGCATCTTCAAAAACAACTGATAAAAGAAAAAGTATAAAATGACTGATTTTTGAATCACAGAGAGGATTAGCTACTATTGAGAGAACTGATTGTAAATGCATTACATGTCACTTCAAACTTAAATAATGTAGCAGTAATTCCATCACTTCTTGGCCCTGTTGGGTCATCATCTTCCACTGCCATACCATCCTGCTGCCCAAGAGTGAAAAGCTTGACCTAAGAACTTCAGTGTGCTAATAGAAGCTTGCTGCCACAGGAGAACTTACATTCCAATTGCCGGGCACGTGCACTACTAAATCGGACTCTAAAAATTGCCAGGTAACTTTTCAAGCAAACTAAATCTAACCTAACTCATCTATCAAGATTCCTTTTAATAAATTATTTAACTTTGTTTTGTTAATATGTAATTTGCTCTTAGTTATATTCTAGATTTAATATGTAAATTGCTCTCAAATGATTTCTTTAAATTTAATTCTATCTTATATGCTCTAAACTTTCTTTAATTTTGGTGCGGTCATTTATTTATTACTTGATTTTATATGTATGCTTTTTTTATTAATTTGCCAATCTCAAACAATCTGATGAGTTGAATTTCTAAAATCTTTTCTGTCATTTTTTTTAACTAAACCTTCATGAAAAGGTTATTAATGTCCCCTATAATATATATATATATATAATGCATTGTAAATTAATACGTTCACCAGATTGTTTTATGAATCAACATTTTAGGTTCGTTTTAATATAAAAATTGATTTGTTTAACTCTGGATTTTCTACCCGGGGTAAATCCAGAACTCAAGCTAATTAACGCTTTGAAATCTTATAAAATATTATTTATTTAATTCTAAAAAAAAGGTGACTTAATTGTTTTATATATATAACTGCTAGTTATTTTCTTTTTTTATACTCTTAAAATATATGCTATGTATTCCAGTTATTGTAAAATCCAGGAAGGTGAGATTGAATTATTTTAAATAGTAGGAAAGGGAAGCGGATGAATCTTAATGTTTCTTTTACTAAATCAAATCTTAATGTATATTTTATTAATTTGAAATGTAAATCTTAATGTTTCTTTTGCTATATAAAATCTTCAAGTATATTTTAAGTAAATGAAATGTAAATCTCTATATATATTATAACTGCATAGCATATTATTTGTCTAAATTATAGTACTCAAACAAGGGTCATTTATTTTTAAAAGCAGTAAATCTTATTCAATGTCATTAGGGACATTCTTTCATTCTGTGTTACTGACATTTAGCCTATCTTTGTATATATATATATATTACGTGCTTCTAGTCTTAATCTGGGGGTTGCGACAAGTTCGAACCCATAGATTTCTTCTCATATCTCATTCCATAAATAGTTGAGCTATCCGGAATCATATTTATTTCGTATAAAATGCCTCTGGCGGTGATCCCGTAAGTTTGGCACATGCTATGCATATTCACTTCATAGATAAAAGGCCTCTCGCATCGGTTATACCAGCAAAAGTCTGGGCCATGCCATGCCTATCCACTTTTCTCTAAGCACTACCCAAGAAGGGGGTGTGAGATTTCGTTTTGCATCCAGAAACATGACCTTTTCCTCTTAGTTATTTTTAGGCTATTATTTCAGCACTGCAAACTTCTTCATATTATTATTTCTTTTGCTTCATGACCCAGTTTTAATGCTCTAATATTAAAATTGCACTCTGCTTAAAATATATATAAATGCCAACTACTTCTAGTTTTATTGATTAAATTTATTTCAATCATATACAATCCCACCGTCATAATTTATATATCTATTTAAGAGTATATGCCTTGGGAAAAATAAAGCGTTCGTCTTACTATTGTTAAAATAATTTTTTATTAAATATTTTGTCATAGATTCAAATATAATCAAAGGTTTTCAAATGTATTTTGTTTATTTTCATGACCTTAATGGTGTGAAAATAGTTTATATCATATGTATAATGAATTTCGGAATGCTCCTAGAAAAATATATGTTAGTCACCATGTTTCTGAACTGTAAATCAAAGCGTTAATGGCAGTATTATGTAATTCTTTCTAATATTCGATTGGCATCTTAATATTGGACCCACCAAAGATGTGTGTTTATTTGTAATATATTATTTAGCTAATAAAGAGCATATGAGAAATAATAGCGTGAATGACACTATGTAATTATCTACCGCTTGCTCATTCACGCACACACTAATGTATATAATTAATTTATAAATGTATAATAATTTGTCAGTATATTAAAATATATTTTATTGTCTAACTTATTTGAGTAGTTCAAATTCCTTCTTTTCTCCACTTCCAAAAGTAAAGCCTGCTTATATATATATTTTAGTTTAGTCATAGTTAATAGATGTCTCATTGTGTTGCTCAGCTTTGCTAGTCAGCTGGATTAAGATTAATTCTCACATGCCATCACTATTATGTTATTCATTAGGTGTTAGATCTGGGGCTTAGAGAGTTGGGTTCGAATCAAGGCTGGTCCCTGACCTAAATATTGGGCTTGACTGAGTTTGAAGTACATTTTGTGAGTTCCAGCTCATGTTAGATGGATAAACATGTTTTGACCAGTACACTATACAGTTAATAAAGTTTCAATGTTTCAAATGTTGGATAAGTAAAGGTTTATTCACTTTAATTTGTTAACTATGGTTGAGCATGCTTTTGGCCAGTGAAGCCAGAATCATAGCACTAATGATCACATAGATATGTTGTAGTATTTAAAAGCAAATGCTAATTTATTTAAATTAATGATTTACATATTCTATTTTTTGGAGAATTGGATATTATTTTTTTTTATTAATGGTATGATTATTATTAGCAATAAACCACACTTCTTTTACTTTACGTTTTCTATCATTTCATTAGGAAACATAATGTAAAAGAAATGTGGTTTATTGCTAATAACAACACACCAGTTATATAAAAAAAACATACTATTCAACTCTCCAAAAAATGAATATGTATATCATTAATTTAAACAAATTAGCATTTTTATTTAAATATTATAACATACCCAGACATCCATGAATGCTATGATTATGGTTTCATTTGCAAAAATCATGCTCAGCTACAGTTAATAAACTAAACTGAATAAACCATTATCTATCCAATATTTGAAATGTTGATACTTTATTACTTACAGTAGAATAGGAAAAGGAAAATAATTCTGAATATATATTATTTAAGTAAAATTATATAGTATTAGGAAGATTTTTTATGAAGTATATAACTAAGATTCAATATTGAGTGACAAAAATAAATAAATATTATTACTCTTAAACAAAGAAAAAATATTGTAAACTCCAATCTCTTGCTTTAAAAAGAAGTGCAAATAAATAATTGCATGAATAAAAAAAAGTTATCTTAAATTTGCATATCTTATTATTTTTGTAAAACAAAAAGAAAAGGGCATTTTAAAATCTATTCAATAAATTTATAATGCAAACATTTTAGTAAAAGTCAGGAGTATGGTTTGATGTCTAAAAATAATTATATGAATTTCATTGAGAAAGAGTTTGGATTTTGGATTAGATTATGGCAGCTTAAATATCATATTATAAATAAGATAAAGATTGTGGCTGCTTATTGGAAAAGTGCTTTTTCTTTGTTGTTAATTAATATATTTAATGATATTATATCTGGGCATTTGATTGTTGCTATGATATTTATGAATTTGGGTAATATAGTATGATAAACAAAAAGTGGTTGTTAATTTCTTCATCATTGTTACATAAAAATATGCTGCAGGTAAGTGAAATAACACTGTCTAACTGATAAAAAAGAGTTTATTGAAAGACTTTACCATTAATTTTTTTCAGAAATCAGTATTTATATTTTTTGATAATCAATATAGATGCAGTTATTTTTTTTAACAAATTAGTTAGTTGATTACAGAAACACTAAAATATATATTTTGTGTTAATGAAAATATATGTTTAAGATTTGGAGTTGTTGGTGTTTTCAATGAATGTTTATGGCTAATTTGAATGTTGGTTCTAAAAAATTATATAATGCATGAATCAATAATGCTTAATGTTATTTTAGAGATGAGGAATAAAAATGAGTAGCATATTTTTCTATTCATTGTAATGTGAAATGAGTTTGTGATTAATTAAAGAAAGGAAATGGAAATGCAATTAAATAAATTTGGGCATAAAAACTGTATTAAAGACTGAATTATATATAATTGGATAGCAATCAGTGCAGTGTTGTTGCAGTTTCTAAGGTGCTTGATCACAGATTTAAATATAATAATTGATGCATGATTCATCTTAATTTGGTATTGAAAATTCCAATTTCACTATCAAATTGAAATTGTAATATTTATGGTAGGATAATTAATTGTGATTTTATAACTTTAATCAAAAGAATGATTATTAAAATTAGTTGAAGATTTATGAATGATGAAGCAATGTTTTATTTTAAAAAAGAAAACATGAGTAGTGGCTACTATATTTTTAAGTTTATTTGTAAACAAAGTGATTAGATTGAATATTATGAGAATGATAAATTATTTTAAAGATGTGATGTGGAATGGTGAGAATTGCATAAATATCTGGATAGATGGATTCTCAATAAAAAGGAAGATTTATAATATTATATTTAGTAATTGTAAATTGTTTTATATTGAAACCAAAGGAAAAGTTAAAGAAATAAAGACAATAATAAGTTTCTAACTTTGATTTATGTAGATAATAGATTTTTAAATCATAATTTTATTCATGATCAAAACTGAAATTTTTTTAATGGCTGAGGGATACATGCTTACATTTATATCATTGTTTTACAGCAATGACTAATTGTATGGCAGATAAACTAATGAATTGGAATTTTTAATAAATTTCAATTATTTCTTTTAATATTTCTATATTTTTATGTGTATACTTACGAAATTACTTATAATTATGAAAGTATTAATAATAAATGAAAACCAGTTCTATAGTGGGCCAGGAGAGAATTTGTCACTTTTTAAAATGTATATATAAGGAATAAGGAATAACAGATTTAAAATAATTCTAGAAGTATTCCTGTATGTAAAAATAGCTGTGTTTGAATGACAAATTAAGTTCTTGGTATTCAGAAATGTTGTTAAAGAAAGTATAATATAAAAATAAAGTTCATATGAATAAAATAGATCAAGGTGTGATTATGAGATAAAAGTGTTTCAGCATTTATGAGTTGCTTATTGATAAGATGGAGATACTTTGTACAAAAAGATAATATGATATATTGAAGTCTTCTATTAATTTAATAGGATAGGCATTAGAAAATAGTATGACATGCCTATTATTAATAAATTGATATATCATAAAAAGTTTATTGTATAAGTACAGAATAATGATGATGAAAATAAAATATGAGTACAGGTGATAATGAAGATGCATTGATTATAAATAATGTGTTAAAATGATGATTAAATTATGTGTTAACACTTAATTGCTTATAGCAGATGCATTGAAATGAAAAAATTAGGATATTTATTAACTGTAGAGTTATGGCAAATTAGTTTGCATGAAAAATGTATTGTGAAATTTGAATTGTTGCATACAAGTTTCAATAAAAAATATACTTTATTGTGATTTAATTTTTTAACATTTATCTCTGTCAGTTTTGGCTTCATATAATTAATAAAGTGCAAGAGAATTATATAATGAGAAATATATTTACATTTTGTAAATAAAACAGAGGAACTTACTAGTTTTAAGTTAGAAAGACTCTTAAATATCAGAATTTTGTATATATTGATCTTATTTTTATATATCACAATTTTTTTCTTGATGCTCTTTATGCAATGTCAATTTCATTAAAAAAAAAGTTTCTGAAAAAGGGATGTTGTGCAGCACTAATTCAATTTAGTCCATGGAGTAGGATGATTATTTTGAAATACTGTGTTATTGTCTGGTTATGGATGATGATTTATTAATTTAATTTCTTTAGTAATCCTTTAATAGGACATTTGTTTTGCTTTTGCAGTTTTTTAAGCACTTTTTATTTAATAATTTTATTTTTTAATTTATATATATATATATATATATATATATATATATATATATATATATATATATATATATATATATATATATATATATATATATATATATATATATATATATTAATGTTCTGATAGGTATAGTTATTCTTTGATGATGTGTTTTCTTCTTTTAGGAATATAGGTGCTGCTGTGATGCTTAAAATTTTCATAAAAACTTTTACTAAAATAATTGCATCCAATTTTTTACAAGATAAAATAGGATCAGAATAATTGCAAACTACCTATCAGATGCTACCTAGTGATAATCCTAAACACAGAAAGGACAAATAAGTTCATAAATTTTCATATCTTCTGTTTTTGTATAAATTTCAATAATTTCTCTGAATCTCTTTTTTTAAGTTTTAAATAACTATTATAGGTTTTTATTTAAAATGTGTTCATTCAAATGATGTTAGAATTGTGCTTTATTATACATTTTATTTTCCTATTCTTAATTTTCTTATAATTATTTGTCAAATTATTCCATATTTTTGTAGCTATCGTACTATTTAAAATAATAGTGCCATATTTTCCCTCCCTCTTATAGTTTTTCTGGCCATTTAACATTTATATTGATATATATCATAAATATTTGTTCCATATTTATAGAATTCCAGACATTCAACCCTTCTACTTAAATATGTTAAAATATTTGTGAAAGATAGTTATTATTACATTATTTTTATTATTTTTGTTTTTAGTTTTACATTAACATGTATTTTATATCTCACTCATATTTTATTATTTTATTTTATTAAAGTTTTCTTGTCTCACTATAATGCTTAGCGACAAATTATTACTTTTTGTGGAACTATATATTATTTTATTAACCTCACTCCAATCAGAAACATCTTCAAATTATATTAATATTTTTAATTATGCATAAGTAACCTTAAATTCAAATAAATACTTTGGTAATATATGTTAGTACACTTTTTGAATTATTTTGTCTTCAATTCTGCACTAATATCTCCTAAATCTTATTAATTGAAGATCATATTTTGGGGCTAAATGTATTAAGTGCATTATATAGTCTTATTGTAATGACTATTCGTCAATTTATTTTTATCCTCATTAAAAAATTAAACTATTCATAATTTATAGTTTTCATTTGCTGAAAATTCCTTATGCTTATGTCTCATTTCTATTTCTATATTCAAATTAATCCCAAATATTTTATTTTGTAAATTATCTTCTAACTTCGAATGGTATAAATATATAGATAGGACTTTGAAAAGTTGATATCACTTCAATTTTTTATGCTATAATGTATGATGCATATATACACATATACTTTTAGAAAAACGTCATTGGTAGTGCAAATCTTACATATAATTTGCATTCAAATCTGGGTCTACTACATTGGAAAGTATTTTCAACAGGTTTGGTAGCTTTTTCATCAGATAATCAGTCCACACCCAACTTATTTAATGAATCAATATTACTCCATGAAAAAACATCCAACTCTTTCCTTACCTAGAAAATAAAATAAATAATAATATTCAAACTCTCAACATAATAATTGGAAAATGTTGTGACTTCTGTGTTATTTATTATTCTTCATATATAAGACATTGTTAGAAAAGTTTTGCCTCTTCATGAATTATTCAGCTGTTTTGCTATTAATGCTAGCTTCATCACAATTTGTGATTTGTAGATTAGAAACAAACACTGCTGATAAAATTAACTGTTCAAAAACAAGAGTTCAGTTACTTATGACAATTTAAAATTATCATATTTACAAGTAGTGTTATATATAATTGTTTAAGGAATTTTCTTTAATATGTGTCTGTTATATACATATTTAAAACAATCAATTGTTTTTTTGAAGCCTCTTCAAAAATCTCTTATAGTATTGTAGAGAAAGAGAATGCAATACTCACTCTTAACAATTTCCAAATGGTTTGAGTAGAGAATTTTTTCATCCTTGTTTTACTTTTTAGCTAGAAATAATTAAATATTCATTTACTTACAGTATAATATATTTAGTGTAATTGATGATAGTCTAGGTATAAAAAAAATTCAAGCTTATTACAAAATTTTAAATTTGTATGGACCAGATTTCTAAGCAAATTAATTGTAAGCATAGCATCACAAGATTCTTCTAGTAAATATATATGTAGCATGCTACTTAATAACTTAATAAAAACATAAAAAGAATAACTTTATTTTTTTTTAAACAAAAAAAATTATATATCATCAGCATATAAAAATGAATGCAAGAATTTCTATTGTTTATAATTTATTAATCTAAAATAAACGGCTAATTATGCTGCTATTGTCATAATATTTGTATATTTTAGTATTATATACAATTCTTATGGTAATTTTTTACGAATTGTATTTATTTACAAAGAAATATATATATAAAACAATCATAAATTAGCAATAACTAAATTATAATAGCAAAAAGTTTATTTTTGGATTTCACTTTATTAATGGTATATATATAGTGAAGATTTTTTTTAATGTTTATTTTTAAAAATTTGGGTAAAATTAAAATGTGAATCTCATTTCCTTTAAATTTATATATACAATAATTTTATTTATTTATGTACCATCAATTGTTTTTATTATCAAGTAATATTTAGACTTTAAAACCACCAAGGAATTTAAATCAGTTTTTTTTATTAAGTTCAATGACAAAAAAAGTTCACATTCATTGATAAAAAACAAAACCTTATAATTTAATTTAGTCATAAAAAAGTTTATTCTTTATGTAAATTAATTTTCAAGATATTAAAAGAGCATTGTTCAAATTAATAAATTATGCAAAAAAAATGTATTGTCTTTTTAGTATTTATTTTAATTACTAAAGTTATTATTTGATAGTAGCTACTGATTTTAAACATTTTAAAACCTTTACCTTCAATATCACACAAATAATAAAATCGATAAACTATAAACATCCATAAAAAATTATATATGTTGGCAAGTTGTATTTTAGAACTTTTTATGAGATTATATGAACTGTAAACAGTTATTTGGAAATTAATCTATAATATTCAACATACAATACTTCTTAATTAAGTCAAATTATTTATTGTATGACAGCAGCATTTTAATTATAGTTTTGGCCAGTAGTATTTACTAGAAACATTATATTTTTATAAATATTTAACCAGAACTATTTGTTTATTTTTTAAAAAAGAGTCTAAGATTGTAAAAAATAGAGTTCCAATAGAATTTTAAAAGACATTATATAACAAACCTAGTGAAGTACCGTGATAGATTGAATCTGGCAATTGCCAGTGATAATTAATAATGGATCATGTAAATATAAAGATGGTGATGGTAAATTTTGTAATGGTTAAAGTATTCAGAATAAATAAAGAACATTTATGATTGATTAGTACAGCACAAAGGTTGGCATCCTCTGGTCCAAGAATGAATTCAGTCCTTGAAAACTCTCAGTCTACCTCTCAGACATTTTCAAAATATGTATATAAAATTGCTTGTATAAAATTTCTATTTAAACATGTATGTAATTCAAATGTTGAATTGAGAATTAAATAAAATATGTATTTTCCTAGCTACATTTCCCCCCCTCCAAACGTTATAATAGTTCTAAATTATTTTAACAGAGGTGGGATATTCCAAAAAAATGTATATGGTGAAATCTATCTAAGTACAGATTTAATCTACAATGTTAAAGACATTTTGTTTGTTTTTATAGTAAGTTTTGCAAACAAACATTATTGTATAGTAGCAAAAGTAAAACCTTAATTTTATTTCTTTTTTTATTATTATTTTGTATTTACGTATTTTTTTATTAGAAAGGCTGCAGTAAGTAAAATATAAAAAAAAAACTAATACAGAAAAACATGCATTTCAGGACAAATAAACCAACTTGTACTTTTTATAGAAGAGAAGAGTAAACAAATATGTCCAATATGTCTGGAAAATATTTCAATTAATTTAGAATATAGTATTAAAAAGCACTATTCATCAAAACATTTTGATAACAATAAAATTGAAAAAAAAACCTAAAAAGAGTTTAATTATGTACTAGACATGTTTTATAAAAAGTACAAATGAATCAGAAAATTCTATGAAAACATGTTATGTTGCTTAAAATAAATAGCAGAAAATTTGAAAGCATTTTCTGAAAAGGAGCTAATAAAAGACTACATTCTAGCTGTTATACAATTAATTTACTTTAAACATAAATGGAGATTTGATAAGTATGTCATGAAAAACAATTGCAAAGCAAATTGAAAAATTGTCAGTAAATGTGGAATAGCCAAAGATGCAACAAATTACCAGCTGGTATTTTTTTAGCATTTGGTGAATGTAAAGATCTTATTGACACTGCTCAACTCTGTGTATTATTAGAGGATTTAATCAAAATTTTAATATCACTGAAGAAATGCCACCTCTTTCTCAATTACAGATAATAACAATAGGCAAAGATATGTAAAATAAATTAAAGTAGTAATGTTAAAGTTCAATCTTGGCTATCATAATTTGTATAGAATCTTTACTGATGGAACCAAGTCAATGATTATAAAGAATAAGGGTATTTTAGCACATTTAAATAATATTATGGATAAAAATGAATTTAAAATTTATTTTCATTACATAATTGACCAAAAAAATTTATGTTTTAAAATTATTAACATGAAGAATATAATAATTATTAATGTTAAGTGCATAAATGAACTTATATTCAAATCAACAGTTGGTTATTAATAATTCATAAAATTTGTACAATATTTTGAAGCTGATTATTCCAAAATTCAATGCATTTCAAAAGGAGCTATATTAAAAAAGTTTTTGAATTAAAAACAAGGAGAAACTATTCAATGGAAATTAAAGAAAAATCATTGCCAGAATTGATTAATAAAAAATTGTTTGAGTGATTTGTCAGTTCTCATTATATAATTGACCATTTGAATAATCTAAATATAAAATTACAAAAAGAAAATTAATTAGTAATAAATTATATGGATGTGTTTGTGACTTTCAAAAAATATTTTTTATAAACCACTTAAGTAATAATAATTAAACCAATTAAATAATAATAATTATATTAATTTTCCAACATTTAATATTAATTTTTAATGATAATTATCCAAAATAAAAATACATTGATATTTTAATAAAACTGAATAATGAGTTTCCACAAAGGTTTTCTGATTTCAAAAACAAAAAAAAAACTTATTGTGAAATATTTTTGGATATTTTAATAATATCTAACATGTAAAATTCCTGAAAAATATCAGATTGAGATTATAGAATACTAAGAGAAAACAAATGTAAACATGAAATTTATGAAAATAACTATTATAATAATGTGAAAGGCTTAAACCTTCAAAATCTGTGCCTTAAACATGCTAACGTACAGCCAATAACTATTGTTGAATTTTTAAAAAATTTGGATTTTTAAGAATTTCCAAACATGATTCACAATACAAAATAAATAATATTGTTACTTGGAAGTACATATAAATGTGAATTTTTTTAAAAAGTAGTGTTCATAAAATCAAAGCAAAAATCTGTAATCAATACAAATTTGGATCACACTTTGCACATAGCTACTATTAAAATCAAACCTCTATAAATTATCTATTAAAAGATAAATAATGGCAAATGTCACATTTAGTTTTTTATTACATTTATGAACATATATTTATGGTATAACATGAAATAATGAAACCAAATAAATAATAAGAAGGTTGCTTTATTTTTAATTCACAAAAAATTATAGCACCCATTTAAAAAGGGAAAGATAAAATTGTTTCATCAGTTGGAAATATTACCCATTCCTTGTGTAGAAGAAGATTAATTCTATTATAATTAGAAAAGATGGATAATTAGTTGTTTAATTAAAAGAATAATTTTATATAAAAAATATTACAATAAAAATTTCCTTCCTAAAATGTAAGGAATGTTGCTATGATGTTTATTTAATTTAAAATTTGAAAATATTTGAATTATTGCATACTAATATTTTCCAAAAATTGAATTAAAATTGTTATAATCTAATTGGATAGAAACAATTTGTACTTTTAAATTGGCAAACAATATGCTGCTAAAACTATAGGATTTTTGTTATAATTTGTTCCAGAGCTACAAATATATCAGTATTCATTTTGATGAATTAAATTATCCAGAATTATTTTTCATATTTGATCTGAATGAGAGTTTGTGATGTAATATACATTTATTTCAAATATATGTTAGATCTGCCATTATTTTTTAATACATTTAGTATCTAAACTTGTTTTAAATTATTATATGTGTTTATATATAGTATAAATTTTATTTATAATGGACACAGGAATATTTTAATTATTAGCAATCATTTGCATATTTTGTCAATAAGTTGCTTTTGAAATAAATTTAATTATAGAAATATTATATATGCATGCGTGTATATATCAAGTAAATTTTATAAAAAATACATAATCTAAGCTAAAATTTTATGAATTAAAAATATCATTGAATATGTTATACACCATGATAAATGTAGTAATTAGGACTATAAAAATGAACAATAAGTTTGTATTTAAGACTTAGTGATTACCATTGAATTCGAACTAAGTGATAACTATTTGATTATTAAGTTGAAAGATTCAAATGGTTTATGTATGATATGTATATAATAGCAAATAAAAACAAAAAATAAAACTTGTTTAAGTTAACAACTTTTAAATATCTTGATTAAATTATGAATTCAATTAAAACAAAAATAATTAATTTAATCATAGAATTAAATGCTGAATTGAATGTTTTTGAAATAGAAACATTTTAAAATGAAATATGACTATTGCTGAAAAAGATTTTTAATAAAAGTGTTCTATTCATGCTTATTTATTGACCTGGAACTTAAGAAAAAAGATATTACTATTACAGTCTTCAAAGCAAAAATAAACATATGCCTATTAGGGTGTATTGGAAGTGAAAAATATGTACAAAAGAGTAAATATGTATCAGTAAAGAATATAAAATATGGACAAATAAATTATATTTTAAAACAGTATAAAAGTAATCTAAAAAAAACGTATTTGTACTAAACTGATATAAGTATGCATGCTACAGTAATATAAAAAAAAAATATGTAATAAAAAAGTGTATGTAAGCTTCATACTGAAATGGATTGATAATATTTTAAAATGTTGTTGATTATAATGATTGAATTATAAAATACTTAGAATAGTATATAATATTTGGTATATCAAGTTACTGTTAACTGTTAAACATGCAAGTAATACATAAATTGTTAACAGTATTTTGTGGCTTAGTTGCACAAATAATATATTTCACTTCATATCAGACTTCACATTATTTAATAGCTCATTTCAACATAAGTTGTTAAAAACAAATTTTGTTGCAATAGTTTTATTCTGACCTAAACCATTATTTTCATGAAAATGGTTTATAACTATTTGCATGATGAGCTTTATAATTATTTGTTCAAAAGTCTTATACCAAATACATAGTACAAACTTCTTTCTTCTTCTCCTTCAGTAATTTTGCTTATTCATATACAACAATATATCGTATTAAATAATCACAATCTTCTTACACATTTAAGCAAATAATGTTTATTAATATAATAACTGACTGTTCCTTGCAGTCTTCTTCCTGTCTACAAAAATTCAAATATGATAACAATATAACCAAAACTTATATATACATCAATTTAAATATTATAACACTACAATTAAAACTTATACATACATCAATAAACTATCAATCAATTTTATACATATATTAATATTCTTAATCACAAAACATCATTTATTATATTATAGCACTAGATTACTCAATCTATACAAGTTTTTAAAAAATTTAAAAATAATTTTAATATTTTATATTCTCTTATACATTTTAATAAAATACTATTACATATATACCAATACATTCTGCCTACAATATTTTTTTTCTAAAAAACATAAAACTTAATTTTATATATTATTTTTTATATTACATTTTTAATTCTTTAACATTTTAAATTTAAATTTAAACTTATAAAAAACTTTCACAATTCTTGATAACTTATAATTTAAATACTTTTTCTTATATATATATTACTTTTTCTTTTATATATATATTACTTTTTCTTTTATATATATATTAAATACGTTTTTTCATAAAAGCAAATGTCTATTCTTATTTTATTCCTAATCTATATTTAATTGTTAAGTTTTAAGAAACGATTCTTATTTTGAAAAAAACTTTTAAAAAAAACTTTATTTCTCTATTATTTTATATTTCTCTATTACGTTATATACTTATTAAATTACTATTTTCTTCTCATATCAAATTACTATCGTTTCTAAAACATACATACTTAACCTTATCTATTACCTTACTTAATATAATATTCCAATCCTTAAAAACCATTATCCACTCTCTATTCCTACTATAGTATGAATTGAGAGTGGATAAAGGTTTTAAGGATTAGAATAGCAGGAATTGATAGTGGACAATAGTTTTTAAGGATTAGAATATTATAGGAGTAAGTAAGGTAATAGATAAGTTTAAGTATGTATGTTTTAGAAACGATAGTAATTTGCTATGAGATGAGAATAGTAATTTAATAAGCATATAAAGTAATAGAGGAATAAAGTTTTTCAAGTTTTTTCAAATTTTTTTTTTTTAAATTAACAATTAAATATAGATTAGGAATCAAATAAGAATAAAAATTTGTATTTATGAAAAAACGTATTTAATATATATATATATATATATATATATATATATATATATATATATATAAAAAAAATAGATATATATATATATATATATATATATATATCTGTATATATATATATATATAACAGAAAAAGTATTTAAATTATGTTATTAAGAAATGTGAAAGTTTTATATAAGATTTAAATTTCAATTTAAAAAGTTAAAGAATTAAAAATGTAATATAATAAATAATATATAAAAATAAGTTTCATGTTTTTATTAAAATGTATAAGTATAAGAGAATATAAAATATTAAAATTATTTAAAAAAATTTTTTAAAGCTTTTAAAGATTGAGTAATCTAGTGGTATAATATAATAAATGATGTATAGTGATTAAGACTATTAATATATGTATAAAATTGATTGATAGTTTATATATATATATATATATATATATATATATATATATATATATATATATATATATATAATATAAATAAAGTTTGATATCTGTATTTGTTTCACAATATATGTAATACACAAATCAATATATATATCAAAATACAGTACAATTTATATAAATTATATTCTTTTAGAAGTACTTTTGACTATACACTTTGTAGTCTTTATCAACTATATAACGTTGAATAATCAAAACGAGACAACACTTAACAATACCCATAGTTCAATTCAGATTTCCCACAAGTCTGTTATCTTAACATTTGATGACTGGCAATTCATTAACATTTGATGATTTCTTGAAATCAACATAGCCTCTTTTATTTTATGTTTATTATGACAACGTTCAATTTGAATAATTTTCATATTTTTATAATCAAATTTAAATCCATATTGACAAGATTTATTATGATCAAATATAACAGATGATGAAGGTTTATTTACATCTGTTCCATATTGATTCTCTGTTTGAATTCTATTATATAAAAGCATATGTTCTTTTATTCTCTTCTCAAATGTACACTTAGATTCACCAATGTATTGTACGCCGCATCCACATATCAATCTATATATAATAGAATTTTGATTAAACTTTGAATTTTAGAATTATTAAGCAATCTATTTATGTTATTTGTAGAGAAAAAAGCAATATGACACAAACTATTATAAATTTTCCTAATAAACTTGACCTCCTCATCTGATATAAATGGCATTGAAATCCATTTCATTTTGATATTTTTATTTTTAATTTTTAAAAGAAATCAACACTATAATAAAATTAAAAATAAAAATATCAAAATAAAATGGATTTCAATGCCATTTATATCAGATGAGCAGGTCAAGTTTATTAGGAAAATTTATAATGGTTTGTGTCATATTGCTTTTTTCTCTACAAATAACATAAATAGATTGCTTAATAATTCTAAAATTCAAAATTCAAAGTTTAATCAAAATTCTATTGTATATAGATTGATATGTGGATGCGGCGTACAATACATTGGTGAATCTAAGTGTACATTTGAGAAGAGAATAAAAGAACATATGCTTTTATATAATAGAATTCGAAAAGAGAATCAATATGGAACAGATGTAAATAAACCTTCATCATCTGTTATATTTGATCATAATAAATCTTGTCAATATGGATTTAAATTTGATTATAAAAATATGAAAATTATTCAAATTGAACGTTGTCATAATAAACGTAAAATAAAAGAGGCTATGTTGATTTCAAGAAATCGTCAAATGTTAATGAATCGCCAGTCATCAAATGTTAAGATAACAGAATTGTGGGAAATCTGAATTGAACTATGGGTATTGTTAAGGGTTGTCTTGTTTTGATTATTCAACGTTATATAGTTGATAAAGACTACAAAGTGTATAGTCGAAAGTACTTCTAAAAGAATATAATTTATATAAATTGTACTGTATTTTGATATATATATATATATATATATATATATATATCTATAACATATATATATATATATATATATATATATATATATATATATATGTTTTAATTGTAATGTTATAATATTTGAATTTTTGTATATCTGGAGAAGACCATGTGAGGAACAATCAAAACTGTTATTATATTAATAAACATTATTTGTTTAAAGGTGTAAGAAGATTGTGATTATTAAATTAGATATATTGTTAAATGCACAGTAATGAGTAATGAATAACAAATTATGGAGACATATTAGTTTCCTTGAATTTTAAGATTGATAAAATTATGTTTTTATGCCAAAAGTTTCATTAGTTTCATGAATATAAATGATGAATAATTTCCTAACCACCTTTTGGTTCTAGATCCTAAACTTTTTAAAAGCTCTGGAAACATATTATCTACCCTGTACTTTTTTCATTGACAATAGACAAAGTTACTTTGACAATATTATCTTGACATGAGAAGAATATTAGGGGAAAGGGGACCCTCTAGTGTTCCACCATAATCATGCTTTTTTGCATTTGTCACTTTGAGTTCAAAATGTAATTGACAATCTCATTAGCAGTGCCTGTGATCATTTTTATATGGGTTTCATTATTTAAACTCATATCTCAAGTATTTAAAAATGTTTTGCATTGCTTTAGTTTTTTCATGACTTCCTTGTATACTTCTTTTCTAAAAAAATCAAAATTTTTGATAGGCATATATTGATTATAGAGAGCTCTTATAGTTTTGTTTTACCTGTAATAAATTGTTTTTATTGTTATTGGAAAATGATTCTTGAGGTGTTTGCAGTTATGAGCTTGTTAAATTACTATACTAATATTAAAAGAAAATATATTGATTTTAGACAGCTTTTTAAAACTTTTTTTAATTTTAGATGACTTTCAACAAAGGGAATAGAAATTCCAAGAAAAGTGGGTTTTTTAAGCTATAAAAGAAATAATTCAATATTAGTATATACCATAGGCAGTGATCAATTATTTTTTTATTAAACTGATATAAATCAAGATTTTCTCTTTTCCCTGCCTGAATTAAGTGCACTTTTTTTTCTGGTGATATTTAAGACCATTCATCTAAAATTTTGAAAATCTGTTTTTTCTCAGTTGTACATATTAAATACTAATATGAAAATTAAAATCTTTTATACATAAAACTGAGAAGTTTGCAAGTATTGATACACGAAATCCATTATCATTGCCATATTATTTGAACTATCTTCAATATAAGTTGTCAGAATCATTAGATTGTTTAAATAAAAAAATGAATTATGGTACTTTTAGTATGTATTTTATCAAGAAACAATTTGAATCCAAATATTTTATATTATGCATTATTAAAAAATGATGAGTCTCCAAAAATCAATTAAATATATTTCATGTTGTGCCATGCTTCATTTTTGATTTTGATATATTTCAGAGTTTAGTTGAACAAATATTAATGAGCTTCATAGTTGAAAAAATATTGTTTTATAGAAAGTATGTCTATCACTTGAAGTGTTTATGCATAATAATTTCATGTAATCATTTATTAAGACAAGATTCAAAATCTGCCTGAATAATCCAAATTCCAAACAGATTTAGAAATGTTTTTTTTATCAAATAGCTCTCTCATATTCAATTTTGATAGATACCCATATAGATCAGTAGGTGTATATCTAACTACTATTTAGAAGATAAATAATGGGAAACCTATAAACACTATCATTCAAAATTCAGCAAATTTATTGAATAGTTTATTTTTTTTTATTTTTTCCAGCTCTCTTCTAAGAAGTACTTAGATTAATGAGACCCTTAGTTCACTGATAAAAAGTTTTATTTAAAATGTATATACCACTGATATTGTTTAATTTTTTTTTATATTAAACAATAATTATGTAATAATTTGATTGGTTAGAATATTTAAAAGATAACAGTTGCAATTGCTTATATAATTTCAGTTATAGTTTTATACATTTAAAATTAATTTACATATGAGTTATTTAATACTGCCTTTGATGTTAATAGGCCATATACTTGGAAGCTTTAATATATTAGACTACTATGTGATTTATTCTTGCTTTATAGGTGGCGTAACTGAATAGAGATCAAGGTACAATACAGGTTTGATGGTGGAATTTTTGAGTCAGTTTAAAAAACCTTATCTTTTTGGATTGTGAATTTATTATATGATGATGAGTGTGCTATTTTTCCAGTTCAAAAGAAAGTTTACAGAAAGTTCTTAATGTTTGGCAGCCTATAAAGATCTAAGTTTATTAATTAGGATGTTCAAAAAGCTCAAGTTCTTTATCAGCCAGTAATGGCAAAATTGTCCTCAGCAACTTTCATCTTGGATGGTTAACAACTTGAAAATGTAAATCAGTTTAAATACCTTGGTAGTTTTATAAGTAGAAGGGTGGAGTTAGATGTTGCAATTCAACACAGACTTCACAGTTCTGATGCTGCTTTTCATAAGTTAAAAGATAGAGTATTTTGTTATAGATAAATAATTACTGCAACTAAGTTCATGATATATAAATGTTATTTTACTTAATTTATTGCATGAATGTGAAACTTAGATGCTTTATAGGCCCAAAATAAAGACATTAGAAAAGTTTTATTTAAGGATGCTCCATAAAATTTTACAAACACAATGGCATTACTACTGCCTACTATAGTAAAATCATATAATTGAATTGGTCATGTAAAATGAATGAATATTGTTAGACTTTCCAAAAATATGTTTTATGGTGAATTTGAACATGAGTTTAAAAGGATATGTAGACTGTCTATGTTATAAGGATTATTTCAAACACATTCTAAAGAAGTGCAATGTCAATTGTTTCCATTGGGAAGATAGAGCAGTAAATGAAATACATTGTAGAGCTACAATTAGATATGGTATTGAAGTGTTTCTGAAAGAAAAGTTTCTGCTGAGAAAACTAAAAGATAACACATAATATAAAAAGTAAATGGAAAATTGGACCAGTATGTTCTATGTGTGGATGTATTTATAGTTTATGGATTGGTTTGTATAGTCACCACGAAACTTATTTTTAAAGTAGTTTCTCTTTCCCTCTCTATTTTATAACATGTAGATAAATGTAAATGGTTATACTAATAAAACTAAGAAGTCAGAATGCCATTATAGAATAGAAGAGAATTATATTGCTTATAAAGAAGTTGTTTCTGATTTAGGGATACTGTTTGTAAGCAATTTATATTTAGTACATATAAAGCATATTATAAATAAAGCTTATAAATGAATGGGTGTATCTTGAGATATGGAAGAGATTTTCCCCTTTATATTAAATATATGTTATTTTGTTCTCTTATTATTCCTTTGTTAGAATATGTTTCTATTATATGGAATCTGGATTTAGTTTATATTAAATCAAGAGTTGATAATATAGAGAAAAGATTTATTAAATTAATAAAGGGAGAAATTTTAAATATTGAATCAATATTAAATGTCAGAAGTATACTTAATGACATGATAATAGTAAAAAAAATAGTTGATGGAAAAATTGATATTAGTGGTTGTATTTCTAAAATAGAATAAAAATTTCCTACTCATTTGTTAAGAGAATCACAAAACTTTTAATATTAGAAAGAGTAGTAATTCATTTTTAAAGAAATTATCCATTAACGTGTTAACTGTAGTCTTCTTCAAAAATTCAGGTTGGTTTGAGTGAGTTAAAACTCTAAACTTTTGATTAGCAATTACAAAATCAACATTAGTCAAGCGTTGGTAGCTGAGAGGTCAGCGCAGCTGTCTTGCAAGCAAGTGGTTACTTGTAGACAGTTGTCATGGATTCGCTTCCCGGCCGATGCTTTGATATATGGGGGAAAAAATCAGCAGTAAAAATATATTTGTCTTTTAATATTATATTCGTTTTAATAATAATAATAATAATAATAATAATAATAATTATTATTATTATTATTATTATTATTATTATTATTATTATTATTATTATTATTATTATTATTATTATTATTATTATTATTATTATTCTTTTCTTTATCTTCTTCCTCTTGCACCTCTTCCTCTTCTTTTTCTGTTCAAGTTAATTAGCGTTGATATTAATATATAAAATGATTATTATATTACATAGATAAGCAATAATTCAAGTTAGATATTGAAAAAGATTTTTCTTCTAACTTACATAATGCAAAAAGATTGTGTTTTTTTTTTTTGTTTTTTTTACATTATACAATGATGGTAAGTGGAATGTAACTAACATATAATTGGTGAGAGAATTTAAAATTAAAGTATCACCATTTATTTAATTTCTAGTTTAGCTTTATGCAATTAAGATTACACACACATAGATAGATAGATAGATAGATAGATAGATAGATAGATAGATAGATAGATAGATAGATAGATAGATAGATAGATAGATAGATAGATAGATAGATAGATAGATAGATAGATAGATAGATAGATAGATAGATAGATAGATAGATAGATAGATAGATAGATAGATAGATAGATAGATAGATAGATAGATAGATAGATAGATAGATAGATAGATAGATAGATAGATAGATAGATAGATAGATAGATAGATAGATAGATAGATAGATAGATAGATAGATAGATAGATAGATAGATAGATAGATAGATAGATAGATAGATAGATAGATAGATAGATAGATAGATAGATAGATAGATAGATAGATAGATAGATAGATAGATAGATAGATAGATAGATAGATAGATAGATAGATAGATAGATAGATTTCTTTTTTAATACACCTTTTTAAATTTTTTGTTTTAATATATAAATTAGAAGGCATTATGATTAAAAGCATAGAATTCATAGCTTAAACTTTTTTTTTTATAAATAGGTAAATACTACTAACATTATAATGTAGTTGAGGGAACATTTTTAGGAGTTATCTATTTATATTTTACATGCATAATACACACTCATATATATATATATATATATATATATTATATATGATAATTATATATATATATATATATATATATATATATATAATTATCATATATAACAATTAATCTCATACATATAAACAATAATAATTATGATTTCATATAATTAATAGTTAAATCAATCAACTTGATCAAAAGCAAAATATTAAAAATGCTCATTTATTAGATGTATTATGGAAACATTGATTTTATAACTAAATATTTAAAAAATCCAATTCCGCATCAAATTACATTATCATGTTACTAAGATATAAACACAATATCACATGATAAGTTTTCAAGAACTGTTTCTTTCACTTTAAAGCCATTGGATGAATGTGAGTAAATATATGAGAAAAGTAGATGATATTTTTGTTGATGTTAGCCTTCCTAGACAAAGTGTAGAAATAACCTACTGTCGTTTAAAACTGAGATAACTAAAGCATATAAAAAACTGATCTGTATCAGATCTATATAGCAATTTAAGTAACTTAGCTTGGGTTCAAAACTTTCAGTTTTTTTTTTTTAATTTGTCTATTAGAGTGAATTGTATAAAGGAATCAAAAATATTGATATATTCATAAATAATTAACATTTACCTTCAGGTCTTTAGTTCTCACTGATGAAGACAAAATTTATAAAGTGGTGTAATATATTGATATTATAGCACTATACTATTTAGTGTCAATTAATTAAATAATCTTACAATAGATCAGTGTAAAGTAGAATGAAGGAAAATGTCTATGAGCTGATTCTTTTACTCAATGAGTATTTTAGTGGACTTAAATAAATAAAAAAATTAATCATTTCATCAGTAATTGGAAATTTGAAGAATACAATTTGTAAATCTGATGTAAACTAAGAAAGAGTGAATCTTTGACATCAAGATAAAAGTATATTCTAAAAGATCTAATTTGTATTTAAGTCAATAAATATTATTTGTGTGACCAATGCCAGACTTTAACTAAGGAAATACATTTTAGGTAAATTATCTTTTATTTGTTAAAAGAAATAGCAATAACGCTAAAACCTATTAGAAACTATATATATAAAATAAATAAAATATCCGTTAATTAAAAACAATATTGTAATTATAATTGAAATAATATTTTTAACGGTTTATAAACAATTACAAACAATCTTAAAATCCGTAGAAGTACTTTTGGTTACTTTCTAACCTGCCTCATCTGCCATTAAATTCAAAAACCAAAAGCAGAAGCAAACGTCATCAATTCAAATTCCACGAATCTCGTATTTTAATGTTAGAAGCTTGTCGATTTATTAAATGCGTTTTATTCCTGTTTATAAAAATTGCCTCATAGATTTTTCTTTTACTATGGTTTCTCTCTTCATGAAGAATTTTCACATTTTCAAAATTAAATTTATATTTATATTTACATGTTTTTTCGTGATCAAAGAAAACTGAAGAAGATATTAAATCACCATTATTTTTATTTTTTTCACGCTTATGTAATAATTCATGTTCCTTCAATCTTTTCTCAATACTGCACCTAGATTCACCTATATATGATAGCATACAATCACAAAAAAATTGATATATGACATTACTTTTTTTCTTGACAGGTATGACATCCTTAGAATTATTGACTAATTTATTAATATTGTTTCGAATGTAGAATGAAACATTAAACACATTCTTATATAAATCCTTAAGAAATTTTACTTGTGGATTTGAAATAAATGGAATAGATATCCATTTTTTATTATTAATCTTCATTTCTTTTAAATTATCATAATTTTTTTTAAATTGACATAAAGTATTGTTTATTTGTTCCATTTTATAACTGACATCAATCAATTCCTTGGCAAATATCTCAATATTTTTTAGTTTATCACTTTGGTAACGACATAATTTTTCATTCCGAAACAAAAAAGATTTAAAACTTGCCATCTTATGCAACATTGGTACTTTTGATTTACAATTTATATATCCTCTTTTTTGCAGTGTCATAATTATTAGTTTATAATTTAATATACTGTTATCTCTTGTGATCATTAAATCTAAATAGTTAATCTTATTGTCCTGTTCTTTTTTAATAGTCCATTGCTTTATATTATTATTAGACATTATAATTTTATGAATATCCAATATATATATATATATATTGTAACGATATATAAATATGTCGTTACATTAATTTAAAATAAAAACTTAAAAGTTCGCAAATAAAAGTAAAAAACTAAACGCTAAAATTAAAACATTGTTAAACGTGTATACATTCGCACAGATGTTAAACTTTAAAAATTTTTTTTTTTCATAAACAAAAAAAAAAAAAAAAAGTATTTGAACGTATTTTTTTTTAAATAAAAAAATGCAAGATTGAAATATAAAAATATTTTAATAAAAAAATAACGTAAGTTAAAATAAAAACAGGTATTAATTAATTCCTGTAATCTATAAAAGGAAGTGATTGTTTATTAATTATCTAAAAGCTGTTTAATTAAAAAGTCAGATGGAAAGTCAGATAAGAGAAGAAAGAGATTTTAGCTTGACAAATGGAAGCACTAAGCCTTGGCCCGGACCATAACGAAAAAACAGATTAGTGACGTTTTGTTCAGTGAATCCTTGTGGATGATATAAAAAGAAAAAAATATTGAGTTGAAGGGCTTTTTTCAACTTGGTTGGGGGAGAGAACGATAAAGTGCGTCTTTATCGTTCTCTCCCACTTATCTCTGAAATGAAATGACTGATACCATGAACCAGCAAATGCCACCTCCTGAACATTAGATTGATCTTGCAATTAAAGACTCCGTGGACATTGACACCAGGAACCGGGAGCTCTGCTACCGTAAGCTATAGGAAATGAACATTTATTAAAATCAATCAAGAACTTTCGTCAAGTTGTACAATGTAATAAACAAGCCAACTTATTTAAAATGGACTCTTATCTAACTTTTGTAAGTTTTAAATCAAATTAATAATGGTTAATTTTATATCTTTCCTGATTGTTAAAAGAATCATTTCCCTTTTAATATTTTTATGTGTAGTAATATTTTATTGTAGAAATTATTAAATGCATTACATTTAAGTTGTCTATAGACGCTTGCATGGATTCGTTTGCGGTTAATTAGATTTTGGTTTTCATATTTGATCAAAATATATAGACTTTCGATAAATAATGATACCTTACGGTGAGTATCTAAAATGTATTTATTCGGATGTCTTTTAAGTTATTGGTGACAACGCAAGTATCTTATTGAGAATACTATTGGGTTACTTATAAGTTTCCCTCTGCGATTGTCGGTATTGTACCGGTAAAAATCACCATGCTTAATCACACCCAGTAATCCGAATTCAAACCCAGTCCACGTCTAGGAATAAATTCCAAAATGCAAACTAAATTCAAACCCAAAACCCTGGCATGACCCACCGATGACAATATTACAACGGTACGGGGTTTTCCCTTTACTAGCTCATCGAAAAACACAGACTAAATTACCTACAATCAGCTATTTCATAGATACCTTATAGTCGGGATATTGGTACGGCTAATAATTCAATGTATATATTTAAGTTGTCGATACAGACAGCAGGTGATTGACTAGATGTCGAGAGTAATAATGCAAGAGAGACAAAATTAGGTTAGATAAATTTTTAATAAATTATTGGAAGCATTGAATAATATTATTTACAGGTACGGTAAAACTCTCATATGTATTTTATAATAAATTGCTGCTAGTCATCAATAATCGGTTTGTACTGATTAACAAACTCATGCCAATATTTATGTGTTTAAATGGTTGTACAGGTTGATATGAGAATCAGAGTAATTTGAGCACTTAAAATATTTAACTACTAGTTTATATTAACTCGTTTTATTTAATAGATTCAAACCATTGCGTATACGGATAAATGGGAGGCGGTTTTATATAAAAGTATAATATATAACTCTGATGTACTGATGGTTGCAAGGATTCGGGTACACTACAATAATAACTTGCGGTGCATTGACGGAATACCGGGCGGCTTGTACTTTGACAAGTCTTAATGCCCCCAAGTAGATCCGAGACACTACAACCAGCCGGGATCATTTTCGAACCCCGGTGATCCAAGAGATTACCTGGAGAAGAATTTCTTTCTCTCCATATGGTAGTAAAACAAGACGCCAACTTAGGCGAAGGTCAAGGCATCGCCACCGTAACATCGAGGAAGAGTGATCGGAAGTGGATTTTAAAATGAAATTATATAAACCCTTTTATCCATCCGTAACATGTTCTACGCAACAGCCTGATATAACTATTCAATAATAACATGGCGAAATCAAACGATCGCAAAAGTAACAATTAATTAATTTCACTCTGAAACCCATAACTCCCCAGATTGTTCGGAAGGTAATAATAGCAATAAAATATTCACTTATTATTATTACTCCGTAATAATATATAAAAAAAATATAATAAAATTTTAGACTATTTTAAGTATTTGAGATTTGGAGTATAGATTAAAATATCATGACAAAGTAAAAGAAACAATAAAAATACTTGAATATTTCTCAACTCAACATAAATGAAACAATTTTTAGTTCGATAAAAGAAAATTACTTTTAAAATGAATATAATAAATATTATGAGATAAACTTTACTGACTTTAATTAGAGTTGAGAAATATTATTATTGGCATCGTTTTGTTTGTAAAATAAGTAATAGTAAAAATATAAATGTATTCACAAATGGATTATTAGTAGGCACAAATATTAATAATTATCATCTAAAGACTAGAGCACAGAAATATTAGAGAAGAAGTTTACTGACAGGTTTTTGTGTAACATTTTCAAATGGAAAACAAGAAATTTACATGCAATTAATTAGGTTAACAGATTAAATTTAAAATTATTACTGAGAGGAAAGTTAAAAAGTTCATGTAACAAAAGTTACCATTCTTTCTTCGTCCGGCTTTTCTTCTTGCGGTGATATGTATGAAGAACGTAGGCGCGCATTTTGAATTTCTTAGAACGGCATGGTTAATTTAAATGTTGGAATTTGGAAGACTGGAAGCACGGAAAACATTACAGATCAGCGGTACGAAAGATTTAAATTGGCAGAACAGGAATCAGCTTCTTGGACTTAGCCCATCATTATTGCAGTTTACCGGGCAACTTCTTAATAACGGTTGAAGTGATTTCTCTGGAACAACTACTTTGCTGTAGCTTGAGACGATCTAAGCACAGCCAAGTCAAAAGTTAGAGTGTCTATATTATATCTAAGATGGCTACGGTTGACCTTTCTGCCTAGTTTTTGTTCATGACTCCGCCTCCTTTGATTTCTGGCCTCCAGCAATATCTAATTTTTTTGACTATACAATAGCCTTTGCCTTTCTTGATAAGAGTTCTACGTTTCTCATTTCCATTGTTCGGTTTTCATTTATTTTTAAATTTAATACATGATTCTAAATTGACAAAACAATTACATCGGAATTCGTGAATACAAAAATATAAATTCATTATCTTAATTTAGCAAAGTACAAATTAATTATTCTATACATTTTGTACAAGTAAGATTTTGATTAAAAATACTGATCAAAGGAATGTGACTTTTGATCAGCATTTTTAAATGACTTTGTATAATTTGCAAAATTAAAATTTAAAGAAAATATACACGCAATTGAAACTTTTAAATTGAGCTAATATAAATCCACAAACCACACACACACGAATATTATTCATCATGATTTGTGACATTTATACTCATACTCTTTACATTAAATTCTTTTTAAACAAACACAAAATAAATAACTTAAAATTTATGTGGCTTGGAATAGAAAAAGTCTCATTGCGGGTAAATAGTGGTTTAGAATTACCGTTCTTAAATGACAACCATGAAACTAAGATCGATTCTTCGATCTGTCTGTTTCAGTATCAATAATTTTGTATTTTGATCGTTTATGTTTATTTTGAAATGTTTTTGACCGTGGAATCTGTGTAATCGATCTATACCCAACATTTTTAAATAAATCTGTGCGAACGTATATAAATGTTAAAATTAAGTCGGGCGCGAATGGCTATATAGTTTTGTAAAGTTGTATTAAAAGAGGGTAATCTTAGGTTATTCATTTCGTAGTTGAATTGGTTCAATGGATTGGATATATTTGTGTAATTAGTAGATGTAGTATGAGATCCGCTATGGGCAGGATTATAGATATATGCCACACACCCTCTGTTTGCCTATGGATGGGTTTGTAAGTCGGCAGAAGACCGCAGTCCATTCCTATGCAGTTTTTAGTTTATTGATCTACTTGCCCACAGATGTCACATTCCTGTTGGTGGAGAGTCAATGTCTTCTCTATTTCTACTTATTGTTCAGATGTACATTCCTGACAATATAGTATTTTGTGTTGTCGTATCATGCTACATTGAATACATGAATGTATCAGATGGATTGGCGCCAGTTGATTGCGAAATTTGTTGCCTAAGGTTAAATCAGGGAAGAATATTTACCTTTCAAATGCAGACCTATGTAGTCCATTCATACTCGACCCTCTAAATAAAATATTAAACATTATAGCAAGCTATTTTAAATGTAAAATTAAAAATTAAGATAAAAATCTAAATGTTAAACTTATTCCTCGAATTTAGAATGATTTTATATGTGCGTAAATAAATATTTTTCTGTGTTAATTTCTGGCAGTGGCTTTTATTATTTTATTCTTTTATATTTAAGATATAAAATTTATAGATTTTTATCTCGGCGTCTCCGCTGAGCTAGTGACAATGGGCTAACGATCTAAATATGTAAATAAAGTGGAATCCTAACAGCACGTATCTGCCTACTTTATAAATTTTTCTAGGCTCAAATGCCTAGATGGCGCCCTTTGGTAGTGCGGTGCGATGCGATCTCCCACTTCGTTTGGATCGTTATAATTGGCGTCCCAAGTGTGGCCTTACCTCAGAGATTGACCCTGAAAAGGGGAATTGATGCTGAAATTTCCTATCTTGAATAAACACGAGTGCCCTGAGAATGTTAAAAATAAATGAAGCCCGTAATATTTTTTTCTGAAATCAGAATATATTGTTTGTATTATATAAAGTTATGAATTTTGTGTAAAAAGTGCTGCCAGTAAGAAAAATTGCGCATATGTAAAGAGAAATACGAGGAATAAAAAGTAATAAATAAAACGTAATAATAATTATAAATCATAATTTTTTTTTTTTAAAAAAAAAAGTCTTGTTAAATTAAAATCTAATCGTTCAACTTGCCTAAGTAATAGTTAAAGGTAGAAGAAATGAAACTTGGAAGGGAGGGGGCAGAAATTTAGCTGGTAGTAAGGAATCATCAGTCAACTTTTTTTTTTATCATTATATTTGTAATTACTGTTTTGTCTTTTAAAAAAAAAAGTTTTGTCCTTTTGAAAGTTCATATATAACAAATTTGTATAACGTAATTACTAACACTAAGTAAATTCTTTTTTTTTTTTTAATGTTTTTTGTTTTTTGAGGAAGTTTACTGATATGTAACGATATATAAATATGTCGTTACATTAATTTAAAATAAAAACTTAAAAGTTCGCAAATAAAAGTAAAAAACTAAATGCTAAAATTAAAACATTGTTAAACATGTATACATTCGCACAGATGTTAAACTTTAAAAATATTTTTTTTTCATAAACAAAAAAAAAAAAAAGTATTTGAATGTATTTTTTTTAAATAAAAAAATACAAGATTGAAATATAAAAATATTTTAATAAAAAAATAACGTAAGTTAAAATAAAAACAGGTATTAATTAATTCCTGTAATCTATAAAAGGAAATGATTGTTTATTAATTATCTAAAAGCTGTTTAATTAAAAAGTCAGATGGAAAGTTAGATAAGAGAAGAAAGAGATTTTAGCTTGACAAATGGAAGCACTAAGCCTTGGCCCGGACCATAACGAAAAAACAGATTAGTGACGTTTTGTTCAGTGAATCCTTGTGGATGATATAAAAAGAAAAAAATATTGAGTTGAAGGGCTTTTTTCAACTTGGTTGGGGAGACGAGCGATAAAGACGCACTTTATCGTTCTCTCCCACTTATCTCTGAAATGAAATGACTGATACCATGAACCAGCAAATGCCACCTCCTGAACATTAGATTGATCTTGCAATTAAAGACTCCGTGGACATTGACACCAGGAACCGGGAGCTCTGCTACCGTAAGCTATAGGAAATGAACAATTATTAAAATCAATCAAGAACTTTCAGACGTGAGTTGTACAATGTAATAAACAAGCCAACTTATTTAAAATGGACTCTTATCTGACTTTTGTAAGTTTTAAATCAAATTAATAATGGTTAATTTTATATCTTTCCCGATTGTTAAAAGAATCATTTCCCTTTTAATATTTTTATGTGTAGTAATATTTTATTGTAGAAATTATTAAATGCATTACATTTAAGTTGTCTATAGACGCTTGCATGGATTCGTTTGCGGTTAATTAGATTTTGGTTTTCATATTTGATCAAAATATATAGACATTCGATAAATAATGATACCTTACGGTGAGTATCTAAAATGTATTTATTCGGATGTCTTTTAAGTTATTGGTGACAACGCAAGTATCTTATGGTGAATACTATTGGGTTACTTATAAGTTTCCCTCTGCGATTGTCGGTATCAATAATTTTGTATTTTGATCGTTTATGTTTATTTTGAAATGTTTTTGACCGTGGAATCTGTGTAATCGATCTATACCCAACATTTTTAAATAAATCTGTGCGAACGTATATAAATGTTAAAATTAAGTCG
>JAQFVV010012650.1:1058638-1306462 GCA_028023455.1 Epiperipatus broadwayi | reverse complement strand
TGTATTAAGGAGGGTAATCTTAGGTTATTCATTTCGTAGTTGAATTGGTTCAATGGATTGGATATATTTGTGTAATTAGTAGATGTAGTATGAGATCCGCTTCGGGCAGGATTATAGATATACGCCACACACCCTCTGTTTGCCTATGGATGGGTTTGTAAGTCGGCAGAAGACCGCAGTCCATTCCTATGGAGTTTTTAGTTTATTGATCTACTTGCCCACAGATGTCACATTCCTGTTGGTGGAGAGTCAATGTCTTCTCTATTTCTACTTATTGTTCAGATGTACATTCCTGACAATATAGTATTTTGTGTTGTCGTATCATGCTACATTGAATACATGAATGTATCAGATGGATTGGCGCCAGTTGATTGCGAAATTTGTTGCCTAAGGTTAAATCAGGGAAGAATATTTTCCTTTCAAATGCAGACCTATGTAGTCCATTCATACTCGACCCTCTAAATAAAATATTAAACATTATAGCAAGCTATTTTAAATGTAAAATTAAAAATTAAGATAAAAATCTAAATGTTAAACTTATTCCTCGAATTTAGAATGATTTTATATGTGCGTAAATAAATATTTTTCTGTGTTAATTTCTGGCAGTGGCTTTTATTATTTTATTCTTTTATATTTAAGATATAAAATTTATAGATTTTTATCTCGGTGTCTCCGCTGAGCTAGTGACAATGGGCTAACGATCTAAATATGTAAATAAAGTGGAATCCTAACAGCGCATATCTGCCTACTTTATAAATTTTTCTAGGCTCAAATGCCTAGATGGCGCCCTTTGGTAGTGCGGTGCGGTGCAATGTGATCTCCCACTTCGTTTGGATCGTTATAATATATATATAGATGATGTATGTTGGTTTAACCCAGTTCAAATACTAGGCAAAAGTACCTTGAGGCCACCCATACGTGAGATATTAAATCAAGAATACTATGACCTCTGCCCTATTCACCTATTCTCGAGGTTAACTATGAACCAACAACATTATCTGAGACATGCATAAATTATTTTTCATCCAGCCAAGCTTAGCATCAACAGAAGAGACATGGACAACAATACTTATAGAACTACAAGTTAAATGTGCATAAAAGTACATATATAGCTAAATCTGATATACATAATAAGCTAATGGCGGACAAAAGAGGCGTTATCGAGGAGATCAAGTTGGCAAACAAAGGAACCTTATTTGTATGGAATTTAGAAACATAAATAAAATTGGAAAGAGATTTTAAATGAAAAATTAACTTTTAAACTTAACCACAATGAAATACAAAATATTTATACATGTTAGTAATGAAGAATAGCGAAGGAAAAAGAGTTAAATATAAATATATAGATGATCACACAATATATATCTAAGTCTAGTCTAACAAAACTAGTTACATAACAAATATAATTAAATACAACATTTCAGAAATATAATTCACTGAAGCAATTAAGAAAGGTCTGAACAAAAAAAGATAGAAAGTAAATAGTTCAATGGAGGAGAGATACAATTACTATCCTGGTGACTTGGTCATGTTAAGTGGCAGCGTGGCTTGATCTGACCATCGATAGGTATTTGTCCAGACAAGGAAAGTGGAAATATGTAGCATGCTTTTATGAAAAGTCCTACAGACATGGCACAGAGTTCAGATTCTATTGGGTGGATACTACAGCATTTTGATGGTATTTTGGAACCTCGGCGATAGGCAAAGCTATTTGCCTAGCCAAGCATAGTAGAATCCATCAAATTCATATGACTTTTAGCTTGTAGCATGTTCAAACTTCTCCATGATTTTGAAGATGACAGTTGTATAACTTTTTGGAATAAAATCTCAACAAGCAAAATCTGAAAGAGTTCTCCAAAGAGAAATCTGAATGTCCAGCAAGAAAACTCTGAACAAAAATAGTCTTTTGTTCACTCTCCTATTTATACATTTTTTTTGTAAGCTACCTTCTAGTGTTTTATGTATGATCTTAGATCTTGATAAGCCTCCCCATGCACCTTTGTTTCAAGGTAACATTTTCTAAAAATAACTTTTACTTTTTTATTATAAATTTCTTTCTTTGAACTTTGAATTTTATTAATTAAAAAAGAAAAAGAAGGCCATCTTTAATTTGCCTTGAATGAGCTAATTAATTAAAAATATACATTCTTTTAGAAAATGTTGGCAGGCTTATTTCAAAATCAAATCATACAAAATATTTTAACAAGATTTAAAAATAAAAATACATTCTTATTTCTTTTAATAAAATAAGCATTTTATTTCAGCAGAATTTTGCATTAACTCATATATATACGCTTGACGTATATATATGTTTGATTAAAAGGTTTTAATAAGTAATTTTTATTAACAGAAATTTAATCTTAGAATGGAATTTATTTAAAAGGAAATATTTAAATGCAAATACACATTTAATAACCTTAATTTATTTTAGCTGTAATGCAAAACCCTGCTGATATTGGGCTAGAAACTTAATTCAGGTCTACAATACTGATTATGTTTATAGGAGGCTGTGAAGCATGGAACGGACTTCCAGATCCATTGCTTCAATATATATATATATATATGACAAATAGATGGCGTTATACCAAAAACACCTTCAATGCTGAGTTTGAAGACATTTCGTGTCTAAAAGATTCACGCTTGCAAGCTGAATAGAAACTGTTTCTTAAACGCTCAGAGTTTTTGTTTTAGATTTAGTTTCTTAATCCTGTCCTTCACTGACAATAGCAAATAACTTGAAATCATGATATGAAGGTGGAAATTAAGTTAGAGATAGTGAAATACTCGCTCTGACGTTTATGTAAACAAACGCTTGAAGGTGTTTTTGGTATAAGGACATCTATTGTCATAAATACAAGCGTATGCAAGTTTTTTAACTTGGGTTTTTTTTTCATATATATATATATATATATATATATATATATTTTTTTTTCATATATATATATATATATATATATATATTATTGTTGTTGTTGTCTTGTGAGATATTCTCTTTAAGATTTTTCTAATAAAAATATTTACATTTTTTTCTGATTTTAAGTCTGTTAGTACACATACATACTATATTCTATAACCTTATATATAATTTGGGATAAATATAATTTTAAAATTCCTAGTTAGTCCACTTTTTTCTTGACTTTAAAAGTTAGTTATGGGTTTTCAACTTCTATTATTTTCCACAATACAGTTGATTTTATATTTGATTTACTTGCAGTTTGATTTGAATATCTTGATAGGTATAACTCTACTTTTTTTTTTATTACAATTCTCATATATTAAAACAAACTATCTGATGGTCAACATTTTTGGCATTTCAAACTTTATGCCAGGCTTAAGCACAATATTTTTTTCTGAGCATCTAGCTAAATTACTCTTACAAACATACACTATAAAAATGGATGAAAGATGATTACAGATGTGTGTTTAGTGCTATCCAATCATGTTAAAATACTAGATAGATAAACTTGGCTTCTCATCATTGGTTTCTGACCATTATACTAAGGATGTAGAAACAAGTACTTTCCTCATTGTTATGTTAGTTTTTTGCTGCTGGTAAATGTTAGTGAAATGTTTTACTCATCCATTTTTATTATAAAAATTAGATTATGTAACCTAACATATAATTGTTAACATGTATTCTGTCTGATATAAACATAATTAATTATCATAGTTTGATTTATGACATTGTATTATATATCTTCATAGAATTCTTGTTTATATTTATCTAAAATATATTTTCTAAAATTCTAAAGCTAATCTGTCAACCTACATGGTTTACCTTTTACTAACAATGTGACATTTTATTATTTTATTTATTCAATCTTAATTATTTTTTGATTTTATAAATATTAAGTTAATTTGAAAATAATTTTGCAAAAAAAAGAAAAAAGAAATATAAGTCTAAGCTATCCATAAATTAAGTATATATACTTTTAAGCCTTTTTATATTTTTAACATTTTCTTTTTATGATTAGCCATGCCAATTAGATTTTTACAAATAATTTTGATTATATATTACTATTACTCATGTCATTCATAATGTTTTTTAAACATATATAATAAGAATTTCTATTTTCTGACTGATCAAATTCCCTTTTACAATCTGAAGTTGCATGTATATAAAATCTGTGCATCTAGGTAAATTACTTTTACACTATAAATTTTTTTATAACTTACACTGTGTGTGATTGATATATAAATTTTCAATTTTCAGTCTTGAACAACTTGAAAATTAGCTTTATAAATACTGTTTAAAAAACAAATAAATAGCAAACATTCAACACTTTATTTTTGCTCTGAATATATATATATATATATATATATATATATATATATATATATATATATATATATATATATATATATATATATATATATATATATAAAACACAACCATTAAATGTCTGTATTTTTAAATTATATAATAATAATTCAAACAAATATATTTAACACAGTATTCAAAATTAAATAATCTATTCTTTACCAGTAAAGAATAGATTATTTAATTTTGAATACTGTGTTAAATATATTTGTTTGAATTATTAATATATATATATATATTAGAGCCATATTTTTTACATATGATGGAATAAATATTTGTTTCAATTTACCTTTTTTTAAATAAAATCAAGTCGTGTGATGGAATAAATATTTGTTTCAATTTACCTTTTTTTAAAAAAAATCACGACTTGACATCTTTATTCATTGTTACTATATATATCACTTTAAAATAGCATCTGTTTTTCATGTTTATTTAATCTATCTTTTCTATTGGCATTGAGATTAATTCATGGTTATCACAATAAATGTATTAATTAAAAATGTAATCCATTAATCATTTTGAAAACTTACCTAATTCTAGAACCTGGAAAATAAGATAAATCATTATAAATTAATTAGAAATGAAGTTTTATATATATATATATATATATATATATATATATATATATATATATATATATATATATATATATATATATATATATATATATATATTGTACCTATATTGATATAGGCACATAATTTTATCTAAAATTATTATTAAAGTAATCTTTCATAAAAGAAAAACAAAATTAAATGTTGAAGAGTTTATTGCAGCTTGTTTTCGAAAAAGATAAGAATTAAATAGTTTTCTAGCGTTAGTTTTTGAAATAAAAAAGCTACAATTAATTAATCAAAAGGGGGGAGGGGGAGTCTTGGTTTGAGAAATGAAACTAAAGGTTTACAAAAGGAAATAAATAGTTTTTATTAGTATTCGTAAAAATATAATTTAAAAAGTTAAAACATACAAATCTCTTTTCATTCAAGTTTAATTAAAGAAAAAATAATGTTAAAACTAATATTTGTGTGTATATATGTGCGATTGTCAACAATAGAATAAATGTTATTATAAAGTTAAAGAAGATTATTATTAAAAAACACGGCAATGGTTATTAATTAAAATATAAAACAACATCTCTGCATGGCTATTACTAATTAAGCAATCTTCCAAAACACGTTTATTAAATGATTATCAATTCGACAACAGATCTTTGCCGGGAATATTTCGACAACATGTTGCAGATATAAATAGACTCTTTTTATCGGACAGTAATCAGTTCCACAAATTAATTGAGTGAGTGCAGTTCAGAAATTAATTGTGCAGTTAACAAACAAAATGCAGTGTTGAGAAGATCTTGGGAATGCACATTTATCTCCAGCCCAGATGTCCGAGAAAACAGCAGATCTGCCTGTGATATAATGTGAGCTTAACATCTTAGAAAATCTCCATCAGTATCTATTTGTCTCCGATAGCAATAATCGTGAAAATCAGGAAACTCAGCAAGGAAACGTCCCAGCTGGCTGGTAAGCATTTATAATGGAAATATCCTCACTGAAAGCAGCCTCCAAAGAACAAAATTCTACGTCAACATTCAAAAAAGCCTAGGTAAAAACATTTGCTTATTTCGTTCTATACTGTAATAGCCATTGCATTGCATTAATTCCTATGAATCTTTCAAGAGTCTAATCATATGAACTCTATATCATACATAAATGAACTATTGATATGTGTGTGATTAAATTTCAAATGCTATGTAGTCCTTTATTATCATTATTATGTGTGTGCATGAGTTAATATGTGCATGATCATTATATCAATATTTATTAGTTAAATTAGAGTGTTCTGTTATTAAATCTATAGGAATATTTAAACTATTTAGAAATGTTAATTTAAAATATGCGTGTGTTTTATTAGAATTATAAAATGTTTAAATTTAGTAAATAAATGTTAGTTAATAAATTATCTTTAAAATTAAACTTTATTTGTCGGTCAATTCTTTTTATCAATTCTTTTTAACAAATTCTTTTATTAATTCTTTTAATCACTAATTAAGTATAATCTATTAGTGATTACAAACAACTGAGCTAGTCGTGGATTTAGGCATTGAGTTAGTGGCCACTATTCAAAGTGCGTTGTCTATTCTTTTAGTATTCTTTTAGAATAAGCAGCTGGCGCCCGTGTTTATACACAAACAAAAAAAAGTGCTTTGAACTTGGTGTTGAACTCAACAGCCGAGAAGAAGCTATGTCCTGGAAATGTAACGCTAGTTATATACTTTATAGCTATCGTTTGGGCATACATACTCTCCGAGTATGTTCTTCTCTGCCTAAGAGGCCGGTATTTCGAATACACATATTCGAACTCAGTTCAAATGGCTAGACCCAACCGTGGGGCTGAACCTAAGAAACAACAGTAACGAGGTACTTTGTTTCTTGTTTGAAAAAATTGTTTTATACAAAAGTTAAACTACGTATGTAAAAGTGTTTTAATTTAAATAAAAAAAAGAATTGACCGAAACTTTTCTTTTTTTTTTTTCGAAATGAAAAGAGATTTTGACATTTATGCTATCAAATCAGAGTCAATTGGGTGTTATGGGCAGAGTTAAAGCATTAAGAGCAGGTAGTGAAAAGGACAAAAGGCTGGAGTTAACGTGAGTTTCCGTCTTAGTAAGAAAAATAAATAAATAAGTTGTATTTAAATTTAGTTTAACGTAAGCGCTAGTTTGAAATAAAAAATAAAATACATGGTGTCAAAATGGGAAAAGATATAGAGCTGGAGGAAGTAATAAAAAGAGTAGAGGTGTTATAAAGAGAACATAAGAATGGGAAAACATGGGTGCACATACATAAAATGGAGGCAGTAAATCAGCTGCTAAAGATAAAAGCATTCTCAGGGAACAGAGGGGAGAATCCGAGTGATCACTTAGAGAGCTTGGAACGTTATTGCACTTTGAATAGTTTAAGCGAGGGAGCAAGAATTGCTTTAGCTTGCAGTCACATACAGGGAGAAGCCCAACTCTGGTGGAATTCATTACGTGTAAAACCGACAACATTCGGTGAATACAAGTGTTCATTGTTGGCAAACTATTGGGGGGAGGAGCTGCAGGAAAAGGTTAAGTTTCAAGTAGAGCAGGACAGGTGGCAGATGGGGGAGTTATTTATTACATTTTTTTCATAGACAAATAGCGAAATTGAGATCAATCACAGCATACAAATTATCGGAGCAGCATATTATGCATATAGTTAGGCGTGGTTTACCTGAGAAGGTGGAACAAATGATGATTGGCAAGCAAATGGTAGAGCAGATGGCCGAAATACTAATGGCATTGGACAACAATAGGGGGATGGTGGATGGTCAAGATGAGGATGGAAACGCAGAAGTTGATTGTACGCAAGTAGCGAATCTGGTATGTAGTGGAGAAGAAAGCATGCCCATGATGGCACCTCAGAGCTGTCCAAAGATAGAGATAAAGGTAGGGGGGTTGCAACTAGTGCATTGTTTGATTCGGGGAGTCAGGTATCGGTAATGTCACAGGAAATGTTTAATAAAATAAGTGACATTGACCCGGAAATTAAAATATTGCCTTTAAAAACAGTATATGTTTTGTTGGCTAATGGTAAGAAGGCGAAGTTGGCATCCAAACAGGCATGGGTGAAATTACACATGGCAGAGGGAGAATATATGCACGTTCTGTTGATTTTGGAGGGACTGATTCATGAGGTTATATTAGGCTCGGATTTTATGTACAAAACAGGCTGTGTATTGGATTATAAATGGAGTCAGGCAGAAATAAACAATGTAATAATTCCATTTACAAAACACCAGAAGGATGAGATAAATAGACAGAGTGATGCACAAAGTGCAGTAATGGAAATAGAGATAGGGGAAAAGGTGGATGAGTCAAAATGCATAAATGACAATCAAAGAGACCAACTGAAGAAACTATTCAATAGATATGAAAGCATATTTTCCGAGGTTCTGGGGGTAATCCAAGGGTATGAACACAGGATAAGGCTTATGAAAGACCAACCATATCAAGCCCATGCATATCCCATACCTCATCAATATAGATGTGAAGTAGAAGAACAAATAGACAAAATGCTTAGATGGGGGATTATATCTAAATGTTCGTCTCCTTTTAATAACCCTATCGTAACTGTAAAAAAAAAAGATGGATCAATTCGGTTATGTTTGGATGCACGGCAGTTAAATAAGATAACAATAGCTGATACTAATGCTCCACCGCCTATGAGCGAATTGTTATTGAAATTTCAAAATAAGAAAATATTTTCGACGTTCGACTTAACTGCCAGCTACTGGCAAATCAAACTTCATCCAGAGGATCGGAAATATATGGCATTTAAATATAACGGATGTGCATATAATTTTAACTGGATTCCCTTCGGGCTAAAAAATAGTGGGGCAGGGCTTATACAATGTCTGGATCAAGTATTGTCAGATGATATTAAGAATTTAGTTATAATGTATGTAGACGACATTGTGGTGGCGTCGGAAAGTATAGATGAGCACTTTGCGCATTTAGAAATGTTGCTGGGGGAGTGTGAGAGAAAGGGAATTCGAATTAATTTAAATAAGAGTAAGATAATGACTGACGAGGTCAAGTTTTTAGGTCATATAATTACAGAAAGAGGGATATTACCTAATCCTGAAAAAATCCGAGCAATACAGGAATTCCCCACACCCCGGAATAAAAAACATATTAAATCTTTTCTCGGACTCTGTAATTTCTATAATCGATTTTATAGAAATTTTTCACTTGACATGGAGCCATTATTGCAGTTATTAAGAAAAGGGAAATCGTGGGTGTGGAATGAGCAGCATGAGCGCAGTTTTCAGAGCATGAAGGCAGGATTTTTAAATAAAGTTATGCTGTCATATCCCGATTTTGACAAACCATTCTTTGTACAAACGGACAGCAGCGGGTTTGGATTGGGGGCTGTGCTATTTCAGATACAGGACAAGGGACAGCACAGAGTTCTTTGTTTCATTAGCCATTTACTAAAGGGACCGGAAGTGAACTACACTGTAACTGAGAAGGAAGCCTTGGCTATTGTGTGGGCATTCAAGAAATTCAGGCAGTATTTAGTAGGCTCTGAAGTGGTAGTAGTCACTGACCATAAGAGCCTTGAATTTATTAATCACAGCTTCTTGAATAATAGCAGGCTAATAAGGTGGAGCTTATTCCTGCAAGAATTTAATTACAAAGTGGCTTACTGTCATGGCAAAGAGAATATTGTGGCAGACACCTTAAGCCGATATCCGGTAGCTCAAGAACAACACTTGAGTTGCGACAGAGCGTATATAGCTGCCACCAAAATATATAAAAGAAATGGGATAGAAGACGAGTTGCACAGATTAAAGGAGCAGCAAGAGGAAGATAACGATTGCAAACAAATAATAGAGTATTTACGCAATCAGCCTGTAACGAAAACAGCCAATAATCTGCTGTGGAGGGACTGAAATCACTGTTGTTTAAAGGGAGGACTCTTACAGCATGTGTTACGAAAAAAAAACACGCATTATTCTTCCGGTCGCCATGAGAGAGCAAATGATTAAATATGCGCATAACACTTTCGGACATTATGGGGCAAATAAAGTGGAAGGATGGCTGAGTCATTGGTTTTACTGGCCAGGAATGAATGCCAATATTACAGACGTGATTGGTAGATGCACCATATGTTCAGCAACCAAGCCTGCTAACACATCAGGAGTCGGGCCGCTGCAACCTATATATGCCCAATGCCCGAACAGCTTACTAGCGATAGACTTCTACGGACCTCTGCCTCCATTCAATAAAATGAAGTATCTCATGGTAACATATGACGTGTTTTCGAAGCTGGTAGCGGCATATCCAGTAGCCCAAGCGAACGCAAGACAGACTATTCGAGTTTTGGAGCAACAATACTTTAAAACTGTAGGAATTCCAGACAGAATTCTGTCAGATCATGGAACGCCCTTTATATCTAGCGAATGGAAGAAATGGATGGACAGACGTGGGATAAGACATATACTTATGTCAATTCGTAACCCTCAATCTAATCCATGTGAATGGGTTATGAGGGAGTTGGGGCGTCTATTTCGGGTTTATATACAGGATGATCATCGCAAATGGGTGAAAGAAACATCACGAATAATCAACATGATAAACTGGTCAAGAAATGAGTCTACAGGATTCGAACCTGTTCGGCTACATTTTGGAAGAAATATTCCGTATCCGTTTGAGACTAAATTGCCAGTGGGGATAAATCCAATCAACCAGAGAAGAGATGCTAAGCAAGCGCTCAACCAGTTAAGAAAAATGGGCAGGCTATGGCAGCAGAGGCAGGGAAGACCTAAGGCTATATTCAGGAGGGGAGATGAGGTCATGGTGAGAGTTCATCCGGTGAGTCATCCTGAAAAACATATATACAAGAAATTCCAGCCAATATACGACGGCCCTTATATCATCAAACGGCAATACGGTAATAACGCATTTGTGATAGCACAGGGAATAGAGGAAAAAGGAACATATAATGCCCGGTCGTTGAGGTTAGTGAAAAGAGAAAAACAACCACCGGACAGGCGGTAATAATACTAAATGAAATTTAGAAATAATAATAATAACAAGGAGGCATTATTGAATAAAAGATTTTTTCCCCACGCACATATTACGTAAGAAGAAATGCTTGTAAATAAACAGTTAAAAATCAATAAAATCAAGTTAAATAAGTAGGTCAAATGAATGATTTAAGAGTAACAATTATAGGATTAAATAAATGAATAAAATAAAGGGTTTGATTAAAGTGATCGAATTAAACAAATAAATAACATGTCAATAAAATAAAAAAATAAATAAATTAAGATTTAATGTTGTCAGAGATAAAATGGTCAAAAATGATGCATTTTACTCTCAAAAGGAAGGGTGGTGTAATGTACCTATATTGATATAGGCACATATAATTTTATCTAAAATTATTATTAAAGTAATCTTTCATAAAAGAAAAACATAAAATTAAATGTTGAAGAGTTTATTGCAGCTTGTTTTTGAAAAAGATAAGAATTAAATAGTTTTCTAGCATTAGTTTTTGAAATAAAAAAGCTACAATTAATTAATCAAAAGGGGGGAGGGGGAGTCTTGGTTTGAGAAATGAAACTAAAGGTTTACAAAAGGAAATAAATAGTTTTTATTAGTATTCATAAAAATATAATTTAAAAAGTTAAAATATACAAATCTCTTTTCATTCAAGTTTAATTAAAGAAAAAATAATGTTAAAACTAATATTTGTGCGTATATATGTGTGATTGTCAACAATAGAATAAATGTTATTATAAAGTTAAAGAAGATTATTATTAAAAAACACGGCAATGGTTATTAATTAAAATATAAAACAACATCTCTGCATGGCTATTACTAATTAAGCAATCTTCCAAAACACGTTTATTAAATGATTATCAATTCGACAACAGATCTTTGCCGGGAATATTTCGACAACACATTGCAGATATAAATAGACTCTTTTTATCGGACAGTAATCAGTTCCACAAATTAATTGAGTGAGTGCAGTTCAGAAATTAATTGTGCAGTTAACAAACAAAATGCAGTGTTGAGAAGATCTTGGGAACGCACGTTTATCTCCAGCCCAGATGTCTGAGAAAACAGCAGATCTGCCCGTGAAATAATGTCAGCTTAACATCTTAGAAAATCTCCGTCAGTATCTATTTGTCTCCAATAGCAATAATCATGAAAATCAGGAAACAGCAAGGAAATGTCCCAGCTGGCTGGTAAGCATTTATAATGGAAATATCCTCACCAAAAGCAGACTCCAAAGAACAAAATTCTACGTCAACATTCAAAAAAGTCTTGGTAAAAACATTTGCTTATTTCATTCTATGCTGTAATAGCCATTGCATTGCATGAATTCCTATGAATCTTTCAAGAGTCTAATCATATGAACTCTATATCATACATAAATGAACTATTGATGTGTGTGATTAAATTTCAAATGCTATGTAGTCCTTTATTATCATAATTATGTGTGTGCATGAGTTAATATGTGCATGGTCATTATATCAATATTTATTAGTTAAATTAGAGTGTTCTGTTATTAAATATATAGGAATGTTTAAACTATTTAGAAATGTTAATTTAAAATATGCGTGGGTTTTATTAGAATTATAAAATGTTTAAATTTAGTAAATAAATGTTAGTTAATAAATTATCTTTAAAATTAAACTATATTTGTCGGTCAATTCTTTTTATCAATTCTTTTTAACAAATTCTTTTATTAATTCTTTTAATCTCTAATTAAGTATAATCTATTAGTGATTACAAACAACTGAGCTAGTCGTGGATTTAGGCGTTGAGTTAGTGGCCACTATTCAAAGTGTGTTGTCTATTCTTTGAGTATTCTTTTAGAATAAGCAGCTGGCGCCCATGTTTATACACAAACAAAAAAGTGCTTTGAACTTGGTGTTGAACTCAACAGCCGAGAAGAAGCTATGTCCTGGAAATGTAACGCTAGTTATATACTTTATAGCTATCGTTTGGGCATACATACTCTCCGAGTATGTTCTTCTCTGCCTAAGAGGCCGGTATTTCGAATACACATATTCGAACTCGGTTCAATATATATATATATATAACCCCAACTATGTAGTACAAATGCAAATCATGTCAAAGTTTAGAATTCATGTCAAGAGTTCTATTATTATCAAAAATTTTAAATATTGTATAACATTTTATGAATGAATTCAGCATTTTTTTTAAAAAAATAAAATACAAAATACCAGATTTTAAATTTTGTTTATTGTTAAATGGCAAACAAATTTGTTTTTAAAGTTTTTGTTATAAGTATATTTATGTCACATTTTATAATTTATCACTTATATACAGATATCTGTATAAGCAAAGTATATTAATAAAATTTTATTTCATAATGCATGTCTGAATAGTCAAACCTTTATGTAGGTTGTAATTAAATATATTTATATATATAATATTATTCATGCACTGGTAATCATCACATATCAATCATCACATATTGGTGTTAAAAGTTATAGTTTATTGTAAGAGTATGTGAAATTTAAATGCTTTTATTTGTACCAAACATATATATATATATATATACACCCCAAAAATTAACAGTAATAAACTATTATAAACAGTTACATTTTTTTTTTTATGATTACAATTTTGTTTTAATTAATGGAAATTTTTTATATATATATATATACATATATATATATATAGCTATAATTGATTTACATACATATATATATATATATATATATATATATGTAAAATCAATTATAGCTATAATAATAGATATAAAGTTTTGACTTGTATATAATGAAAAGAAACTTTATGTCATAGCATAGTATTACATAAATGTTTGCATAATATAAGCTAAATTCAAGATATTAGACATATTTCCTGAAAAATAATGATTGCAATTTATATTTAAATAAAATAATAGAATAGTTATTTACAATTTCATTCTTTTGATATACATAAGTAAAATTATTATAGGCTTTATTAATGGACTCTTTCTCACTCATTTTTGTTTAGATATTCAATTAAAATTATTCATTTATGTAATCAATGCCCTGCATAAATTCATTCATAATATGATAGACTCTAGATCTCATGAACCATGAATCATAGTTCAAATTTCCATTTCTAATTGCTTAAACTTTATGTAAACTCTCAAGCAACAAAATATTCAGTTACTATTATTTAACTTAAAATAATCATAATACACTATTGCCTAGTTACTCAGCAAATTTATATATTTGTATGTATTACTCAAAAAATTTAAATATCTATATCTATGAAAATTTTATGGTTTTTTACTAATATTTAATAAAACTACCATCTTCTCATGGGTGTTTTATTTAAGTTACAAAACGAAATATTTAATAACATGAATTAGTATACCAACAGAATATTATAAGATTTTCTCTAATTATACTTAATAAATTGTTTCAGGAGCAGTTTTATTCTACTTCAGAGTTCTATAAATTTGAGTAATAAACAACACTAAACAGTAATTATAATATATCAACAACTTTAGACTAATTTCTTTTTTATAGCCCCTATCAGTAAAAACTTCTATTATTCCATAAGTTCATTCATTCCAATTTTAGATTCAAGGTATTATAGGTAAAGATCAAAAATCAAAAATTATTCTAGAGATTTGGATATAGAAGTGTTTCCAGAAATCTATTGATATTTATTATTAAAATAATAGCTGGTATTGGACCAAAATAAAGATAACTCTTCCTGAAATCAATAATATATAAATTATAGTAGTTTCCAGTTTAATATATTAATTTTATTTGTTTAAATAAAATAAAATTAATATATCTGTTAATATAATAATATTTTAATTAATGAATCACATCAACAAAAAATATTGTAGATTTAAAAAATCTGTTTTTGTTAATTATTTTAATTAAAATATATTATTTATAAATAATAAAAAATTTAAAATATAATATTTTAATAACTTTATTTAAAAATGATATTTCTATATATCTTTTTTTTTTAAAAATAATTTGAAAATTAAAATACTGCTGACATTTATTCTAATTCATATATTTTAATAACTCCGTAAAGATAAATAGAAATAAAATCTATTTTAGAGTTTATATAGATACATCAGAACTATCTAAGTATTATAATACGTTGTGGCAAAATGAATAAATGTCAATATAGTGCTTGTTTCAACAGGTTACAAGGTGAAATCAGAAACTATGATTTTTGACTATTTACACTAGTAAACATTTGTAATTTGCAAGATCCAGCAAGTAAGAATAATCATCAAAACTGGTACTGTGTAGTTATCAATATGGACTTCTATTCTCTTGTTGCATTAGACTCTATGGTCAGCACATTAGATGTATAGATATGTAGTAAAAGCTATTGACTCAGAAGATCTATGCTAATTGAACAATTAAACTTTATCATAAGTTTAACAAAAAAACAATTATTTATATTATCAAAAAAACATGCATAAGTAAAACCAAATATAAATTTCTGATGGCATATTGATACCATTTTTTAAATAAATTTGTTCCTCATATTTATAGAAATTTATATATATATATATATATATATATATATATATATATATATATATATATATATATATATATATATATATATATATATATATATATATATATTTTGTGCCCTTTTCTATAGGCCAGTAATAGTACATAACAGTCAATTACTAAAAAATTTTAAATTTGGAATGTGTTCTTTTAATACATTAATTATATTAAGTCAATTATATCTTTAAAGTACAATTTGAGGCTAAAGTAAATATGTAGTATATAAAATCATTTAAAATAGTTATATAAAGCTTAAAATATTGTTTCATATGGTTGTAAAAGCTGGCCATATTAAATAACACAGCTATAAATAATTAAAAGTATATTTTACAAATCTGATTTTAATAGTTTAAAACGTATGATTTAATAAATGCTATATTTAGATTTGTAATCATATTTAATAAGCAAAAATTAATATAGTATATTTTAAAATAAACTTTATGATGGTGAAAATTATATCTAGTTCTATATTTTCTAAATTATTCTTCCAAATTTTTTATAATTAATTTATATAATATAATAAGTGTATCAATTTTATTAGTCTAGGCAGAGAAATAGATTAAAAATCGACTGTCAAAGTTATAATCACGTGATTTTGTAATGTATACTATCACACACACGCTTGTTTGAAATAATAACAAAGTTTAAAATATTTTAAAAGTTATATTATAGAATTGGATAGAATTATTGCCTATCATAAAAGTAAATAGTATTAAACATTAAGTTAACTATTGTATGTAATGTTTTAAGTAATGTAATAAAGACGAATACAGATATATAAAAATTAAATATTTTATTTAAATAAAAATAGATAAATTGAATATTATAAATGGAATAAGTTATTAAATGTTATTTTAAAAGTTTAAATAGTTTTAATAAAATAGTAATTTATTTAAAAGTAATATTTTAAATAATGTTTTGGGTTTATTATGTCATCATTTTTATTTTCAAATATAAGTCTGCTATAAATTGAAAATATGTAAATTTGTTTTCAAGTTGGGTAAGAATTGACCAATAAAAAATAGGTATCCTTACAGACGATAAATATTGTTGTAACTAAGTTAGAGCGGGAGATTAAAAAATGTATTGAAACCGGAGAGAGGTAAATTATAACTATCAAAAGATAGTATTTTTTAAATCTTTTATTTTAGTCAATTTTTTTAGTACTTTCTTATAACTTTATCTGCAAAAAATTAATTGATAATTTTAAAAATATATTTTTTGCAAAAGAGAGTATAAACTAAAAATATTTTAATAATTTCGTTTAATATGATTTTCTAATTTTTAAAGTACTTACCAGTCATATTTTATCTAAAAGTTTAACCTAAACTACGCAATAAAAAATGGATATACAACAAAATAAAGTGGATAGAAATTGTAATGCTGAAAAAATATTTGAAATATTTATTGATGCAGTTTTATTAATATTTAACCGAAGAACTGTTCTGGTACATAAAAACTACAGTGCGGACATTACATTATACGGAGTCTAATGAAAAAATTAGAGACGCATTATTATGCATAAGTTTATTCAAGATTTATTTTAAATGGTAATAAGATAATTATATATTGCATGAATTATTTTATATTGAAGCAGTCGGATCTGAGTTCGATCCTAGCTTCATGTTAGTTACCCTAATACTAACCTTAAATTTCCGATGCAATGGGGCTTTATACGTTCAATCCACGCTAATTTCCATAATGAATAATTTATTTCAAATGTGTATTAAAATCAATTAGTTTCAGTTTAAAATTGAGCAATTCTCTTAATAAATTCATGATAAAATATTCATGAATTTATATATATTACAATTGCGTGGATTGTGCGTATATATTTGTAAATATTTAAATATATATAATTTTCGAAAGTTTCATTGCGTCGGGAATACTTGTTTTTTTTTTGTACTTTTAAATAATTTGTTAAAGTTTGCGATTAAAAGCTACATTCCTTCCATGGGCTTTCAAATTCTCAAAAACAACAGTAAAGTTTTATTAATTAAAAAAAGATAAGAATTCAATTTTTAATTAGAATCATTTCAGATTTTAAGAATTCATTTTCTAATTGGGAAAGGAATTCAAAAAAATTAGTCTAATTAGGAAAGGAATTCAATAATTAGTTTGAAAGCCTTACCGAAGGAATGTATTGGAAAACAACTAATTGATAATAAAATGAGCGCTAGCCTTAAGGCATCTGGACAATATATATAGCCCTGAAAAGTCAGAAAAAAGAAAAGATCAAGCTTTGTTGTAGAGTAGTGCAGTGAACTCTGTGCGTATAATAATTGTATTTCATCATGATAGTGGGCTAAAACATCAGGAATCTGGCTACGGTTCCTAAAGTCCCGAGAAATCGTCACTGGAGCTGCTGAACCGTTTTCCGGATCGATCATTCTGCTAACATCATGAAAAGCTACTAAAATGCTATTCCAATAATCAACCAAATGGTGCCTACGTTTTAACAACCTGGAGGTGTGACTTAAGGACCAGCACGGAAGGGGTAATATATGTTTCTATAATGAACGTTAAACTTTCTGGCCAGTTCGAACTTTATTTTACACTCCTCCTTATTAAGAGCTCTTTTATTCTTTAATGTAAAATCTTTGTAACACCCTTTATTTCTAAAATGCTACTGTAAATATATAACGTAATTCTTTAAATCTCTAGTCTTTAAACTTTTCTTTTCTTACCTGGCGGTTCGTTTAATATATATATGTTAGTGTGTTTTTTTTTAATGTCGTATTTAAAAATTATATGCCAATAATCTTTCAACTCGATGAGCTCCTTGATTCCATTTGCCTCACGCAAATAATATAACATTAATTTCAAATAGTAATTCTCGCCCATTAGAACTAAATTGATAAGTTCTATTAATCATCGAGTCGAAAGAAAATATTACAGGTTTACTATTTTTACATTTAGCTAATAATAAATTATTAGCTCAATTTTTCACCTATGTCCCCAGCTCCTATCTAAGTTATAAGTATTTATATATATTCACATAATGTTAAATGATTTTCTTGTTCCACTAATATTTATTTATGCAAATATAATCTTTAATGTCTTATTGCAAAAAGGGTCGATAAAGGGTTAAATGTATTTTAATTCCACTTTTGTTATTTTATATTAATATTCAGGAAGGGCACGATATTAAGGCATAGTTAACATAGTTTCCAATACTTTCAAATAGTTTTCTTAAAGCTCGTTTGACTTTAATTAATTGGTCAAGTCATCACGTAGAGCATTCTACATGGGTTTATTTTCAACGATGACTACCAAGTCATCATCATCAAACGTTGCTGACGTAGGGCCATCTTCCGCTCCGTTAGGCTGGTCGGTGATCATTCTCTTATTTAAATTTTTCCAGGAAGAAAGTACTTCCTTTCCGATTCATTAGTCAAAGGGCGTAAGACTTGCCAAATGCAAGCCGCCATAAGACTTCGATCATCGACTAGCGATCATCTTTAAATTTGACTCTCTGCCTCGTAATTCGTCAAGCACCATTGCGTCCTTGTTTCAGTAAAACCCGCTCCGTGCTCGTAATTCGTGATGGAGTGATTTAAATTAAAGTCGAACCAATTCTCAAATATATTTCGTTTAAATCAGTTTTCAAATCAAGATTAAAGTTATGCCTTGAAATACGTTTTGCTCTTCATGAATAGATTTCCGAATGTGAAGATAAATCTCATATTCCACCGTAATAAAAATTAGAACAATCATTTCCGTTCTAAATAAATACCTTTATCCACCTTTATATTTTCTTGTTGGGGGCATAGACATAGAATTCCAATATTGCGTAATTTCCATTGGCATATGATAAGGACCGCTACTCTGATTATATTTATAAATGCTTTTAAAGACTAGAGGTAACTAATGCTATTTATATTTTATTGAACAAAACAAATTATTATTAGTATTAAATATTTTCTAACATACTTGGTTTCTTAGTTCATCATTCTTTTGATAATTATTTAAATGTTAATACTCGCTGTCTGTGTTGGCAACCCGAACATACATATGATTCGATTTATAAGATTATTCAAAGTATATTAATTATTAGATATTCGTGTCAGTAAAAGGGTCTCTAGTCCTCACCAACCGTTGAGCTAGTTCTTGGCGCATAGCACTGTGCCGTCGATGACTACTATCTGAGCTGTTGGGTTGGGTTTGAATTCGGTTTTGGTTAAGCTGAGTTTGAATCCGATTTGACATGCGGGGTGGTGGTTTTCGACCGGTACATGGTTATGTTTTTGGCGCCCCACGTTGGGCGCCAAAAACATAACCATGTACCGGTCGAAAACCACCACCCCCAATGTCAAATCGGATTCAAACTCAGCTTAACCAAAACCGAATTCAAACCCAACCCAACAGCTCAGATAGCAGAAATCGACGGCACAGTGCTATGCGCCAAGAACTAGCTCAACGGTTGGTGAGGACTAGAGACCCTTGCACTGACACGAATATCTAATAATTAATTACTTTGAATACCTTTTAAATCAAATCATATGTATGTTCGGGTTGCCAACACAGACAGCGGGTATTAACATTTAAATAATTATAAAAGAATGATGAACTAAGAAACCAAGTATGTTATAAAATATTTAATAATAATAATAATTTGTTTGGTTCAAGAAAATATAGATTGCATTAGTGATCTCTAGTCTTTAAAAGAATTTATAAATATAATAAGAATGGCGGTCCTTATCATATGCCAACCAGTATTACGCAACATGGAGTTCTATGTCTATGCCCCCAACAAGAAAATATAAAGGTGGATAAAGGTATTTATTTAGAACGGAAATGATTGTTCTAATTTTATTACGGTGGAATATGAGATTTATCTTCACATTCGGAAATCTATTCATGAAGAGCAAAACGTATTTTAAGGCATAACTTTAATCTTTATTTGAAAACTTATTTAATTAAACATATTTGAGAATTGGTTCGACTTTAATTTAAATCACTTCATCACGAATTACGAGTACGGAGCGGGTTTTACCGAAACAAAAATGCAACGGTGCTTGACGAATTACGAGGCAGAGAGTCAAATTTAAAGATGATCGCTAGTCGATGATCGAAGTCTTATGGCGGCTTGCATTTGGCAAGTCTTACGCCCTTTGACTAATGAATCGGAAAGGAAGTACTTTCTTCCTGGAAAAATTTAAATAAGAGAATGATCACCGACCAGCCTAACGGAGCGGAAGATGGCCCTACGTCAGCAACATTTGATGATGATGACTTGATAGTCATCGTTGAAAAATAAAACCCATGTAGAATGCTCTACGTGATGACTTGACCAATTAATTAAAGTCAAACGAGCTTTATCGAACTATTTTGAAAACATTTATAAACTATCTTAATTATGCCTTAATATTCGTGCCCTTCCTGAATATCAATTTAAAATAACAAAAATGGAATTAAAATACATTTAACCCTTTATCGACCCTTTTTGGCAATAAAAACATTTAAGGTTATATTCGAATAAATATATATTAGTAGAACAAGAAATCAATATTATAACATTTTGTGAGTATATAAACAATTGTAACTTAGTAGCTGGGGACATAGGTGAAAAATGAAGCTAATAGTTTATTATTTGCCAATTATCAAATAATAAACATGTAATATTTTCTTTCGACTCGATGATTAATAGAACTTTCAAATTTAGTTCTAATGGGCGAGAATTACTATTGGAAATTAATGTTATATTATTTGCGTGAGGCAAATGGAATCAAAGGGCTCATCGAGTCGAAAGATTATTGGCATATAATTTTTAAATACGACATTAATAAAGCACACTAACATATATATATTAAACGAACCGCCAGGTAAGAAAAGAAAAAGTTTAAAGACTAGAGATTGAAAGAATTACAATATAAATTTATATTAGCATTTTATAAAGATTTACATTAAATAATAAAGAGCTCTTAAATAGGAGGAGTATAAAATAAAGTTCGAACTGGCCAGAAAGTTTAACGTTCATATTACCCCTTCCGCTGGTCCTTAAGTTACACCTCCAAGTTGTTGAAAACGTAGGCATCATTGGTTAACTACTGGAGTAGTATTTTAGTAGCTTTCATTATTTTAGCAGAATTATCGATCCGGAAAACGGTTCAGCAGCTCCAGTGAAGATTCCTCGGGACTTTAGGAACCGCAGCCAGATCCCTGATTTTCTAGCCCTCTATCATGATGAAAAACAAATTAATATGCACAGAGTTCACTGCACTACTCTACAATCAAAAACTCACTAGCCCCTTCTTTACTTTTCAGGGCTATATATCTACTGTTTCCTGATGCCTCCGGCTAGCGCTCATTTTATTATCAATCTGTCTTTTTTTTATAATTAGTTGTTTTCCAAAACATTCCTTCGATAAGCTTTCAAACTAATTTGTGAATTCCTTTCCTAATTAGAAAATGAATTCTTAAAGTCTGAAATGATTTTAATTAAAAATTGAATTCTTATCTTTTTTTAATTAATAAAACTTTACTGTTGTTTTATTGAGAATTTGAAAGCCCATGGAAGGAATGTAGCTTTTAATCGCAAAACTTTACAAATTATTTAAAAGTAAAAAAAAACAAGTATTCCCGACGCAATGAAACTTTCGAACAATTATATACATTTAATATTTACAAATATATATACGCACAATCCACGCAATTTAATATATATAAATTCATGAATATTTTATCATGAATTTATTAAGAGAATTGCTCAATTTTAAACTGAAACTAATTGATTTTAATACACATTTGAAATAAATTATTCATTATGGAAATTAGCGTGGATTGAACGTATAAAGCCCCATTGCATCGGAAATTTAAGGTTAGTATTAGGGTAACTAACATGAAGCTAGGATCGAACTCAGATCCGACTGCTTCATTTCTTTTCACTTCAAAAAAAAACAATGAAAAAAAAATGACTTTACTTATGCAGGATATAGTTGCATAAGTGTATAGACTCTGGGAGAACAGCATGAGTGTGAATAATATAACCTGCCCAAGCTACAAATTGTACATGTCTCACTGCGATCCATTTTTTTGAATATTCAACTTATAAATGGGTTTATAATAAATCAGTCCGTTTATCAAGTTTCATTTTCCTAGGGTCATGTCAGTTGGTCTTCTGTATATATATCTGTCATTACAGTTTGTCTTATTGTTTCCCTGGATCAGGTGGTACATATGGTTTTAACTGTCTGGCATTGTAAAGGTCATAGTCCTGGTCTTCCCTGGTTGTCGTCAAGTTCCCATAGTCTATTGCTGTCATTTGTTCTATGGCCTTTTCTGCGACCGAATGCACAAAAAACAATTCTTTAACATTATCTCTATGAACGATGGGGTTCTCTCCTGGGTCATCTTTGAAAATTTGAATCTGTATCAAGGATCCAGGCATTGGCATCTGTAACTTCTTCATATCAAGTTGAGGACTCATCATCTGTCCCATTTCCACTTTTAGTTTCATTGTACTAGTGGTCTGAACATCTTCTTCTGTATCTATATCCGCTTCCTCCATTGCCTCATAACTGGACTCATCCTCACCACTGTTGCTTTCCTTGCTGTCCATAACCTCTCTTGGTGTGGCCCGATCATCTTCATTTTCTATTTTTGGGTCTTCAGAGGGATTTGTTTCTTGCTGAAGCTCTAGATTTTCTAGATTTGAGTTGGCTGGGATGCCATATGCTTCCTCGATCCTTACCAGCCTTTCCAACATCATCATCATTACCTTTCGATCTTCTCTCATTTCTCTGAGGATCGTTTGAAAAGTGTCTTTCCCCATTTTTGAACATAAGAAACTAATACAATAAACAATATAATAAACACTGCAGATCAACTTATAATACTCTCTGTATGCTTAAAAATTTTTTTTCCTTCAGTAATTTTAACTAGGTCTCTGACTACAGGTCCATTGTCCCAATCTCCACTAGCTGCTTCATATTATTTCCCCAATCTACGTAATCTGCCTTTTTTAGTTTACCTACGTTTTCTTGGTTAGCTCTTTATATTAACTGTTTGAGTGAGACATGTATTCAAAAATATTAAAGATAAGAAAAAAAACATTATTCACTTTCCCTTTGTTCAACTGTTCTGTTCTCCCATGTCTGAAAAAAAAAACTATACAGTGATATACAAATATTATGTATTAGCAGTTACAACAAATCATTCTGTATTGAACACACTTGGTTTTTTATTATGGCGATTGACCCACTACTGTGCTGACAATCAAATTTTGCTGACAAATTTATTTATATGGGCGCCAGTGAGCAAAATGAGATCAATAGGGCATGTGATATAACCCATTGACCCCCAAACCACATATGATTGACTTAATTTTGAAAAAACAATTGAATTGATGATGAATATTTAATAATGAATAACAGATAACGCGTTCATGACCTAAGTTTAAATATAGGAGTTCACTACTTCATTTGTACTAAGCATGAGGCTTTAACACCCAAAAAAAAATGTCAAAATTAATATTACAAGAACTTTTATTGGAGATATTATTCTAAATCTTGCTAGCATGAAAGCGTGCAAACCATTTAAGCATTTTGCCAACTGCATCTGGCTGCTTGGTGTACACAAAGGGTCTTCACCTGCTTTGAGGTTACTAAAAATACGGAGCGAACATTTAATATATATGCTAGCAAGCAATACTTTGAAATTAAGACTTTTATATGATATCATATTAGATATTTTATATTATAACAACTGAGATGAACAAAATTAATTTTGACACAGACAAAATATTTCATTTATTTTACCCCTATGCTTTGATCTATGGACTCTTACTACTTTGCTAACGATATTTTTCCTATTGTCACGAACGCGTATAACACAAACGTATAATATATATATATATACTGATATAGTACACGTATAATTAATATCTATACATATGAATAATTATTTTAACTAACGAATCTTTTACTGAACGAACATTTAAAATAATAATCTTGAAAACATTTTTATAAGAAAGACTTAGAAAATGATATTTTAATTTATTAAATCATTTCAGTATATATATAACACTTTTTTTTTTTTAAAAAAAAATATCACTCTACAGAAACATTTACTTTATTGGGATTTCAATTAACTGAGTAACTAAAATCACAATTCTAATCTCCAGGGCATGTGTGGGGTTTATTAAGTCGAGCCACAACGATTGGGCGGCCAAAAACATAACCATATTATCAGATCATGGCTCAGCGTTCACCTCAAAAGAGTGGAAGAATTGGACAAAAAAACAAAAGGTAAATCATCGTATGACATCAATTAGAAACCCGCAGTCCAACCCATGTGAAAGAGTTATGAGAGAAATTAGTCAACTCTTTCGTGTGTGCGTACCTACAGATCATCGGAGATGGGTGGATAAACTTCCATATGTTATGGACTGCATTAATAATACAATGAATGAGTCAACGGGTTTCGCACCTACACGTCTTCACTATGGGCGGCCATGTCAGGCCATTTTTTCTTCACTATTACCAAAAGATGAAACGTGTATTAACCCAATAACTGACCAAGATATGGCCAGAAAGCGGCTAGCGCAGATGGCCCAGAGGCGAATCAAAAGAGGGAGGATGCAACATTACTATTTTAAGTTGGGGATCAAGTTTGGTTAAGATCACCAAGAACTGTAATGCCCCTAAGAAAGAATTCAAGAAATTCTTCCCATTATACAGTGGGCCATATGAAATAATAAAGGTTGCCATGACAATGCGTTTTTGCTAAAGGGAAAGGGACTCCAGGGGGTTTACAATGCCAGACAGTTAAAACCATATGTTCCACCTGTGCTCTTCCGATCAATAGGACAAACTGTAATGACAGATATATATACAGAAGACCAACTGACATGACCCTAGGAAAATGAAACTTGATAAACGGACTGATTTATTATAAACCCATTTATAAGTTGAATATTCAAAAAATGGATCGCAGTGAGACATGTACAATTTGTAGCTTGGGCAGGTTATATTATTCACACTCATGCTGTTCTCCCAGAGTCTATACACTTATGCAACTATATCCTGCATAAGTAAAGTCATTTTTTTCATTGTTTTTTTTTGAAGTGAAAAGAAATGAAGCAGTCGGATCTGAGTTCGATCCTAGCTTCATGTTAGTTACCCTAATACTAACCTTAAATTTCCGATGCAATGGGGCTTTATACGTTCAATCCACGCTAATTTCCATAATGAATAATTTATTTCAAATGTGTATTAAAATCAATTAGTTTCAGTTTAAAATTGAGCAATTCTCTTAATAAATTCATGATAAAATATTCATGAATTTATATATATTACAATTGCGTGGATTGTGCGTATATATTTGTAAATATTTAAATATATATAATTTTCGAAAGTTTCATTGCGTCGGGAATACTTGTTTTTTTTTTGTACTTTTAAATAATTTGTTAAAGTTTGCGATTAAAAGCTACATTCCTTCCATGGGCTTTCAAATTCTCAAAAACAACAGTAAAGTTTTATTAATTAAAAAAAGATAAGAATTCAATTTCTAATTAAAATCATTTCAGATTTTAAGAATTCATTTTCTAATTGGGAAAGGAATTCAAAAAAAAAATTAGTCTAATTAGGAAAGGAATTCAATAATTAGTTTGAAAGCCTTACCGAAGGAATGTATTGGAAAACAACTAATTGATAATAAAATGAGCGCTAGCCTTAAGGCATCTGGACAATATATATAGCCCTGAAAAGTCAGAAAAAAAAAGATCAAGCTTTGTTGTAGAGTAGTGCAGTGAACTCTGTGCGTATAATAATTGTATTTCATCATGATAGTGGGCTAAAACATCAGGAATCTGGCTACGGTTCCTAAAGTCCCGAGAAATCGTCACTGGAGCTGCTGAACCTTTTCCGGATCGATCATTCTGCTAACATCATGAAAAGCTACTAAAATGCTATTCCAATAATCAACCAAATGGTGCCTACGTTTTAACAACCTGGAGGTGTAACTTAAGGACCAGCACGGAAGGGGTAATATATGTTTCTATAATGAACGTTAAACTTTCTGGCCAGTTCGAACTTTATTTTACACTCCTCCTTATTAAGAGCTCTTTTATTCTTTAATGTAAAATCTTTGTAACACCCTTTTATTTATAAAATGCTACTGTAAATATATAACGTAATTCTTTAAATCTCTAGTCTTTAAACTTTTCTTTTCTTACCTGGCGGTTCGTTTAATATATATATGTTAGTGTGTTTTTTTTTAATGTCGTATTTAAAAATTATATGCCAATAATCTTTCGACTCGATGAGCTCCTTGATTCCATTTGCCTCACGCAAATAATATAACATTAATTTCAAATAGTAATTCTCGTCCATTAGAACTAAATTGATAAGTTCTATTAATCATCGAGTCGAAAGAAAATATTACAGGTTTACTATTTTTACATTTAGCTAATAATAAATTATTAGCTCAATTTTTCACCTATGTCCCCAGCTCCTATCTAAGTTATAAGTATTTATATATATTCACATAATGTTAAATGATTTTCTTGTTCCACTAATATTTATTTATGCAAATATAATCTTTAATGTCTTATTGCAAAAAGGGTCGATAAAGGGTTAAATGTATTTTAATTCCACTTTTGTTATTTTATATTAATATTCAGGAAGGGCACGATATTAAGGCATAGTTAACATAGTTTCCAATACTTTCAAATAGTTTTCTTAAAGCTCGTTTGACTTTAATTAATTGGTCAAGTCATCACGTAGAGCATTCTACATGGGTTTTATTTTCAACGATGACTACCAAGTCATCATCATCAAACGTTGCTGACGTAGGGCCATCTTCCGCTCCGTTAGGCTGGTCGGTGATCATTCTCTTATTTAAATTTTTCCAGGAAGAAAGTACTTCCTTTCCGATTCATTAGTCAAAGGGCGTAAGACTTGCCAAATGCAAGCCGCCATAAGACTTCGATCATCGACTAGCGATCATCTTTAAATTTGACTCTCTGCCTCGTAATTCGTCAAGCACCATTGCGTCCTTGTTTCAGTAAAACCCGCTCCGTGCTCGTAATTCGTGATGGAGTGATTTAAATTAAAGTCGAACCAATCCTCAAGTATATTTCGTTTAAATCAGTTCTCAAATCAAGATTAAAGTTATGCCTTGAAATACGTTTTGCTCTTCATGAATAGATTTCCGAATGTGAAGATAAATCTCATATTCCACCGTAATAAAATTAGAACAATCATTTCCGTTCTAAATAAATACCTTTATCCACCTTTATATTTTCTTGTTGGGGGCATAGACATAGAATTCCAATATTGCGTAATTTCCATTGGCATATGATAAGGACCGCTACTCTGATTATACTTATAAATGCTTTTAAAGACTAGAGGTAACTAATGCTATTTATATTTTATTGAACAAAACAAATTATTATTAGTATTAAATATTTTCTAACATACTTGGTTTCTTAGTTCATCATTCTTTTGATAATTATTTAAATGTTAATACTCGCTGTCTGTGTTGGCAACCCGAACATACATATGATTAGATTTAAAAAGTATTCAAAGTAATTAATTATTTGATATTCGTGTCAGTAAAAGGGTCTCTAGTCCTCACCAACCGTTGAGCTAGTTCTTGGCGCATAGCACTGTGCCGTCGATGACTACTATCTGAGCTGTTGGGTTGGGTTTGAATTCGGTTTTGGTTAAGCTGAGTTTGAATCCGATTTGACATGCGGGGTGGTGGTTTTCGACCGGTACAATATAGTATGCTATTCAAAGGAATAAAATGTTATATCCTTTCTAAAGGTAACATTTTTTTTTTTTAAAAAATAGTTTCGAGTGCAGAGTTGAATAAAGAATCCGGGAAAATATGTTACAGAATCGTTTTGTATTAAAATATTCGTTCTTCGAATTATTTAAAATGTACTTGGAAAAAATTTGTTCAAAAGTATTTGAAGTTTTCATTTTAAAAGAGATGTATAAAAATACCAAGTGAAAGTTTAAATGTATCAAAAAGAAAACAGAGATAAAAGTGAACACATAGATGAATGAAAAAAAATGGATCCATGGAAATATAAATAGTACTTAAAAGTTTATCAAATATTTTTAAAAGTTAAATTAAATGGATTGATGCATCGGATACACAGAGAATATTGGTAGAGAAGACTAAGAAGCTTCACGGGATGAATTAATATTATCGTCCTAAAAATTAAAACCAAGGATTATTTTCTAAATTTTATTATATGGATTAATAATTATTTTTGTTTTAAACTTTAACGCGCTTGGAGAACTTTTTTAAAAACTCTAGAGAAAAGAATAAGCATTTTGGACTTATCAGAACTATCGTCAAGAAAATATGTAACTATAGTTTTGATTCTTTTTATTTTGTTAACCTAATTTAAATCTAAAATTTTATATAAGATTAGGAAAAACATAAAAACATTAACTTGTTAATATTAAAATTTTATAATATAACAATCTAATAATTTAGCTAAAAAATATTTTAATATAAAGTGTATGGGTATAAATTTTATATCTGCAATGCTCAAGTGGACAAAGGAAGCCTACTGAACACGATGACTAGATAAAGGTTATTGGTAATAATAATAACTATTAATAATTTTATAATGTATTTTTTTTTGTTTTTTTTAGATCATCCATAAATTGGAAGAATGAAGTATAAAAGTTTTTTTAATTATATGTAACGCATTTTTATACAACATTTAAAAAACATTTATGAGATAGGATTGATTTGAAAATATGCATACGACAATTTTTTTTTTATTTTTTTTTTATTAGTGATATAATCCAACATAATAAATAATTATGTGATTCTTTTAAAAATTTTATGATATGGGATAATCAAATATTGTCTAAGTAGATTGCATATGATTAGACATATAGAATGATGAAATGGACAGACTTTTCTTATGGGATAGTAAGATTGTTTAACTATTAATGAATTTTATTTATTGTTTTTGTCAATGCAGACAGTTATTTATCGATGTAAGATGTAGAAAAATCTTGAGAAATAATGTTGAGATAGTGGCTTGGAAGTACTATAGTTAGCAGGAAACCAAGATGATGTATATTTAAAATAGGATATGATAAAGAATGGAAATAATATTTAGTCTTTATGTGGTTATCAGCATAGTTAACATAGCCCTGTGACTGATACATATTTTATTGGACAGTGTTTATATTACTTTAAATATTTGATGTTCTAATAAAGCTGAAGAAACAGCTTTAACATCGCCTTTGTACTAGAGGATATTAGGCAGATAAATGTCCTACCTCTTTGCACTGTACCATGATTTTGAAATATGTTAAGAATAATACTCTAACTTTCTTCCTTAATCCTATGCATCTGTTTTCGCTATCTTTATTTCATGTAACTGCGTCATTTAGTAAGATATTTTAAAAGAAATGATAAATAATTTAGAACTAAGGTTGTGCTATCGTTTTTTTTTGTATAAGATTAGTTTAGTTGCTTATAAGGAGCAGAATGTTATAACTTAAAATTGAAGATCCAAAGTGTCCTAGGGAAAGAAAAGAATCATAAAATATATTTTGAATTTTATTTCGAAATGAAATATAAAATTTTTAAAATAAGGTATCTAAACAAAGATATTTTTTAAAGTGATAATAATTTTAAATGCTTTAGTATTATTATTTTTTTAAGAGAAAATAAGTATTGCATATTTTAGAATACAATAGTACAAAGTAGATTATGTAAACCATATGAATAGTATATTTTGTTTATTGATTAACAGAAATCTATTAATGATTAAACTTATATCATACTAAAGTAAGGTTTAAAGAAGAATATATTATGATTAGTAAACATTGTGTGATAAATATTTAAAATCTAGTACTTAATTTTGGATAATATTTTGTGTAACATCTTTGACTTTGCAAGATGAAATTTTTTATATTTTGAGAAGTCCATACTCATTATAAAATTTTGTTTTCCTGTGAAATGTTTTTCTAAGTATGAATTTTCTAAAATAAGATAGTTTAATAATATTAGAGATAAAATGCTGTTGCTAATAAAGTAGAGAAATTTATTTGTAATAAGTTAACAATAGTGAGAAATCAAATAATAACATTTTTTTTTTAAATTTTGTCCTAAATCTAAATAAAATATAATTGAAATATAAATTATTTTTTTATAACCAGGTAGATCAAACTGTAAAATAAAAAAAAGGGTTAAGAATATCCACTGTAAATAATGTAAATAAATTGTTTAGTTATTTATTGTTAGTAATAAAATTTGTTAAATTTTGTTATTTAAAAATTTTTGTGTCAGAGTTATTTATTTCTCCACATCGCTGCATGAAAACATGATATATGCATAATAACTGAAACAAATATATAATTTTGCACAAAAGATAAATAAAGAATTATTTTAAGAATTTTAAATATTTTATTGGTATTCATTATAATTAAATAATCATAATCTTACATTGTTTATTGGTCATAAATTAGTTATCACAATATTATATTAAATTATATGCTATCAGTTGCCACACATATTTTGTTTGTCAGATTATTAAAATGCTACCACGTATTTATTATATTATTACATGAAGAATATTATTATTGTTATTTATTATTATTAGTTTAAGTGTAGTAGATTATGACATAAAGTCCCTTCTCATATTTTACTACCGTATTTTAAAATTAACTTAGAATAAATTTTATGAACCTGAGATTATTTTATTGAGCTATATTATTATTAAATAGAAGATTAAGGATTTAATTATTAGTTTAGTCTTAGTGAGTAGAAGTTATTAAAGTCGTAAGAATACTATGAGTTTATTATTTAAAATAGTAATAAGGGGAATAGTGTTCTTATGCCATTGAAGTAGTATCCTGTAGGATATTGGCTCAATGTAATCTATCTTGTCAACTGTATTTTCACTTCAAGTCTCATGAAAATATTAAATATTTATTTAATTTATTTTTATAAACTGAACCTTATTCGAATTTTAAATATGAGCTAGTGGAATATTTTAATTTTAATGCTGAATATTTTAGTTATTAATTATTAACTGAAAATAGAACCCGTTTTATTTTATTTTATACTATCTGGAAGTGAGGATGCATAATTACAAGGTCAGAATATATATATTTTTTTTATATATATATATATATATATATATATATATATATATATATATATATATATATATATATATATATATATATATTCTAACCTATCCGTTGTGCATCTCACTTCCTGTCCTGACAATATAAATATAAAATGGGTTGGTTCAGTTAATGATTATGTTTGGTTCAATGCAAATAATTAATAAATAAAATATCCTGCATTAATATTAAATGTTCCACTAGCTCAAATTCAAAAATAAGAATAAGGTTCAGTTTATAAAATAAATAAATAAATATTTATTATTTCATGAGACTTGGAAGTGAAAATACAGGTGACAAGAAAGATTACATTGAGCCAATGTCCCACATGATACTACCTCAATGGCATAAGAACACAATCCCCCTATTACTTTCTCAAATAAATAAACTTATAGTATTCTTATGACTTTAATAACTCCTACTCATTAAAATTAAACTAATACCTAAATCTTAATCTTTTATCTACTATAATTTAACTCAGTACAATCTTAGGTTCATAAAATTGTTCTAAGTTAATTTAAATCACTGTAGTAAAACATGAGAAGGGATATTTATGTCATGCTCTACTACAATTAAACTAATAATAACAAATAATAATAATAATATTCTTCATTGTATAAACTAATTCTGTATATCTTTTCTTTTCACTATAATTTTTATTACCATAATAAAATAATATAATCTTTTATATTCGTATAATAATGTAAGAAAATGTGGTAGCATTTATAATCTGATCAACAAAGGTGTGTGGCTATGGATAGCATATAATTAAATCTACCATTATGATAACTAATTTATGACCATAAGATAATGTAAAATATGATTACTTAATTAAATGAATACCAAGAAAATATTCAAATTCTTAAAATCATTCTTTATTTTTCTTTGTGCAAAAATTATATGTTCGTTTCTATTATTCTGGGTGTATCGTGTGGTCTCATGCAGTGTAATGGGAAAATGAAAATAGTCCCGACACACAAATTTTGAAAAGAAATTTAACAAAGTTTATTATTAACAATAAAATAAAATAAACAATTTATTTACAATATTTACATTGGATATCCTCTCTTTACACCACTTTACATTTTTTATTACTTAGTTATTAAAACAATCTAGAATTATTTTATGTTTTCATTCTGACTTAAAACAATAATAAAAAAATAATACCATTTTATTTATCTCTTTCTAATTAAACTTATGATAAATTACATTTATTTATTTTATTAAAAAAATATATCTTATCCTTAAATATTATTTAACTATACCTTTCTTTTAAAAAAACATCCATAGAAACATACTACGGAAAACATAAAAATAACATTATCGTGAGTATGGATCTTTAAAAAAATAAACTATTTTCATCCTTCAATGTTAAAAGATGACATCTAAAATATGTATCTAATAATTTATTACCAGATTTTGTGGATATTGTTGTTTACTACACTATGTTTATGAAATATAACATATTCCCATTTAGTATTACTTTAATACTATATAGTTGTAATTACTGATATATTCCCTATTATTTAATAAATATAAAATTATACCTATGCTTATTGTTTATATCGTTTTTTACTTTATAACATTATATTTTTTTAAATAGGCAATACTTATTTTAAAGACAAAATAAAGCATTTAAAAGTTATTTCATTTTGAAGAACAACTTTGTTTTATATACTTTATTCTTGAAATTTTATTTTACTTCCAAAATAAATCCAAAAAAAATATATCTTATGATTTTATTTCCTTTTAGGATTCATTGGATTTTCTATTCCAATTTATACAAATTCTACTTCTTCTAAGTAAATTAACTTAAATGATAGCATATCATAAACTCTAAATTATCTATTATTTCTTTTCAAATATATCATACTGAACGATGTAGTTACATTGGAAATCTAGATAGCAAATAGATGTGTAGGATTTAGGGAAAAAAACTCAAGTATAACTCATAGCATATATCAAAATATCATGGCATGGTATATCAATAAAAAATAGAGGTGTGACCTTTCCTGTCTAATGTCCTCCAATACAGCAAGGATGTTAGAGCTATTCATTCAGCTTTATTAAAACATCAATATTTAAAGAAAATAGACACTGTCCAAAATAAATATATCAGTTACAGGGCACTATTAACTGTACTGTATATCCACGAAGATTATAAAATATTATTCATATTCCCTCATCACATCCTATTATAACATCATCTTGGGTTCATGTTCCCCATATTACTACCAAGTCAATATCTTATGATTATTTCCTAAAGTTTTATCACATCTTACATCAACAAAATAACTATCTTGCATATTCAAAACAATAAATGAAATTCATTTATAATTAGAGTGATCTCACTGATCCACAAGAAAAATTTGCTTACTTCCTTATTCTATATTCTAAAACATATACAAACTAATCATATAATACTTTGAACATCCAATAATATGAAAGTTTTTAAAAGAATCACATAAATATTTTTTATCATGTTGGGTTATATTACTAGTATAAAATTATAGTATGCATATTCCCAAAATAAATCTTAATCCCATAATGTTTAAAGTGTTGTACAAAATGTATTTACATATAATTAAAACATTTATACTTCCATTCATTATAATTCATAGGCAATCTAAAAAGAAAACAAAATATACATCATAAAATATCAATATTCATTAACTATTACCAAGTGATTTTATCTGGTCATCACTTTTTGCAGTCTTCTTCTCCATCCACTAGATATAGCATCGCATACATAAAAATACATCCATACCTTTATTTAAAATGTTCTTATTTAAATTATTATATTATAGGATTTTAATATTATCAATAGATTAATGTTCATATTCCTACTATTATAAACTAAAAAATTTACATTTAAAATAAATAGTAATAAATGAAAATCATATTTACATAAACTTCAGCTGAAACGAATGGTTTTTTTTTTTCATAAGTCCAAATATTTCCATTTCTTTTCTCAAAAGTTTTTTTTTTTTAAAAAAAAAAAGTTCTCTTCAGAGTAATTCTACAACCTCCCCCATTGCTATGGTGACAAACAAGACAATATGTTTCCTGCAGTAAGTGTTGTCCAGACCCGGTACAAAAATCTCAGATTTAAAAAATGAATAATAAAAAATATTATGACATCTTGAAATCTTAAAAAATTAAATAAAGTAATCATCAATCTATTCTGAAATAGTTAATAGAATAAATAGTCTGCAACTTCTATAGTCCAGAATGATGATTATTGAAATCATAATAAAATTATAATTATTAAAATTAATAACTTGAAGCTCCTACTCTGGAATATTCCTTATTAGCTGGGTGATGCATCCTGTCCCTTTGGACTTAGCTTGATTTATCCAGATAAACTTTTGTGCACTACTTATTTCCATAATTCCACATTTTATTTATTAACATGTTCATTTTCTTTATAAGTATCTTCTTCAAGGAAATTTATTGTCATTTATTACATATTCAGAGGTTTTTCTTGTCTTAAATTATTAGTTTTTAAAACAATTCTATATACATGTATTAACCCTTTATATGCCTTAGGTTTTATGACATATACTTTTTCTAAAATATTTTTCGTGAGTCTTTTCTTAAAATAATTTCTTGTAGATATTTTTAATGTTTTCTTTACAAAGGATATAACATTTACTCTTATAACATGATATTTCCATAAATTTATTATAAAGTATACTTGTCCTTTTTCTTATTAATACTGGACAAAACAATCTTGCTATATAAAATAATGCATCTTTACTTTAAATCGGCAAACAGTTTTTCCAATAAGTTTTTCCATACAATGTCCATAGAACTAATTTATTCATTTGAATAGTCCTATTATTCAATATTATTGAAACTACATTAATAAATATTATACTCATTTTTAAAATATTATAAGTTGAATATGTTTTACTTATTGGTATATCCATTTTATTATTGCGAAGTTATATATTAGATTTTGATGAATACTAAATTAGCAATGCATATTAAATGATGTTATTATCAATATTTTTATTTTACACTCTCTTTTTTCAAATATTTTCTTAAAATAATAATAACCTATTAGCTTTGCAAATAAAATTGTACGAGAGTACTAAAAAATTGATTAAATAATAAAATTAAAAATTACTATCACCTTGATAGCTACTGATATGATCTCTGCTACCTTTAATACATTTTTTAATTACCACTGATATCCCCATGCAATCCATATTTATATTCTAGAAAATACATCATTCTATTGGTTGATTCTTACTTTTGGTTTGATACCAAATTTGCATAATGTTAAAAACTTACACAATTAAATTTCAAAATAAAAAATATAATGTATTAAAACTTTAAAAATATTATTTAAATACTACTTTTAAATCAATTATTACTTTACTAAATTATTTAAATATTTTAAAAGACTTTTTAAAAACACTATTTAATAAATTATCCCACTCTTAATATTTAATTTATCTATTTTTATTTTAACAAAATATTTAACTTTTTTATTAACTGTACTCATCTTTATTACATTATTTAAACATTTATAACAACTAACTTAATATTTGCTTTTATGATAGGTAATAATTACATTCAATTCTATAATACAATTTTAAAATACTTTGAACTTTACTAATATAAATACTAGCAAGCAAGTGTGTACAACCGTATACAATTATACAAATCACATGACTAATATAACCAAGACAGACGTTATCTGATTTTTCTGTCTGGGAATAATAATAAATTGCTACACTTATTGTATTAAATAAAAAAATACAATTATATAAAATTTGGAATAATAATTTAGAAAATATAAAATTAAATACAACTTTCACTACCATAAAACTTATTTTTAAAGTATATGATATTAATTATAATTATTAAATATAATTTATAATTATAAATATAACATTTACTTAATTATAAGGTTAAAACTATTAAATTTGAACTTTTAAACATACTTTTAAATATTTATAGCTGAGTTATTTATTATGGCCAGCTTTTGCAACCATATGTAATAATATTTTTAGATTTATTTAACTGTTCTTAAGTGATTCTTTATAATTTTATGCATTATGTATTTTCATTTAGCTTCAAATTGTATCTTTAAGATATTATTAACAAAATATAACTAACACATCAAGAGAACACATTATAAAATGTAAATTTTTTAATTTACTGTGATGAGCTATTTCTGACCTATAGAAAAGGGCACAATATATATATATATTAAATGTATTAATTTTAAATCTATAGAAAAAAGCACAATATATATATATATTAAATGTATTAATTTTAAATCGTTGGTAAGAAATAGCTAGGCATCTATTTATTGTGACTCACATATTTTAAAATTTATATTATATTCACTTCTCACTGATATTAGCATTTTCACATACATTATGTATCCATTCATTAACATTTAATTTATTATGAACTTTAGCAAAAACTTTTGGAATTATTATTTTTAATCAATAATTATGATACTAGTATTTTTTCTTAAATTTCAAATATGAAAAACATACATCTTCAGTATTTTTTATTATGTCTGTCTCTGTCATGCTAGATTACGTTGTAATGGCTTAAAAGGAAATACATCTTTATATTCCCATGAATAAACAAACACCAATTCATAAGAATCTTAATAAAAATATTCAGTCTCTAGCTGTTCTTCTTTTCAAATAGATGTGCTTTCTGTCAACTAAAACTTATATGTGAATAATTTCATTTCATGAAAGATTTTCTTTTATTTAAACAAAGTGTTTGTCATAATTATATTATATATCTGATGTATTGCATAGTATGTAAAATAATAATACATACCTATTTTAACTTATAGTAAAATTGAGATTTTTCTATTCTTTTTACATAAGAAAAACATGCAATTATAAACATAAACAGTGAACTTTTCACCTGGGATTAATATTAAAAATAATAAAGCAATGACTTATAATATTTCTTACTAATTTAAAATTTACTTAATTTCATAGGAAACATATTTATTTTACTTTTCAAATAATTTTAGCAATAGAATATTTTTTTTGATTTACATATGCCTATTTTTGATATTTAGTAAAATATAGTTAAAGTTTTAATATTTTTAGGTGCCTCTATTATATGTTAGTTTATCAATGATTTTTAGAAATATAATCAATGAATATACATGTGTTTATAATTCAAATTAAAAGCTTACAATTATCACTATAAGTGTATAAATATGATGGTAATGTAAAATATATCTAAAAAAATTGCTTTGAAAATATTAATAGAAAAATGTTGGAGTGGTGGAATGATATATACATATATAGAGGATTAAAAGTTCACTGTGCTAATTTAGTTATATAAAGAATGTATAAAATAATAAATAATAAATAAAAAATATATTTAAAAATATTACTGCAGGGCAAAAGCCTCTCCAACAAGTTCTTATATAGGAATAGTAACAAAAAGCATTGTTTGTCATGCCTAACAATTTCTGGATGGTAAAGTTTTCAACATTTTTCTTTTCTTGTGTGTGTGCAAATTTAATTAAAATTGCCAGACATACATTTGAGAACTTATACTAAATGTTCAATAAATTGTCTACAGTGCAGTTACTGGGGATAAAATCATAAGCCAGATTTGAATCTTTACAAAAAATGTTCAATATTTATCTGGACCATATATAAACTCTTGTAGCAAAACATTTTTTAATACTTTTAATCTAATATAATGAATTATGACTTGTTTATGTATTTTTAAATAAAGTTATATGCATATATATTTAAAATCATTGTATTTTTTTTTTATTTGTATGTATTTTTAAAACAAGTGACAATAAACAATTTGAAGTAAATGAAGTTTTTTACTTCCAAAAACTTGTTTTGATTATTTATGTTGGCACTAGCATAAAAACCAGATGATATGGGACACTGAGGAAATGATGAGATAATAAAAATAGGGAGGTTGAAAATATACTCTATGTCACTTTTTTATTTACATTATGTAATGTTTCTTCAAACTTCATTAATTATATGTAGTAAATTTTGCATATATATGTTGATATGCTTTTCAAAGTGTATAGCTATTTGTATTTGTAAAATTTCTGTTTTTCCATTCAGCTTGATGCATTTTTGGTGCTGTGTCATGATGTAAAACTCCAAAAATGTATTAAGCTGACTGGAAAATCAGATACATCGCAGAGAGAACATAGTTCAGAAGGCATATCAACATTATTTATGTAAAATTTATTAATTTTATGTTTAAATTTAATAGAATTAATTAAATAATTTTATATTAACAATTAAATAATTATAAAATTTTGATGATTTTAGGTCAAAGAAAAGATTATAGTCTTGCATTGGTGTTTGAGAGGTTGCACGACTGCCTTACAAGCAGTTGCCCAGGTTGCAGGTTCACATCCCGGCCAATGCTATGACACTTGAAAAAAAAAGAAAAGATTATAACCATAAATTTGGATATATATATAATATTCAGACATAAAGTAATCACAAAATCATACTTATCATAGATCATTTACATGACTTGAATCTGAAGGCTTCTTAATACTATTGGATTATCTATTTTAAAATTAAATTTGCAATTTTAATTTTCAAACTTAATACATGGTATTATTATCTAATTGAAAATAATAGTAATCATTAGTGTAAAGATCATTCATTTATATATAAATATTAGCAATATTTATTACTAAAAATTATGTTAACTGTATTAATCTTTCACTGAATGATTTTTCAAATTAAATATTCTTCTACTTCAATAAAACAACAGATACAATGAAAAGAATACAGATACATATATAAAAATGATGCACTTTTAGATCCTTCTTAATTAGTGGGAAAAAATTTTAGTAATTTTTTTTAATACTCAATTTTAGTATAAGATAATCAATTTTCAACTAGTCTATTATTTTATTTTTTATTCAGTGATTTCATATGCTATTTTATGCACTTGATTTTATATTTATTGTAATATCATTTGATACTTTTCTCTACCTTATTTTAAATTTACATTTTCATCCATATTTTGGATAATTATTAAAACTGCATGTAATATTTTTTGATTAACTTTTCACCTCTTTGACAAAAATAAATTTATAAATTAATAATAAATAAGTAAGTTTTTTACAGAGAGTATAAAATTAAGCAGATACTTATAATATTATATAATCAAGCACAGAAGTAAACATTAAAAGTAAATAAAGATATTTCTTTAATTTAAATTTAATATTATTACCAAGAAGAGTTATCTTATCTTTCAACTTTAAGTTGCAAATATTAAAGCATAGAATGCATATAAATAAGACTCCTTTATAACTGTCTGACAACAATTTGGAAGAATTATTTTAAATAATTGGAATCAGAGGCCAAAAATATATCACTATCCTAAACACACACTATAAATGTTCAGTTATATTTAAGCTGCATATATATGTACTTTTATGTTGAATTTCTTTGATCTTATTCATTCTGTTTTAACATATAGAATTTGTTTTATTTTATCAATGACCAAATATTAATCTTCATTTTATTTTTACATTTGAACACATAAATAACACTAATATTTTAGATAAAACTTTTATTTTTGTACAGTCTGCTAAGAATAATGTCATTTATTTATTTTTTATAATACAGCATTTTCTCTAGTGGATTGATATATATATATATATATATATATATATATATATATATATATATATATATATATATATATATATATATATATATATATATATATATATATATATATATATATTCAACAGATGGCATTCTACCAAAAACACCATCAAGCATATGTTTACATAAACGTCAGAGCATGCATTCACTATCTCTAACTTTAATTCCACTTTCAGATCATGATTTCAAGCTATTTGCTATCATCAGTGAAAGACAGGAATTTTAGAAACTATATCTAAACACAAAAACTCTGATCGTTTATGAAACAGTTTCTATTCAGCTTGCAAGCATGAATCTTTTAGACACGTAATGTATTCAAACTCAGCATAGCAAGCCAGATATATACATGGGTCTGGTCTCAGTTTAGCATCACCACATAGTAGAAGCCTCTGCAATATATATTATTGCTAGAAAGACCTCAAAGATACATTTATGAAAAACAAAAAAATAAATTAAAAACTTGCTAACGCTTGTATTTATGTCAACAGATGGTGTTCTACCAAAAACACATCAAGCATATGTTTACATAAATGTCAGAGCATGCATTCACTATCTCTAACTTTAATTCTACTTTCAGATCATGATTTCAAGCTATTTTCTATCATCAGTGAAAGACAGGAATTTTAGAAACTAGATCTAAACACAAAAACCCTGAGCGTTTATGAAACAGTTTCTATTCAGCTTGCAAGCGTGAATCTTTTAGACATGTAATGTCTTCAAACTCAGAATAGCAAGCCAGATAGCTACATGGGTCTGATCTCAGTTCAGCATCACCACATAGTAGAAGTCTCTGCAATATATATCATTGCTAGAAAGACCTCAAAGGTACATTTATGAAAAACAAAAAAACAAGTCTGAAGACATTACATGTCTAAAAGATTCACACTTGCCAAGCTGAATAGAAACTGTTTCATAAACGCTCAGAGTTTTTGTGTTTAGATCTAGTTTCTAAAATTCCTGTCTTTCACTGATGATAGCAAATAGCTTGAAATCATGATCTGAAAGTGGAATTAAAGTTAGAGATAGTGAATGCATGCTCTGACATTTATGTAAACATACGCTTGACAGTGTTTTTGGTAGAACACCATCTGTTGACATAAATACAAGCATTAGCAAGTTTTTAACTTGATTTTTGTTTTTCATAAACATACCTTTGAGGTCTTTCTAGCAATGATATATATTGCAGAGACTTCTACTATATGGTGATGCTGAACTGAGATCAGACCCATGTAGCTATCTGGCTTGCTATGCTGAGTTTGAAGACATTACGTGTCTAAAAGATTCATGCTTGCAAGCTGAATAGAAACTGTTTCATAAACGCTCAGAGTTTTTGTGTTTAGATCTAGTTTCTAAAATTCCTGTCTTTCACTGATGATAGCAAATAGCTTGAAGTCATGATCTGAAAGTGGAATTAAAGTTAGAGATAGTGAATGCATGATCTCACGTTTATGTAAACATACACTTGATAGTGTTTTTGGTAGAACGCCATCTGTTGCCATAAATACAAGCGTTAGCAAGTTTTTAACTTGTTTTTTGTTTTTCATAAATGTACCTTTGAGGTCTTTCTAGCAATGATATATATTGCAGAGGCTTCTACTATGTGGTGATGCTGAACTGAGATCAGACCCATGTAGCTATCTGGCTTGCTATGCTGAGTTTGAAGACATTACGTGTCTAAAAGATTCACGCTTGCAAGCTGAATAGAAACTGTTTCATAAACGCTCAGAGTTTTTGTGTTTAGATCTAGTTTCTAAAATTCCTGTCTTTCACTGATGATAGCAAATAGCTTGAAATCATGATCTGAAAGTGGAATTAAAGTTAGAGATAGTGAATGCATGCTCTGACGTTTATGTAAACATACGCTTGACGGTGTTTTTGGTAGAACGCCATCTGTTGACATAAATACAAGCGTTAGCAAGTTTTTAACTTGTTTTTTTGTTTTTCATATATATATAATATATTATGAATGCTAGAGCTTTGTAAACAAACATATTTTCAGACAAAATTAATTTAAATGAGTTTATTAACCTTCTATCAATCCTTTTGAATAAATAAATAGGTTATTTAAAAAAATAATTTAATTAGTTTTAGCTTTTTGGAAATATTTGATACAGATTAACTTTTAGAATAAAATTATTTGATATTTTTGGTTATTATTAGTAATCAGTAATGTTTTTTTTTTTCTTTGTAAGTTCTGTATGTTTTATATATAATAAAAAAAAATTGAATATTTTTTTTTAATTGGATAAAAATGTTCAAAGTCATTCTAAATGAAATGAAATGATATAATGATAATAAATAATGACAACGAAAATATGAATTTAATAATATATATAGTCATATCATGTCATTACACACACACACACACACACACATATATATATATATAATGTATATGTTAACAGTTATTTTGGGATACATGGTAGTGCGCAAATTTGATTTTAAATATTTACTCTTTCCGGAATTAAATATCCATCTGTTACTTATGATTTTATCTGACATATATCTCTTATAACGTGTCCTTTCAAATGCAGGCTCTCCAGTATCAAATTAATTATTTACTAAAACAAAGCAACTAATATAATTATCTACTAGTTATTATACTTCAATATAATTAATTTTATCTGATTCAATGATTTATGAAAGCTTAAAATGATATATTTTTAACATCATTAAGATTGTTTTTATATCTATGATTTTGTTATATTTATTTATAAATCTACATTATGTAGTTTGTTGTAACTTTTTTTTACTGTATTGCTGTTCTTGTTAAACTTTCTACATAATTAGATTTAAAACATACATTTCATAATGTTTGTAATTTTTAGAAAAGTAATTTTTATTATCATTAAAAATTAATAAATATAAATTGAACATTGAGAACCATTCTTTGCTTTTGTAAGAAAATTTATTTAGAATTCTTTCAAATAAACCTTTCATTTCTGTATTCCTAAATATTAAAACATTATCATACTTGTGAGTTTTCAAGTAAATATAGATGGCACCATGTACTTTTGATAAATGTATAGTTTTGAGGATCGATAATCATCTGAAGATGTGTTAGTTATTAAATTAGGATTTATAATCATCTGAAGATGTGTTAGGTATTAAATTAAAACAACATTAATAAATTGATTGTTAAATTTTTAAAAAGGGAATAGATTCTGATAAATTTCATTAAGAAGCTTTATTTATTTATTTATTTTTTGCTTATAATGTGGGAAGTGATGGGATGATCTTAACATTGTAGTACTTTGGTTCAATTCAGCATGTTACTTTTTGTCAGCAGTTTTATTGGTAAATTGTCATAATTAAAAAAAATTAAACCTTCTTATCACAGAATGTGATGCAGTGAACTATTTCCAAAAATACAGGATCCTGATTTCCCATAAACTGTTTCTTAATAGTCACAATATGCTTGTACATCACTAACATGAATTATGTGTAGTATTTATATATATTTTTTATTTTTCTATTTATAAATTAACCAGTATGAAAATAATCTATAAATAATGCAATTAATTTTTCAACAATGATTTTTTTATAATAACAGTAATAAAAAATAAAATATATTTGTTAAATATGACATTTCATTGCAGGTATTTTTTTGTAAACATTTTTTGGTGGTCTCCAAAACTTTAGATTTATTAAAAATATAGGATGCCATCTCAGTCTACATGAAAACTCACAATATCAAAAATTATTTAAAATAGAAAATTCTAAATATGTAATGGCAATATTAGCAGTATTTTTAAAAAGAATTCAAATATTGTTTTGCTTTAGATAAAAGGTTTAATAAAACTAAAAAATATATTTAAATTTACAAATATCATATTTTTTATTATAAAATCATAAATGTCATTGGTTATTATATTTAAATGTATATATGAAAGAATGTTTGTTTTGAACAAAAAAATAAGTAAATGTCTGTCTCATGAGATTCCTTTTTTTATAGAAAGAACACACATTTCTATAAGAGATTTTGAAGCAACTACAAATTATGGTTATTAATATATAAAATGTAAATGCTCTGTTTTTAGCTAATAAAAATGATCATTTTCAAATAAAATATTTTTATTATTAATTAATACATTAGTATTTTTTGATACAGAGTATGTTATCATTTTCCATAATCCATATATGCTACCATTCTATGGATTCTTTAGGTTGATAATTGCTAATATAAAAACTAATAAAGGTTGTATTGTTAAAAGATGAAATTTAAAAAAAAAAAAATAGAGAAATGTCATTGTTCATTCCTCTACATTAGAAATTTCTATGATCAGCAAGTAAAGAAAAACATTTAAAATCTTAAAAAGTCTCTTATAATAGATCCAGAAACAGAAATAAGTTGCCAGTGTTTCAATAAAATCGGACTTATCCTTGTCAATGCAATGTTGAGTAGAATAATTTTGGGTCTAAATTAATATTAATATTGTGTGTGAATTAAATTTTTTTCACTTGATATTATATCAGATAAGTGCCCAATCATATTCAGAAAAAAAGCTTAGCAAAGTTTTCTGTATTTTCTTTATTTTTATGGTTAACTGATTTTTAAAAAAAAATATTATTAGAGAGTAGAGATAGAGATAAAATAGAGATTTTTCTTTTGACTAGAATGTTGTAAGTTTCTTTACATTTGTTTAAACTGCTACAACTTTTCAGAATTTTTACAAGTTTCATAATTTATAAAATAATGTTTTTGAATATAGATAGTAGTTTAGTGTTATCAAAGCTAGTGAATATCTAAAAATAATATCTAAAAATTCTGATTCACTTATACATTTTATTGTGTATTGATTTTCCATCTGTAATGAGTATCATGCATTTCATAAGATATATCATATTGATTATGTATTATTTAGGTTGTCATAATTTATTGTTAAGACTTCTTAAACTTAATTAATTGAAAATTTAAATTTAATTTTTTATTATAATATTTTATCACATTTCAGATAAGAATTCTTTAGTAAAAATCACACTTTGTAAAGGTGAATATACTTTAATATGAGCCACATTGTACAGGTAAGTATATATTTTTCTGATTATCTCACTATACATATATGTATATTTTATCAAAAGTCACAGGTGAGTATACTTTAGGTGATATCATAATCAATATAAGTGAGAATATTTTTTAATCATAACTTTATGTAATTTATATAATTTGGGGCTTTTGATTTTTCAGGAATATATTTCTAGATAGTAAAAAGTCCTCTTCTTTTATTTTGAAGTGACAATAAAAAGTATTTCATTTTATATCATAAATTTTATAAATTTTTCATTAGGTTTTGGTTTTTCATTAATTGCATGTTCATAATACAGATTCTTAAATTTACCTTTAATAGACAAAATTTATTAATTACTATTTTAAAAAGTATTTTATTCTTTTAATTTTGTCATATATTTGCTAGTATAAATAGATAAATGAAGTGATTATTTATTTATAATTATCCTTAAATAATAGATCCATCATTAAATTACTAACATTAGCCAATGAGTAATTGGAGTAGTCCATTGTTTAATATTTTGAAACTTCATTTTTCATTTATAATTGTAAAACCACTGTAGACCACTGAATTTTTTCATATTGAATCTAAAAGTTAGGCTTCTTAAGAAATTTTATTGAATTCATATTTTTTCAATTTCTGTAAAAGTGCCTATTTATTATAACATCTCACATTACATATAAGGTGCAAAATTTTCAACAGCAACAATTACCATATCAAATTAAAGAATTATAATTTCTTGTTAACACATAAAACAGAAATGTCAACATACATTCAAAAAAATATATGTTTTACATAAAACAGTGATAGTAAAATTAATATTAAAAGGTATTTTTATGTTTTAATGAAATTGTCAGAAATTGAATTGGTTACAATCAAAAACTTAGTTTTTAGATAGACTTTTATATCTGATTGTAAAATTCCAGATAAACCTGACATTTATGTATAGCTCCAGCAATAGTTGATAAATTTAATTTAAAACACTGATCAAAATGTGTAACAAAAATTATATATCATTTTTAAGATTCTTAATAGTTATCACAGCTTGAACAATAAGAAGTACTTTTTTTTATAGTTTTTTTGAAATCTATTATATGTATTCTATTAGTTTTTTATTTAAAAAAAAACATTCTATTTTAATTGGATTATATATTATAAAACCTTAAATGAATAGTACTGGCAAGACATTTGATAACTTCATCTTTACAAACAATTAAAATATCCAAATTACCAGATATTATTTAGACTCTAAGTTATAGCAGTCAAAATTAGGTATATTATTTAATAACTTGAATAAAAAAAAGAAGTTTTCATAATATATGATTTAAGTGACATTTTAATGTATTTTTTTCATAAGTGTTATATGTCTATTCAATTCATTATAAACACATAAATTAAATGTTTTTTTTATATTGTGGGTTTGGCAAAAACTATATTTTTTTAGAATTAATTTCAGCCATAAATTAATATTTTTATTATTAATCAAGCAACTTTAATCATATTATTAAGCAATTATTTTTTTTAACTAATCAACCCATTACAAGATAAGATTGTGTATTTGTGAAGACAAATCACAATAACTACTGAAATGAATGATGACATTTTAGTTCCATGGCCTTTGCAAGCACACATTATAAAAGTCACATAACTTGTAATGTTTGCACAAATATTAAATATAGAAATTATTCCAATTTTCAGTTATGAATAATTCCAAAAGTAATTTGCATCACTCTTTCTTTAATTTCTCTTGCAAAGTCAAAGTGCTCTAAATTATAAAATAAATAAGCAATGGAAATTGTTCATTGCTGTATATTTGTCTCTAACACACACACACACACACACATATATATATATATATATTTGGAAAAACATACTTTTATATGTCATATATTTGATATTTATTTATTTTATCTAAATTTTGATCACACTTTAAATCATGTATTGCCATAGCATTAAAATCTTTATCTTTTAAGTTTTTTTCTTGAATCAAATCCTTATATTCTTTTGCACTATTTTAGTTTTAAATTTGTATTCACACTTTAAGTTTAACCTGATTCATAATCATCAATTTAATATATGTATATTATCGATATGATTTTTTTTTATTTATTTAAAATGAGCACTAACGTGTAAGGCAAGCACATCATTTCAATTGGAATTGAAATATAATGATTAGACTTTTTTTTTCTCAATTGAATCAGTTCATAAAACTTTCTTTTTTGAGAATACTATTCTCACCAAAAAACTACATATCTGAGAGCAATTTACACTTACATATATAAATAATATTCAAACAGTATCATAAAATAGAGTGTTCAAAACATATTTAGGCTGGTCTTATATATCTTTAAAATAGGACATTTTTGTTATGTTGCTTCCCCCCCCCGCCCCAAATGTCCCGTTATTTTAGCAGTAAAATTAAATTTCCTCACATTTATGTGTTGATATACTTGCAATAATATATGGATACATACTTATAGATTAGGAAAGAATTTAATTTCCACAATATTTCTAACAACAATGGTCTAATATAAAATTTCAGTATTAGTTATCTCTTATAATTTTTATATATTGCTTATTAAATTGGGTAAGGAACTCTCATTCTTTGAGCAGAATTTACTTTATTTTTGGTCTAATAATTCTGCTGAACGATAAATATTATGTGCCATTATGAACTTATGCAAAAAAAAAAAAATGCATACATTGTCACGGTACGATTGTCAGTGCATTTTATTAGATCATGTCTTTATTTTTGAAATTCCTTCCATTTTCATTCCGTTACTCAGAAAATATAATCAACCTATATAACTTTATTAAATATGGTCTATTAAAGCACATAAAACATACAATTACAATTTTAGCCATTCTCCTTTCCCTTCACCGCCTAGATAGCAGAAGAAAGTGTTGTTCGAAATTTAAAGAAGAAAGTATAGTCACAAATAAATGTAAAAGAGTGTGATAAGCTCTTCACCTCGTACTTTTGTGATCAGTAATAAAATTATTTTCTTTTTCTTTTTTTATAATGGAAAAAAAAATTATAAAAAACCTTTTTAATATATGAATTTTTTTTACAGTATAGGCTTTTTACGTATCTGCACTCCAATATGTAATATATAGTGGATTTGAACTCAGACTTTCACACGACCCTCAACTATTCACGCTATCTCATACTGCTGACACACTTGATCACACACACGTCGAAAAGCAAGTGTGTCAGCAGTATAAGGTAGCGTAAATAGTTGAGAATCGTGCGAAAAAAGCTTTTTAATTTTTTTATGCACCCCCATCTCACAAGTTCGTAAGATTTTGTATACATAATGCATATATACTTACTCTATAGAATCTATAAATTGCTATTATTTTTTTCGAATTATATATATGCACACACTCATAATTACACGAATTTATATCCAAAGTTTATCAAAATATCGTGCACATTTTGAAGTTAATGTATTATTTATTATTCGTCTGCCTTTTTTTTTTTTAAAAAAAGTATGCTATCATTCAAATTAATTTAATAATTTGTAATTTTTATGGAATATTTTTTGTTATGCTTTCCTATTTGATAGTTGCAGGTACGAACAAAGAAACATAAATAAATAAAAGAATATTAATTTTATGTGTTCGGGTAAATGATCAGTTTTTATTAAACAGGTAAGCTTATTTTTTGCTTGACGAGAAATGCAAACACATCAGTTCTTGTCAAAATAAATTAAGTTCTTCACTACAAATTATGGAAATGAAAGGGAGGCGGGGGAAATAAAAACAATTCCTTTGTTTAAAATTAATAAGGTGATTAAATATATAAATAATCCACAGCATTATATATGTATTACATGTACATATACACTATATACTATTTTATTTATTGTACAATTGTATCAAAATTGTAAAAAATATATATTTTTTATTTATTTCATCTGTTCTAATGAACTACTTTTTTCATTTTTTTTTTTTTTTGCATTACAGCTAAAATGTAGAAGCGATCGAAGATCAACTAACTCCAATTTTTAAGAGAAAATCCTTGCACATAGTTATCAGGTTGTGTTTCTTTTGAGAGTAATGCTTGGTTAGCTTAACAACCAAACAAGAATCGCTCGTAGTATTCTGATGATTTTAGAAACAATAGCTACAACTGATTAAATTTGAGTGTGGATTTGTTTTTATAAATCAGTTTTTTAAAATCACGTGGGATCATCATGATAATTTTATTTAAAATTTAGGGTACGTCTAATCGCTTTCTATCCAGTACCGGTAAACTTGAGTCTAACGTGACGTCACATGTAGCCATGTGACACTCAGCATGGCGAATTTCATTTGCAGACGATCTTTACTCAGTTTTAAATTTCAAGGAGTAGTTGTTTTAATATTTATTTACTTTCTTCAGATCAGTGGTAAGTTAATATTTATATGTATGTGTTGTATGTACTATAAAATTTTATTGCCACAATAAAAATTATATACGTAGAATAATTATATTTAAAAGATAGCAACTATCGTTTGGGTACTTAGCCGTATTGCATTAAGGGTAAAAAAATAATGTGTTTGCCTGAGTGCTTCTAACACGCGATAGCTCATATTTGTAAAAATTATCCATTAGAACAGAATAATATAACAGTGAATTTATAAAACGATAAATTAATTATATGACTAATAAAAGGTGTGTATTATTTGATTTAAAAATATATGTACTATGTTGGAGCATATTTAATATAACTTTAAAATGTTTGGAAATAAATTTAGGTTTAATATATATAAACATAAAAGAAAGTCGTTGTTTACAATAATAGCACTCAAATATTTTGTAGATTTTACTGCGTTTATTGTTCTTTCAGGTGCGTTTAATTTCATAACTTCAGTTTTAAAAATACATTTGATTTTATTTATGAAGATATATTTAAAACAAATTAAACAAATTTTATAAATACACACAAATATTTCAACTAATAAAAAAAATATTTACAAATGATAATTAATATTTTTTTGCTAACTTTGAAATAAAAACTTGAAAAGAGATAACCCTTTTACGGCCAAACTAATGAAAAATTTAAATATAATTAAGAAAATCTTTCATGTTATCAATCACTTGTAATAACAAATAAAGTTATTAACCAGTCTTCTTTATTGTTAAATACCCAATACGGATATAATGATCATATCTTTTTAGTAACCATGAAAATTTAAATTTTTAATTAAAATGCATAATCATAACCTAAGAGCTTTATAAACTTTTTGTTTTTTAAAGTATTTTAGTTAGTAATTAGCATCATTTAAATATTATTTTATAAAAAAAATGTTTAATCATTAACCAAAGTTGGAGATTCCAGAATTTTCATTCTCCCCTTTTTAAAAACTACTGTAATAATTGAATAATTTATTTATGAAAAACTTTTTAAATGGATATTAATATCATTATCCATTATAAAATCAAATTATTTATTAAATAATTATTTTTCTTTTTTTGTTTTCAGCAAAAGAAAAAAAAAGCTATATTTTAATTATATCTATAAGATTTTAAAATGAGGAATTGGGAGTGATAAGTAACAACATATAAAATAAAACAGTTTTTAAAAAAGCCAATATATGGAAAAACTACTTCAGTATATTTCTACAGAGAAGATAATACTAAGCTAGTTAAATTCTAGGTTGTGAGGATTATGTTTTTTTTTTCTTTTAACTTCTAAATAAGAATAGCTAGGTAACCATATTGATTGGCTAGCTAAGCTTTTTCAGAACTTCATTAAATCTTTAACCTCATTCAGATTCAACCTCCAGTCTGTGCACATAAAAGGCAGATGAACTACTACTACACTATTATATTTTTTTAAAACAACATGTACTTTTAATACAATAGCATTCAAGAAGTTGTTATTGGAGATAGCAGTCCAACTTATATATAATAAATAAGATTTTTTAAGGATATAAATGTAAGTTTACAGTCATAAGCTTCTTTAAATTATATTACTATTTTAGAGATCATACCATGATGGCTATTACTAGCTCTAATCTACTTGTGTGAAAATATATTTACGCATACCTTTAGAACTTTTCAGACAATGTAATTTTAATAAATGAAAATTATGTATATAGAATAGGATCCTTTTTGTTATTGCATTCTCTTTATAATGCTGCTTAATCCTATATAACTAAACATCACATGATCACTATTTCTTATGCTAGCACATTACTGTTATTAAAACAGGAAAAACTCTCCATACAGTAGTGGCACTGGGTGGCATTACTGTATAGAGAGTTTTGCCTGTTTTAATCCTACATAGAAGATCTTGTACTAATGATAAAATTCTGCAATCAAAAGTTTAAAATGAAATATATGCTCACTAAAAGATAATGATATATTTATTTTCATCCATTATTACCAATATATTATCACTAACTACAATTTATCATAACTAAATCTCAAAATTCAAATTCACATACTATTAAAATTTATTAAATACACAATTAATTGAATGATTTATTGCTCATAAAATTAAATAATATATGAACCTGAAGTAGCTGACTTGAGTTGTGATCCATGAATATTTAACTCTCAAATCTGGAATTATTACTGAACTAAACTATATAGAACAGGGCAACAAATTATAAGTAATTAATAATTGTTTTAATTCTCCATTCCAACATTCAATTGGTGTATTAAGTCATGTAGGGAAGAGCAACAAGGCCTAAGAATTAATATTTATTTTGTCAAGTAAATTATTAAATGTTGGTTGTTTTATTCAGATCTAATTAATATATTTCTTTCAAAATTATCTGTAAATGTTCACAAATTAAAATATCTACACCCATCTAAATCATGCAAGTCTCTAACTATTAGTAAGTCAAGCTAATATCCAGATATTCTTGACCACTGATCTAGATGTGTTAAATTATCATAATACTGTGAAATTTTAAAATAAATATGTTAATTGGTAATACTACTATTGTTAAGTAGATTTTTTGGTCTTTTTTTTAATGTGAAAATTATCTCTATATTTAAAATGTATCAGCAATTTGTTGACATGTTCAGAAAATGAAAATTGAAATTCAATAACTTTATACTAATCACAAATCACATATTAAATAATAGATTTATTCTTTTAAAAATTGATTTCATTAGAAAAAAATCTAAGATATTTATGTACTTTCTCACTATTACTATTAAATTACTTCATAAGTGTCATAAGAATTTAAATATAATAATTCTAGAAATTCACTGCTATACATTCAGTTACTCTTTATGATTATCTTAAGAGTCTTGTGATATACTAATATCATTACTGTCTGCCATTCTAAAAGCTTAATTTTTTTTAATTAGCCTATCAGAAAACCATCTTCTATTTTGCTATTCTTAATTAGAGGATAACTAAAAGATGGAAAACTATTCAAATCATTACCACTTGTCAATTGGAAATCCTGATGAGCAATACTTATTTCATTACTGTTCCTTTTTCAAAGGTTATTGAAAATATATTTTTTTTGCAGTAAATCATTTCAAACCTGTTTTATATTTTACTGTTATATCACTAACAATTGTTTTCCAAAATTAATTTAACTGCTTTAAACAGTGAAAGCTCCTAGGATCTAATTTGTTCAGAAAGTTAGTTATAATTTTTTTAAAAAAATTCAAAGTAGTTCCTGAAACATATATGAATGTTGAAATGTATGAAAGTAGAGCAATATATAAAAAAACATCAAAAAGTGTTTTTAAAATATTTTTAATGAGATCTATTAGAATATACATAAATAACACTTTATTGATTAGTATCTGGTGTTTTCTTTATAAATTTAACAAGAGATACATTAATTTTACTTTTCTTTTTCTTTTCTTGATAAAAAGTCCTGTAACATGCTATGACTTTTTCTATTGCCTTCATATGAAATAGTGAATTATATGAAAGTAGAATGTATGAAAGTTGATGACTTCCTGTACTTATACTGTCATTTTTGACTGGGCAATCATAATTGTATTTATGATACACAGCAAACAAATTATTTAAGATTTTTGAATAAATAATTTTTTTATCACTATTGTATAAATTTATTCAGCACAATATATTTCAGTAGTTCCTTTGTTTACATGATTCCATGTCTATAGCTTCAATTGTCAATGAATCAAAAATATATAAAATTAAAAAAATTAATAAAATATAAATTTTGAATTTCTAAATACTAATTGTTTTGCTTTACATTACAATCATTGGGCATTGACAAATTTTTGAATTTATCATAAAATAAATTTATTTACAATAAAAACATTTATAAAATTATTTTACATTTACAAAACTAGTATATATATATTTTGAATTAGTGAATTTTTTTTTAGCTAATTCCAAAGTAAAATTTAGAAAAATTATAAAACTTTCATATAGGTCTGCAAGAACAATGATATTGGATAGTAAATCAACATTTCACCATTTAGTAACATTCTTTAATTTTCTTCTTTTATGTTATAATTGAGTTTGTGCACATTGAAAAAAGCAAATTATTTTATTATTTGTTTAAATGTATTCCATCATTCATCCATTTCATAATGAAAATAATTTTGTAATTTTTTTTTTAAAAAAGGCAATAAAGATATTCACTTTTTAACAATACCTTTTTTTTATTATTTTTCTTTGGAATTAAATTGCTAATAGCAGTTTAGCTATTTTTCATGGTCAAGTTATAAAAGCACTATTATTAATTAAATTTTTTAATATGCCATACCCCTCCTACATCACACATTTCAAGTCCATTATCAGTATTTAGAGTTTGAATTCATCTGAATGTGTCTCTTAATAATTTAGCCATAACAGAGATCTACATATAAAATATTTTAATATTACATATGTATACCATACACCCTAATATAGAATGTTTTTGGTGAATATCATTTCATATTGAACACATCAGATAGTAACGAAAAAATATACATAAGAATAAGCAGTTTGAGTTATTATATATCACCTATATTATTATATGTAATCATCAATAAATACAATGTAAATGACATATATCAACATCAATAGTGGACTTTACGTATAATATTACTACATATAAACATAAATAAATATAGTGAAATTAACACATCAATATCAGTAATGAACTTTTAAATATAAAGTCTATTTTTATATCAATAAAATATTTAAAGTAACTTCATAATTAATCTACAGTATTATCATTTGATATATCTCAGAATGAGGATTTAGTCTTATACTAAAGTATATATCTAAACATGATCTAAAATATAATTAAACAAAGTACTTGCAGTCTGAAAAAGACTCTAAATGGATAAAATATCTAAGTAAAGTTAGGGAACACAAACATGACATATATTATCATCATCATCATCATCAACTATTATCAATCCACTGCATGTTGAAGGCCTCTCCAAGTTTGATCCATCTTCTCCAATCTTTAGCTTCTCTTCTCCACATCACTTCTGCACACTTTCTTATTTCATCCATCCATCTCACGTGTGGTATCTTTCTGGGTCTTTTACAATATCTTGGAATCCGGTTTAAAATTTCACTTGTCCATCTATTATCATTTCTTCTATCAATATGTCCAGCCCAACTCCACTTTTAATTTTTTCAATGAGGTCAGTAACACCTACTTGTTCTCTTAACCATACATTGAATTTTTGATCTCTTCTTGTTACTCCCAACATACATCTCTCCATACTTCTTTAAGTGATCAGAAGTCTCTGTATTGCTCTTCTATTAAGTGTCCAAGTCTCAGATCCATAAGTAAGAACTGGTAAAACACATTTGTTAAAAACCTTCCTTTTCAAACACATAGGCATATTTCCTTTAAGTATCAAGTTATTTCTATCAAAAGCACTCCAACCAAGTTTAATTTTATGATTAATTTCCCCCATTATGTTTCCATCTGTATTGATATTCTGACCAATGTATTTGTAACTGTTATCTTCTTCTAATTCATCATAATCAATGTTTATTTTCATATTTTGAGCAAATCGATTAAACACACACACACACACACACACACACATATATATATATATACACACACACACACACACATATATATATATATATATATTCAATTTACAGTTCAAATGTCTACTTTATATTTAAATAATCAAAAAAGACTAATATTAATACTAACCAAAATATTTTATGGCAAAAATATTATAACTACACAAATAGCAATTAAAATATTCCATTTAAAATCTTTATATATTACTCGAAAAAAAACTCACTTATAATGCTAGCAGTGGCAATTAAATGTTTTTTGCATATAACTCTTCATAATGTGTCCATGCATGAAGCAACATTTTTCTTTATGAAATTGTCTACTTTTATTTCATACATTTTTTCCAGGAAGTTTTACAATTTCCACCAATTTGAACATATGAATGAAGTACTCAACATATCCTTACACTGCCCATTTTTATAACTGAAAAATCTAGTTCAGATATTTTGTCTCAGATTTAACAACAATAACAAAATGTAATAGTTACCACAATGCTATGAATTTATTCAAACAGCATTCACATACATCACTAAACTATTAGATTAATTAGTATCATAATCAGATTGGTAAGCAAACAGCATGCAGAAATTACCAGCATCCTAGATAATTCTATTTTGTAAGTAAACATGGCATTGGTAGAGATTTAACTTTAAATTTATATGCTCTACCAATATTTTCTATATGTATCGTAATTTCCCACTGTGACACAAAAATTTTCATTTTATTTATTTTTTGCCTTGACTGTATTCCAATCATATAAGCATGGATTTTTTTTGTAACTTATATATATATTTTAATCTTTACATATTTTTCTATTACGATTATTCCATTAATATGGCGTTTTTCTCGTGATGTAATTAAATACCAAACAATGTAGTCTTCTTCAAAGCTCATTATTTACTAATTAATATGATGGTCATTAATTAATTAAATTAATCTTCTTTTTATGAACAACTTTTTCTTATTTCTATGAATATTTCGAGTAAACTGTTTGCATATATCCTCTTCTTAACTAATTAAAAAATAAAAATATCTTTTTAACATTACTATAATTTAGACTTTTCCATTTCAAGCATTAAATCATTTTTTTATTAATAAAATTATATTTTATCATTTCTTATAATTAATTTGATAAACATTGACTGAATTATTTTTTTATTACTCCTACTGAGTGGTACACTTATCGAGAATTTCTTTTTTATTTTAAATTTTTCTCCCTTTTTTTTTACTTAAACATTAATAAAAAGTCATCAAATAATATAATATTTTGTCAAGAATTTAAAAATCATATCACAATTACAATGGTGGGCATGATATATAAATCACTTCCCTTCAATTATCACTTTTCTTCAGTCTGTCTCTATTATTTGAAGATTAATTCCCTTATTAAAATAAAATATGTCTTAAATAAAACAAAATTAGCTCTTTCACCTTTTTTATATGCACACATTCACGCTTACTTATATGTATAATGCTTCTTCAAAACTTTGGATTTGTTTATTTGTACTTTCTGTAGGTCAACGATCTTATTCACTGTAATTTATGTTTTATGGGAAACAGTAAAAGCACATAAATTCTTTAATTAAAATGATACAAAAAAATCTTATGATATTCCTTTTTTTTTTCTTTGATCTAATTAAACCATTTTTTTATTTATGTTGCTTGAATTTGAAACCTTAATTCATTATTCCATATGCTATTTTAAGATTCTTCATCATCTTTAGCTACTTTTCTTTTATGGATATCTAGTTTTAACCCAACTAAAACTTTATTTCTGATTATTCTTTATTGAGGATTTTTACTTTTTGAGATTTTATCCTGTTATGATTTATATTAATTTTTTTACATTGTTTATATCCTGTAACTATTCATGTAATAATACTCAGTAGTTGTTTCACCTATTTTTCAAAGTAAATATAATTTCTTTTTGTTTGTTTTTTTATATCATTTTTTTAAATAATACTTATGATATATATGTAAAATTATTTTTACTTGTATATTTATTTATTGCTGTTTATTTTAATAAGTAATCTGAATGTCTTTTGATCAATGAAATTCTGTCATACTCAGAGTTTTAAGAAAAGATTGGGAATGCTGATGGACCACAGTCAAGATTTAGAATAAACAATGTGGATCTGTTTAGTAAGCAAATACTGGCTCGTATGTGTGATCCAGGTATTGCAAAACACCTATGGTTAGGAATTATGAACAACAATACTTGGTAAACTTTAAAATTTTGTCAGTTAAGTGATATAAAATACACAGAAATATAGAGATACTAGAGATTCTGCACTTATAAAAATAAAATTTAGTGCTATATCAAAAGTGTATATCTTCTTATAGATATAAGCAAAATATCGATCATTATGTGATAAGATTGGATGTGAAGCATTGCACTCACTTGATATCAAATGCTTTATAATTGCCTGCCAATACAATCAAAATATTCATTGTCATCATTATAAAATTAAAATGGCATCTATATATATATATATATAAAAAACATATTTTGCGGGTTCATCCGTGTTAAAAACTTTTAATATCAATTTACTGACGTTTCGACTTGGTCACACAAGCCATCCACAGAGTTATAAAAATGTAGAAAGACGGTTGTAGAGGCGCTACAATCACTGGTTTGAATAAAACATTAAAAATCCCACCAATAGCAAAAATGTTAAATTTAAGAATGTTTTTTAAAGAAATTTTCCAAATAGGAGGAAGTTTGCACGTATCATCTCGCTTATTGATACAATCTGGCCTTTTAAGTATCTCAATGGCTTCTCTGATTTTGCATTGGTAGAGATTATCACATCTGGATATGATCCTGGTACTAGAAAAATCTATTTTATGACCTGAATCTATAGTATGGAGTGAGAGTGCTGATGATGATGAGTATATATATATATATATATATATATTAAAATGGCATATATATATTCATTATCTTTTATTTTTCCCAATTTTTTTTTTGTTCTTAAAAAAAAAAACAAGTTGATATTGCATTGACATTTATTTTCTCTGAAAATTGCTTTAATGCCATTTTTCTCTAAATATTTTTAACTTTTCTTTGTGTATATGCATTTCATTTTTTGAAGACATCAATGTTTTTTTTTTAATCTTTAAAATTTATTTTTAATTTGCTCACATCATTATTTTTAATCTCAGGATGTATTCTTAATTTGATGACATTAAGAGTTTTTTTTTTGTCTCAAGATGCCATTTTCATTATCCCAATATATTTTTAGTTTAATGACATTAAAATTTTCTTATCTTCAAGATCCATTTAAGTTTTTCCTTTGAGTATACTTTTGGAAAGATCTCAATTTTTTGTTCTCCATATACAGATTTTGGTTGTAAGTCACAATCATAATTACAGACATGGTAAGGACACTTATTAGGGTGTTTAATGTTGGTACTATTCTATTATTTATAATCATAGTTCATTCACAGATCTTTGGTTCTCAGAACTAAACATGCCATATTTAATTTTTGTTTCTTTTATTAATTTAACCTAATCTTTTCTAAAACTTAGTGACCATATGTTAACATGTTATTTTGGGGAATTGTTATGCATAATGCAATCATTACATATATTCCCATATTCAGACCATTTTTTTGTAAAACCTACCCCACATTTTATTTATATTAAAAATAAAGTTGAACATAATGTACCCATTATTCATTATATCTTGACAAGTATATTTAAAGTCTTTGTGCCCAGCATACCTTATTTGGATAATCTTATTTCTTGTTTTATATCAAACATTTCTTGAATAATCTTATTATTTTCATCTTGTCTATCAAATGTTTCTTGGATAGCTTTGTAATTTGTTTATATATCAAGCTTTTCTTCTTGCATATAAAATGTTTCTTATATATTCTTATTATATTGCTCATTACCCTTCTTCATTTCAAGCATAAATTTTTGAATCTTTTCCATTGTGGGCAATTGATTATTTGTCTTCACTTTCTGCATCATAATAGTTTTTATCTTCTGTTTTATCAGTTTTTGCTTTAATAATTATTTATGACATTTTTATTTCTATTAACTTATGTTTTCTATTATTAGAATGGTCATTTTAAAACTTGTTTTTTATTATTAAGACTTGAGATATGTGTTGTTTGTTTATCTCCTTGTATACAATTCAATCACATTTTTTGATACTTATAACTCTTTTATAAAACCTATCTCACACTTTGTTTATATTAAAAATAAATTTAAATAAAGTCTTGCCATTTCTCATTACATCTTTGTAAATAGAGGGATTTGAACTCAGAAATTTTCAGTCATCCTCATATCTCAACCAATCAACACAACCACACATGCAAAAAAATATGCAATCCATAATATATGTATTTTCATACAAAATCAGCACTCATCAGTTGTACTAGATCATAATCTCCCACATGTATATACAATCACTGCTCAGTTTATATTAAGATAGCAATTCCTCAAACGTCAATAAACAGACTTCTGTATTTTTACCCTTCCAACCATTCTACCATCCATTTTATTGTAAAACCAATGATGGGGATATATACAATATCAAATCTAATAAGGGTGTTGAAAATTCAATTGTTGGTTTTTCAATAAAATGGATAATTGAATTGGAAGAGTGAAAATATTGAAGCCTATCCATTATAGTTTGAGGAATTAATATTAATATATACTGAGAACTGATTGTATATATGTGTGGGAGATTAAGATTTGGCCCAACTGAAGAATGCTGGTTCTGCATTAAATAAGAATAGTGGGGATCAGGTATCTTTTTATATGTGTGTGGTGATGTGTTTTGATGGCTTGAAATGGAGTCAAGAAAGAATAAACTGAAAAATTCTGAGTTCAAATTCCTCTACTTACATATAACAAAATTACAAGTGTGTTGAGGTGCTGACAGAAGAAGCTATATAAAGTACTCTTGTAATTCAATAAATAAACAAGTAAAAGCTGAGTCCCTTCGAGGCATATTACCTAATATTCATAGCTACAATAATAAAACATTTGGTATAAACAAGTTGTGTACTGCCTTAAAACTATATATTGCTTGGAAAATAGATTATATCTCAATATAAGTTCAGCCATCGCTCTCCTATTAATATATATGAATATGTAATGGTCAGGGTGGTATTGACATAATGTATACATGTGTATGACTACAATATCAAATCCAATAAGGACTTTGAGTGTTCCATCATTGATTTTTCAATGAAATGAATGACTGAATGTTTGGAAGGGTAAAAAGATTGAAGTCTGTCCATAAAAGTTTGAGGAATTCCTAGCTTAATATAAACTGAGCACTGTTTGTATGTATGTGTGGGATATTATGATCTGGACCAACTGATGAGGGCTGGTTCTACATGAAATATGTATATTGGGGATCATGTATGTCATGTGTGCCAGTTGCTTGAAATAGATTGGAGATCCCTCTAATTACATACATGAAGTATTAAGAATAAGCAAATTGCATACTGCCTTAGAATTACATCTTTATAAATATATGTAATGTCTTCCTGTTTTGCATATCTTACTTGGATAATCTTATTTCTTGTTATATATCAACTACTTTTTGAATAATATTATTTTTATCTTGTCTATTAAACCATTATTGGATAGCTTTGTTATTTATTTGATTATCAAACCTTTCTTTTTGTCTATAAGATTTTTCCTGAATATTCTTATTACAATGTTCTTTTTCATTTCAAGCATAAATTGTTGTATCTCCTCCATTGTGGGGAACTGATTATTAATCTTTATTTTCTGCATCATTGACCTTTGTTATTCCACTTTTTTTTTACCTTCCTTTTTATTAGCCTTTGCTTTAATAATAATTTATGACACTTTTATTTCAAATAACTTATGCTTTTCTATTATTAGTATGTTCATTTCAAACGTATTGTTGTTTATTATTATTAAGACTTGATCTCCTTGTATACAGTTCAAGCACATTTTTTTGATACTTACAGTCATTCTTTTTTTGTATTTTGAATCTTTATTTCTAAGTTGAGTTATTTTTATGACTAACCTAATTTTTTTAATCCTTTTTTTATCTTATATGTAGCGTCATTTTTTCTTCCCTTTTCTACATTTTGCATAAACGCACACACACACATATATATATGATTTTAAAAAAAATTTCTTCTAAGTTATGGATAATTTCAATTTTATATGAAAAGTTTTTTTTTTTTATTTATTTATTTATTCTAGTATAGCAATAAATTTTTTGTCAAAACACCTCCAATAATCTATTGCAGTACTATATTAGGCAGGAATTAAATTTTATATTTGAAGAAAAATCATTCCAAATAATTTAGCAAATCGTTTTATTGACTACCTATTATAATGGAATAAATTGAGATGAATATATGCACATATAATAATAGCTGCTGAACTCATCATATTTCTGAATACAGATTGCATATTTATACTTATTTAGCATCTACCCTATTTAATTCCATAACAAATAAGTTTTATAATATTGATTTTTTATTTTGTTTATGATCTTATCAATGTGATGACCATTATTTGTATTGTGCAGTATTTATTTATTCAAGTTATATCCAACAATTTAGAAACAAGGATGCCACTTTTTCATTTCATTTATTAAAATTGAAAACCCAATTAAAGTCACAATGATAATGAGTCTTTATGAGTAGTATTACAATTTTCTGCCAACTTGGAACAGGATATATGATAGAAATATAAAATGACTTGGTTGTTATGTGGACAGAGTTCATAGTTAAGAAAGAACAAAAAAGCCCAAGGGAATTGGAGATTGGAGAGGGGCTCTTGTCTGTTGGAGTTTGTTTAGTTATAATTCCAGTTGCTTGTGATAGAAGATTTTGTCATTGGCTTTAGAATGTGATGTTATGAAGTATTATGATTTCAAGCACTACACTAACCAATTCACAAATTTTAAATATATCATCTCTAAATCTTAAAGGAGCTAGATTTAGCTTTCAACGAATTATCAGCATATAGTTTCTGAGTCTCAATGGAAGCAAGCTAAACCATTAAGAAATTAATCAACATTTAAATCTTAGATAATGCTCATAAACCTATTTGGAAATTCCAAAGATTTTACTAGTTATTCATATTTAAAGTTTCAATAGCCTGTGACATTTAAATAAAGGAAGCTCTTTAGATTATTTATGATAAACTGCATGATTAATTGACCAGAGGTGGGATGCTTTGCATGTTTCAGGATTACAAGACACTTTACAATCAGTTTAATAATTAAAACACTAGTCAGATGTGGAAAAAAATGGAGATGACATTTTATGGGTATTCCTCTTATTTCCTTATGTATGCATATATAAAGATAAGCAGGAATGTATGTTTCTTTTTTTTTATTATTTATATGTGGCTGAAGAATAATGAGTCAAAATGTTTCAAGTCCATGACACAATGGATAAGGAAAACTGAATAGTGTGTACACATTTTTATATAAAAGTTACACAAATAAAAAAATAATAAAGTTAAGAATGAATTAAATATTAAAATTAAATAAAAAGAATATATATATATATAAATAAAAAGAATATATATATATATATATTCTGATTCCAAAGAATATATATATATATATATTCTGATTCCAACAAAAACCAAGTTATATTATTGATATTGTGATAAAAAAAAGAAAACAATGTGTTGTTTTAATGTACATTTAGATTATAAAAATTAATTTAAAATGTTTTTACACTAAAATGGCGATTAAGAAAGAAATTTTAATTAAAAATTATTTCTATTCTAAATCAAAAGCTTGTAAAACAGTGTTATTTCAAAGAATGTAAGATAATGAAAAATAACTATTGTATTAGAATTATAATCTTTATTTTTAGTAATTAAAAGAAAAAAATTCCTAATTCTTATTCCTTATATTTATCATTCTGGACAAACTTTATCAAATAGTTATAAATACTGAGGTATATGTAATGTAAAAATGTATAAAATCGAGATAATATTGTCATTAGCAGGTCTTCATTTTGGTGTTAATATATGCATGGTATTATTGTTCTCTATATTAAATACATTATTCAGTGTATATGCTTTACAGATTATCATTTTCCATGTTTAGAAAGTTCAAATAGTATAAAAGTTAAATTGAGTTGAAGACTGTCAGCATTTTTCTTGTGTATCTGCCAATGAAGACTAATTTAAAATGATCATATATAAAGCCAAGGGGTATGTAAGTCTACAAGCACAAATAAAAAATGTACTGCTGATATTGCTTTAAATATTAATTCCAATGATAATAAAACAGATTAAAAATCTCCTTACTTATTTTTATAACTAGAATATTTTATTAATATTAAATTATTTTATGATGAAATCTCAGTTAAAACATTTAAAAAAAGATTGACATTATAATTTTCTCAGTAAAGCAAAGACCAGAGAAATAATGATTGACCACACTACAAAATTTTTAACAAATATCAAACTCATCAAAAAAAAATCAGAATATTAAGAGCAATCACAATTTTAATAACCCAAGGGAAGCCTGGCCATTTTTTTTAAACAAAGAATAAATTGTAAGATATTTTTTAAAGTTTGATTATAAATGATTTACATTTAAAATTGTAAATAAATAAATACTGAATGTTTTAAAGTCTAAAATTGTTTTATATGTTCTTGATATGCCAGCACAGAAAGAATTATATATTATTTATAGTAATTAACCCACAATTAAAAAACAAATTACTAAATAGTTGAAATGTTTTGATATTATAAAATGTGTGTGCATATATGTGTGTGTATATCTATGACAACTTAGCATTTTATATATTGTAACTGGTTGTGTTACATGTCACCCAACTGCATAGCATAGCTATGTGCATGCACACACACACACACACATATATATATATATATATTAAATCATCCCACATGATTAAGAAATCCAGTACTGCCCTCTGTGAACTAATATATAAATACATTAGAGTTCGTATTTCAAAATAGCCAGGTCAAAATGGTATACCATTTTTAAATACGAACTCTAATGTATTTATATATTAGTTCACAGAGGGCAGTACTGGATTTCTTAATCATGTGGGATGATTTAATTGCTTAATATTTGTATATTTATTTCAGTGTAGCGTTATTCACTGGGATTATAGATAGATAGATAGATAGATAGATAGATAGATAGATAGATAGATAGATAGATAGATAGATAGATAGATAGATAGATAGATAGATAGATAGATTGATAGATAGATAGATAGATAGATAGATAGATAGATAGATAGATAGATAGATAGATAGATAGATAGATAGATAGATAGATAGATAGATAGATAGATAGATAGATAGATAGATAGATAGATAGATAGATAGATAGATAGATAGATAGATAGATAAAGTAAAGAAAACCTAGAAATAAACACAGACATAATTTTTTGTAGATATTTTTCTACATTTCCTGGAATAAAATAATCATAGTAAAAGGGTAAAATAACTATGGATGTAAAATAAAATTTTATTATAAATTAAAACGTTTAAAAAGATCTAAATAAATTAATATTGTATTCTGATTTTGAATTTAAAACCAAGCATCATTTATTTTTTTATTAATACTTCTATCTAAGTAAAACAATGTAGATGACACCAATAGAAATCTAAAAATAACTTGATTAAAATTGTTTTTAATAAAGATAAAGATTGTTTTTAATAAAGATAAGGATTATTTTTAATCAAGATGAGAATTTTAAAAAAATATGTTTTCAATTAAGGTATTTTTATCACCTTAGATGATTCTTATAACAAGGACTGATAAAAATATCAGTTCAGTTGGTTTTAATATTTTGGAGAAGCAGTGGCCAAATTGTCCAGCTGCAAAGTCTGGTTATAATATTATGTTGCATATTGTTGTAGTTGGCAACAATTAGCTATCCAGAGAGATATCTGGCAGAATTATACAGTGAATTGCCATGAAGATATAAGAATTCAAGGAAGGAAAAGGGATAAGTTCAACTGCAGTCTACTAATTTGCTATGCTGGAGTTTTGATCTGATCCACTTCTGTATTCATCATTCTGCTTAAATGTGGACAAGACAGCTGGCTGACCTGAAGAATATGTGGAACCAAATCAATGTCAACATAAACCTTATTATGACAATCCTGGTCTATAGTTTCCTGATGATGATACTTACACATTAGTTTGCCAAAGAATTGGTAGATGTATACATGCAAGGAATCACAAAATATATATATATATATATATATGTATATATTTATGTGATTGTATATATGCAAGGAATCACAACATATATATATATAAACCATTATACAATTATAAATATCCAGTAACTTCCTCTATTTAAAAGTTTATATCTCAATAATAGTGAACTTCAAAATTATATATATATATATATAACATGAGACTTGTTTTAAATAATTCATTTTTGAAATGACATTCCAAACAAAAAAAAACATATAATATATAATGATTTTGTTTAGAATCATTTATTGAGAAAACAAAAAGACATTTTGAAATTTATATTTAAAATTCTAAAAAACATTATAGTTAATCGGGACATGTGATGATTATAGCTATATTCAGAAAGAATTATCTAAAATTTATGTTTTAAAGAAAAAACAGATTTCAGAAATCTTTTAGATTAAAAAAAGAAAAGAAAGACATTTTAAATTGAAAATCCCATCGATAATAAATCAATCAAAACAATTACCTGAAAAAGAAAAAAAATGACTTTATTTTTTTTATGAAAAAGAAAACTTTTTATGAAAGGTTAATAAATAATTTATTCATGCTATATGCTTATATGCATGCATTTATATAAAAAATATATTTCAATAACTTTTATTATTGTCAAATTGAATATATGGCATAAATGATAGCATGGTTATGCATTTCTATATGCACATATAAATGTTAATAGATATATGTATCATTAAAATGTAGTAACTTAAATTTTTAATCATTTATCATTTGATGATGATTGAAATATAGTCATCAAATGTATTGCACTCTGCATATATATATATATATATATATATATATATATATATATATATATATATATATATATATATATATATATATATATATATATATATATATATATATTACAAATGCATGTTTAGGTAAAAATTAATGTCATTTATTATATTAAGTTTAAATTTGTTATGTTAACAACTTAATATCTCTATGTGTGATATGTGTTGTAAATGAACCCATTAAGATATAGTGTAAATTATAACAGTAACTTGAATTTTGTATAGTAATCATTGTAAACCAAAATATGATAGTTTTTTTATTATTGTATGTTAGTCAAAATCAGAGGGCTTAATTGATATGTGCATAGCCAAGTTCTGTAGATCTTAATATCAGTTTTTATTCTTATTAATAAACTTGTATTCAATTGGGCATCCTGTATGATTGATATATCATGGTTGGTGGATAAGATTATATTCTTTAAAAACATTGCACTATTACTTTGTTTTAGTTCAGTCTTACTTGAAATTAAATTTATAATGGCCAGTACATTAATAGGATTAAGTGGCCAGAACATTGATGATGATCAGCATGTTTTAACCCATCATTATTGTCTCATGGTTAAATATTCTATGGATTAACTCTTAAGTGGGTGCATCCAAATTAATGTTATAATAATGTCCCCAAGTTAATAAAGGCTAAATAGTTTGCCTGGTCTACACTAGATCCATTTCAAATTCAGTCAGAAAGTAGACTGTTGATTTGATTCCTATGTATTTGATTGTTGATCATTCTTGATGATAGGTCTTTTTTTCTACATATTGATAATGCTGGTTGCTCTAAGGAGTGAGCTGGATGATCTCTCAGAAATATTTTATGCTATTTTATATCTTATTTATTTTTTAGATGTTAAACATTACTTTTAACATTTTAAAAATAAGTCATTACTTTAATATCATTATCTTACTTTAAACATCTACTTTATTACTTTTATATTAAGATTTATTATTTGAAATATTAAATTGACTGGGAGTGATGATGATTTTCCATCACCCAGGTGTGATCCCCATCTGATTCCCCCATCCCATTATAAATGACACTCAGTGGGGCTAATGATAATTATATTCTGGTGAGTATCACTTCAAAATGATCAACTTGATCTCAAACCATAATTGAGAAAGAAAAAAAGTACGCATTTTATGTAGAATTAATTTTAACTATTACTCTTAAATATGTGACAAAAGTATTGATTTTAAACTATAAAATAGTAGTTTTCATGTATGTTTAAAGAAGTTCATGTTTAGAGTTAAATATAAAGTCCATAATTTTGGAGATTAGATTGGGTGTTTGATTGTTGAAACGTGTTTAGCTGTATTCAGTTTTGATGATGGATGGATATTTTTGTCATTGGTTTGAGGCTGCAATGTTTTCATGAAACTGTGAAGGATGTTCTATTTCAGTTCTTTGCTCCAACCCATTTATTGTATTTTATATTGTTAATCATAGAGCAGTTAATGTAGTGCTGACACCAGGCCACCTATAAGTCTTCAAAAATGAAACAATGTATAGCTTATATTTTCCATCCCATAAGGCTCAAAGAATCAGGGCATAGTGTTGCATTTTCCAGCTCCACCATGGGAGTAGGGCTTTGCAAAGATTTTTGCAGCATCTTTATCAAGGGTTGTAGTAGAATATAGTGTCTCAATTGAGGTAGTCCTCTTAGTATTCATGCATTGTGTACTTATAATCTAATATCTGAATTCTTTATCTATCTCAAAATCCCAGGTCACTATTTATTCTGTTACTTATCAGATGTCTGTCAGATCTCTAAAAAAATGATGAGTACATAGTTTGAGATATGAACTTTATATTGTTAGATAGTTGTTTTATATCTATTTTTCCCACAAGGGAAGTTATATAACTATATGTGTTACATGGCACACAATAACATAGTGTTTATGCACAAATATGTATAAATTTGAAAGGGAAAGTAGAAATAAACACAAAAAAAATTGTAGATATTTTTCTACCTTCCTGAAATATAACAAAATTATAATAAAGGGTTAAATGATTCTGAATTTAAAATAAAATTTCATTATGAAATAAAGTTAAAAATGTTTAATATTTTTATTATTTGTAATTCCAATTTTGAACTTAAAACAAGCATGGTTTATTTTTTATTAATGCTTGTATACATATCTATTATCTATTTTTGAAAATATTGTAGATTATGCTTTGATGAGACTGTCAAACTTGATTTCAAAGGGATTAGAGAGATAAGAAAAAAGTTTTTAATTAATTAATTGATAGTAAAAATCTTCGTAAATCACACTTTGATAAAAATTTCAAAGTTGTTTTCAAAAGGATTAGAATTGGTTTTAATTAAGAAGAAAATAGTTTTAAAATGTGTTTTTATCACCTAAGCCATCAAGCTATAAAAAGGGCTGATAAAAATATCAGTTCAGTCTGCTTTCCAATTGGCTTTAATACTTTTGGTAAGCAGCAGCCCAAATTGGCCAGCTGTGAAATTTGGTTTTTAATTGGATTTAATATTTTTGAGATGTCGAATAGCCAGCTGCAGAGCTAGAGAGTTATACAAAAATATTTCATGGAGAGCTAAGAAAAGACTAGTCCAGCAGCTGCCCTATAGTTTACTGTGAAATTTATATTCACTTGAAGTCAGGGTCTACATTTAATGGATCAATTAGCCTTGACTGTGGATAAGACATTCTGTTAGTCTGAAACCCTTAGACAGAAAGAAACTTATGGCATGCCAACAAATTATCTGAATTATACCTCTCTTGATGATGACAATTCTGGACTATACTTTCCTGATGGTCCAAAAACCAAGCTTACCAAGAGAACCATGGCTTGTTGAAAAAGTAGTTATATGTATGTTGCTGCATTTATATGCAGAGAAGCACAGATAAACATATATACAAAATTGTGTTGTTTTTAAATAATTCATTTATAAGACATTTAAAATTTTCTATATTTAATTTAAAGGCATTATGATTAGTTAAATGTAACCTGTGATGGTCATATATATATATATTTTTTAAAGAAATTATTTTAATATTCCTTAAAATAAAATTTTTATCCTATAATTTAACATAGAATGAATAATTTGCTTGAGTTATGTGTATAAAAGAAAAAAGCAATCCACAGATGATTATATATATATATATTATTGAAGAAATTGTTTTTATTAATTTCCTAAAAATGACATTTTTAAACACCAGCAAATAAATTTGGTTGGATTATAAATCTAGGAGTAACAATTTAATTCATTGATTTTATATTTTTATAAGAAAAAAAGTTGATAATACTTTTTTTAAATAAAAATAAAAATAAAGGAACTTATATACTTATATTTTTTTTAAAAAGAAACAAAACTGTAAAGTATTATGATAGACTTTGATTAATATCATCTATAATTTTATATACTCATATATATGCATGAATTTTATATACTTTCAATATTGAATTAATTAGGAAAATACTATTATTGTGACAAATTAAAATATAGGATATAAAAGCCAATTTGCACATACATACCTATGTGCACAACATATATGTTAAATCAAAAATTAAGTACATATTGTAAAATTAATAATTTTATTTTGACAAAAATGAAATACATTTTATAAATGTTAGTGTGTGCATACAATTCAATATGCACACACATGTATGTTAAATATATTATTATGTAGTATAAAAATTGATGTTATTTATTATTTTGATAAATTCAAATATGATAGAAAATAAATTTTATTTATATGTTATTCATAATTGTACTGCATGCTGCATGCATATTTAAATATCAGTGCAAGTCAGTTAGACACATTTAAGCAAAAATTGATATGTATTCTTTTGACAAAACCAAACTTGAGTTTGTTTATAATGAGTGCTTGATTTGAGTAATAATTAATATGTGTGAATAGTTGAACAGACATCTGGTCAGGAATGATAACCTTGTGGCAATATTCGTATTGTTACAGGTTCTATCAGGTATGGATATAACATCAGTTATATTTATATGTTCTCTCATTTGGAGTAATGAAAATAATTCAAGTTTCAGATTTTTATTTTTGTGTTGTTATCCTTTATTGGTATATTTTGTTGAATATGATGTATATTGTCTGAAGCAACAGCCAGATCTCATAATCCCATTACAATATATATATATATATATATATATATATATATATATATATATATATATATATATATATATATATATATATATATATATATATATATATATATATATATATAATCAAAATTACCCCAAATTCAAAATTAAAACAGACCAGCATAAAAATAATATTAAAATACAACTTAAGGTTTCACTGCTACAAGCAGACTTCTCAAGTGTAAAGAACTACCAACAACTACATAATATATATAATATTAAAAACTACTCACAAATCCATTCACTTCCCATCCACCCTTAATATTAAAAGAACTCTTAAATAAGTTAATTGCTTCAGAATAATAAATTTTCAATAATAAAGACTCTTGAATTCTTCTTTTGATTCCATTTCTCTCAAAGAAGACAACCTTAGCTTCATCAAAATCAATAGTGTGGCCTGTATCTTTTTCATGGAAATACAAAGCAGAACTAAGATATCTATTTTTAACTCTACTTTTATGAACCTTTATTTTTTCATTTAAACTCAAACTACTCTGACCTATGTAAACCTTCTTACAATAAACAAGGAATAAAATATACTACACCAGGAATAGTCTTTCTATCAAAAACTTCTTTTGTATTATTTAATAAATTATTCAATGTAACACCCCTTTTCCAAGCAATTTTCTTATCTCCAAACAATTTACTATTTCTACACCCAATTGTATGAGAATACAATTTAAATGGCAAAGAAATAAAATCATATTTTTCTTAAACCTTTACATCCTTACAAATATTACTATTAAATAAAATATGTTTAACAAATTTATCAGGGAATCCAACACTCAAGTAATCTTTATAAAATTGATATTTCTGAAACAAAGTTATCCCACTAGAATTATTTAATTTAATATTCCTAAGACAATAATTCCTTAAAGCAGCTACTTTATGAGATACAGACTGATAGCTATCAGGTTTAATTATAGATCTTAATTCTTTACTTTTAACTAAATGACCGCACAATAAACAATTAGAGTCTACATTTCTAATCACCAAAAGATCTAAAAATTTTAACTTACCAAAATCTAACCCCCCCCTCCTTCTAACACAAATTTTATAGAAGGATCAAAACAATTAAACTCATTTACAAATTCCTTCAATTTATCATTCTCAACTACAAATAAACAATTATCAACATATCTGACAAATAATTTTACATATAAACAATTCTTTTTAATAATAATTTCCTCTTCCATATAACTAATATAAACTGAACATACTAAAGGAGAAATAATATAACCTATTATCCACCCTTCCTTAATCTTATAAAAATTCCCTTTATAAGTAAAATACATAGAATCTTCCAATAACAAAAGCAAATCTTTAATTACCTTAATTTTATTTTTTGATAAAGAACTTTTCTTAATCAATACAGACAAAAGAACATCAATACTGCTTAACCTATTAACAGACTGATACATATTTTCAATATCTAAACTTCCAAATACCCAATTACTTTCCATTTTAAAATTATTAATCTTATCAAAAGCCTCAAAAGAAGAAGAAACTGTGTACTGACCAAAATCAACAAATTGTTTTAAAAAATTATTCAAGAATCTAGAAATACCCTCTACAACACTACCTGTAAAATCAAAAATAAATCTTAAAGGAAAACCATCTTTATGAGTTTTAATATTCACAAACACCTTAGCTGATGTAAAATTTTTAAATTAACCATTTTCTTCATAGTATCTATCAATTTTCTTTTAATCAAATTACCTGGATCTTTATCTAACAACATATATTTACCATTATTTAATTCTCTATCCATTTTCTCTTTGAATTCATCTCCTTTCATAATAAGAAACCTACCAGCTTTGTCTTCACGAGAAATGATTACATCATTAGCAATTACCCTATTCTTAAGCTGTTTAATCTCAGCAGGATTAATAAAATTTTTCTTTCCTTTTTAAACTATTATTCAAAATCGATTGAATACCAACTTTCTGCTCATCACTAAAATTACTAGATTCAATACACGAATTTGTATCAAAAACTATATTTTTTGAATGAAATGGAACAAAATTAGGGCCTTTACCAAGAATATCTAATTTTCTATCATTTAACTTCAAATCAGAAAGATTAACAACTCTATCTTCAGAAACATTATTCTCATACCCTTTATCACTACAATAAATTTTATTAACTTTCCCAAACAACCACTTTAATTTTCTTTCATATTTTTTTACAATAGAAATTTGACCGATTCTGTCTAAATTGTCTCATAAAAAAATTCAAAATTGAATAATTAAAATCTTGCCTCCTTTCTAAATAATATCTATTCCTTTTATATAGGTAAATAAATTTGTAAAACCTTACAAAAGTATCTTTTAAAAAACTATTCAATATATATGTTTGTAACTTAAAAACTAAATTCTTATTTTGAAGCAACTTTTTATTTCTACTAAAATTAATAACACAGCACCTAGAAAAAAACACTAAATTCCCTACATTTTTTAAGAAAATAAATCTGCCATCGTAAAGACTCTATCCTATCACTCAATCTAGACAAATTTTTAATCCTTCTATTATCATTCAATGGAAAATTATTAAAAACTAAACTCCACAAACCCATACTAAAAAACCCAATTACCAATACTCTGATAAATTAAAACCCAATAAAAACATCACACCCTTATATATATATATATAAAAAAAAAAAAAAAAAAAAAAAAAAAAAAAAAAAAAAAATTTAACTAAATAAACACAAATATACCCTTTCAACCCAAACTCAAACAACAAATATAATATACATAAATGACATTCATTCAAATATATCAATAATTAAAAAACAAAAAAACATATCAATAATAAAATATCAATAATAAATATCAATAATAAAATACTACTAATAAAATATATCAATAATAAAAGAAGAAAAAAAATCTTTACACTACATCAACAAAACTACTCTTAAATGCAAAAAACTCATTAAAATGTAAACATTAGAAGCATAAAGCTAAACTAGTCAATATAAAATCAAAACTACCCCAAATCCAAAATTAAACCAGACCAGCATAAAAATAATATTAAAACACAACCTAAGGTTTCACTGCTGCAAGCAGACTTCTCAAGTGTAAAGAACTTCCAACAACTACATAATATATATAATATTAAAAACTATCCACAAATCCATTCACTTTCCATCCACCCTTAATATTAAAAGAACTCTTAAATAAGTTAATTGCATCAGAATAATAAATTTTCAATAATAAAGACTTTTTAATTCTTCTTTTGATTTCATTTCTCTCAAAGAAGACAACCTTACCTTCATCAAAATAAATAGTGTGGCCTGTATCTTTTTCATGGACATATAAAGCAGAACTAAGATATCTATTTTTAACTCTACTTTTATGAACCTTTATTCTTTCATTTAAACTCAAACTACTCTGACCTATGTAAACCTTCTTACAAAATAAACAAGGAATAAAATATACTACACTAGGAATAGTCTTTCTATCAAAAACTTCTTTTGTATTATTTAATAAGTTATTCAATGTAACACCCCTTTTCCAAGCAATTTTCTTATCTCCAAACAATTTACTATTTCTACACACAATTTTATAAGAAGACAATTTAAATGGCAAAGAAATAAAATCATATTTTTCTTTAACCTTTACATCCTTACAAATATTACTATTAAATAATTATATATATATATATATATATATATATATAATTATTTAATAGTAATATTTACTTAATTAATTATATATATATATATATATATAATTAAGTAAAAGAAGTAAACACAGACATAAAATTTTATAGACATTTTTCAACATTTCATAAAATAAAATAATCATTGTTAAAGGGTTAAAATAACTCTGGATTTAAAATAAAATTTTATTATAAATTGAAACATTTAAAAAGGTCTAAATAAATTAATATTGAATTCTGATTTTGAATTTAAAGGCAAGCATGGCTTATTTTTTTATTACTGCTTGTATACAGTTCTCTATCTAAGGAAAAGATGACACTTTAGTAAAAATCTAAAAGTAGTTTTTTTATTAAAATTGTTTTTAATCATGATAAGGATTAGACAGAAAAAACATGTTTTCAATTAAGGTGTTTTAATCACCTTAGATGATTCTTATAAAAAGAACTGATAAAAATATAAGTTCAGTTGGCTTTAATATTTTTGAGAGTCAATGGCCAAATTGGACAGCTGCAAAGTCTTGTTATAATATTTTGTTACAGCTTAATGTAGTTGGCAGCACTTAGCTAGTCAGAGAGAGATGGCTGGTAGAATTATACAGAGAACTGCTATAAAGATGTAAGAATTCAATGAAGGAAAAGGGACAAGTCAAGCTGCAGTCTACTAATTTACTATGCTGGGGTTTTGAAACATGAAGCCTGATGCACTTTTTGATTCACTAGCCTGCTTAAATGTAGGCAAAACAGCCATCTGAACTAAAGGATATGTGCACCAAATCAATGTCAACATAAACCTGATTATGACAATCCTAGACTATAGTTTCCTGATAATGATATTTACCCATCAGCTTGCCAAAAAATTGATTGATGTATACTGATGTGTATATATGTGCAAGAAACCACAGACAAACACATCCCATTGCATATAAATAACAGAGTTGTTTTAAATAATTCATTTTTGAAATGACATTCTAACTGTGAAATATATAAGGTATAACAATTTCAAGAAAACAAAAAGACATTTTGAAAATTATTTTTTAAATTCTAAAAAACATTATATTTAAGAGCAACCTGTAATAATTATAGCTATATACTGAAAGAATTATCTAAAATTTAGGTTGTAGAATTAAAAGATTTCAAAAATATTTTAGACTAAAAAAAAAAAAGAAAGACATTTTAAATTTAAAATCCTCTCAATAATTAATCAATCAAAAGAATTACCTGGAAAAGAAAAAAAAGACTATTTTTTTATGAAAAAGAAAACCTTTTATGAAAGAATTTATAATTAATTTATACATGTTATATGCATGTATTTATATGAAAAATATTTTTAATAACTTATTATTGTGTCAAAGTGAATATATGGCATAAATTATAGCATTCTTATACATTTCTATGTCAACATACATATATGTTAATAGTTATCAGTATCATTAAAATATAGTAACTTAAATTTTTAGTCATTTATTATTTTTATGATAAATGAAATATAGTCATCAAATGTACTGCACTCTGTGGGTATATGTATATCAAATGCATGTCAGACCTGTTTAGGTAAAAATTCATGTCATTTATTATTTTAATAAGTTTAAATTTGTTATGTTAATAAATTAATATCTCGTATGTGCACAGATTATATATATATATATAATCTGTAAACAAAAAACTACGCTTGACGGTGTTTTGGGTAGAACGCCATCTGTTATCATAAATACAAGCGTTAGCAAGTTTTTTAACTTGTGTTTTTTTGTTTTTCATAAATGTACCTTTGAGGTCTTTCTTGGAATGGTGTATATTGCAGAGGCTTCTACTATGTGGTGATGCTGAACTGAGATCAGACCCATGTAGCTATCTGGCTTGCTATGCTGAGTTTGAAGACATTAACGTGTCTAAAAGATTTATGCTTGCAAGCTGAATAGAAACTGTTTCATAAATGCTCAGAGTTTGTGTATAGATCTAGTTTCTTATTCCTGTCTTTCACTGACAATAGCAAATAGCTTGAAATCATGATCTGAAAGTGGAATTAAAGTTAGAGATAGTGAATGCTCGCTCTGACGTTTATGTAAACAGAAAACTATGCTTGACGATGTTTTTGGTAGAACGTCATCTGTTATCATATATATATATATATATATATATTGTAAAGGAACCCATTAAGATATATTATAAACCATAATAGTAATTTGTGTTTTGTATAGTACTCATTTTAAATCATAATGAGATAGTTTTTTATTATATGTTAATCAAAATCAGAGAACTTAATTGATATGAGCATAGCCAAGTTTTAGAGACCTTAATATCATTTGTTGTTATTGTTATTAATAAACTTGTATTCAATTGTTAAAATTGTATTGCACCATCTCTTGGTCACCATAACCATACTTGAGCTACATTTGTACATAACTGTCTGATATATAAATCACATTATATTTAGTGCTTAAGGGACATACAGTATGATTGATATATTCTAGTTGGTGCAAAGCCCCTAAACTATTATTTTATTTTAATTTAGTATCATTAGAAATTAAGTTTATAATGGCTAGTACACTAATGGTACTAAGGGACCAGAGCATTGATGATGATCAGCATGTTTTAATATCCCAGCATTATTGTTCTTATGGTTGTATATTCTATGGATTAGTATTTAACTTGGTCCATCCAAATTAATGTTTAAATAAGTGCCCCAAGCTGGCAATTACTGGTCTACAGTAGACCCATTTCAAATCCAGTCACAAGATGGATTGTTAATTTTAATCTGATGCATTTGATTGTTGATCATTCATGATAATGGATGATTTTTTACTTATTGATAATACTGTTTGATGTCTGGTTAATTATACTTTTAGTTGCTCTAAGGAGTTCACTGGATGATCTCCCAATGATCTATCAGAGAGAATTTAAGCTCTCTTATAATATCTCCTTACTTATTTTTTGGGTATTAAACATTACTTTTAACATTTTTTAATAATTATTATCTTTCTTTAAATATCTACTTTACTACTTTTATGTTAAGATTCATTATTGGAAATATTAAACTGGCTAGGAGTGATGATGATTTTCCACCACCCCAGGTATGACCCCCATCTGATTTCTCCATCCTGTTATTATTATATATATAAACCTGATGGAGATATGATTTAAATAATATTAATAAGTTCATTTTTTTTCATAATATATAAAGTGATAAATGAAAATGAGTTATAAAAATCTAGTTGCATGATTAGAAAATATTTACTTTAGATCTGTCATTTTATACTATTATTACCAGGTTATTAATAAACTATAATTCATTATTTTGCATTATTATAATAAACATATGTAAATATTAGATGAAGTATTTTCTTAATTTTATTCATATATATATATATATATATATATATATATATATATATATATATATATATATATATATATATATATATATATATATTAGCTGAATTTCTTGTTATCAAGAAACCTAGCATCAGTCAGAATTTGTGTGTTTGTGGATTTTACATAATTCTTTTTATATAAGGGATTTGAACTCAGACTTTTACATAATCCTCACTTCTCAATGTCATCTTATATTGCTCACCCACTTGATTACAAACATATTGAAAAGATAAATAATCAGCAATATATGTATTTCATGCTAAACCACCAATCAACAGTGGATCCAGATTACTATCTCCACAGATATATACAATCAGTGCTCAGTTTTATATTAAGAAAGCCAATCTTCATACTTTAATGGATAGGCTTCAAACTACTCCAACCCACAACTCTTCAGCCATCCATTTGATTGAAAATCTGATGATGGAACATTCAAAGCCCACATTAGTGCAAAGGTTGTCATCCTACCCATGTTGACGTTAGTCATTCTGACCCCTCATGTACCAGAGAATAAGCCATTTACATACATATGTGAGGGGTGGGCACATACCTGCACATGTAATGTAATATATAAGGGATATGAACTCAGATTTTCACATGACTTTCAACTCTCCATGCTATATCATATTGCTAACCCACCTGATTATACATACATGTTGAAAAGAAATAATCACCAATATATGTATTTCATGTTTGCTAAGTCACCTTAAATTTAACACACATTATTAACATTATATGTAAAGATTATTTCATTCATGGTCAGTAAACACAATGCACATGCTTTGAGTAGAGATAATCATCTTAATGATCATGCCACATGCATGTTAGAATTTATATTTTTGTGTCTGACCGTTACAATTATATATACACTTATCATTATGAATCTTTTTATTCACTTAAAATGATTTTCCAACATAAGAAGGCATGTTGATTATCATCAGACATAATATATACATATATTTGCCTTGATTTTATTCTGTCACAAGATATATATATATATATATGTGTGTGTGTGTGTGCGCGCGCGTGTGTATGTGTACACCATTTATGGCCATGTTTTGCACTTTTTATAACTATATGGTAATTATCAATTTTTTATATCTTCTCATACATTGTGTTACTTGAATTTTAATTGATCAATAATCCATGATTATTGCATAATTAGGTGAAGTAACATATTAGTCTACATTCATTCATCACATACATACCTTAATGCTTAATTCTTAAATAAAATGGTGTTTTAAAAAGACTAATTTTTTCAATATAACTCGCTGATAATTTCAAGTGTTAAAATATTTTTCTCTTCTAATTAAGATTTTTATTACATAACCTGTCTTTGATATTAAATTATAATAATAAAATATTATACACACACACATATATATTTTGTGGTTGATATTAAAAATATAAAGTTGTGTGTGAAATAATACATATATCTGTCAAAAAAGTGTGCAATAATAAAACATATATTACTATCTGTATAGTCTATTGAATAAAATTGTATTTTTGTAGGCACACATGCATGTGATATATTCTATTAAATGCACGCTAAACTCCATCAGAATAAAATTTCACGCAATAAATTATGCAATCTCAACTACTTGTTTTTTTAAATTTCTTGTTATATTATTATAATAGTATAGTGATGATGTTTTTTAATTTTGTCTAAAATGTCATGGTCACATTTGCATGTGGTATATGATCCAACAAGAAATGGCCATTTTTGGCCATCCAATTAGTATTATATAACTTGAAGTGTTCTTATATAATTTCCCATACTATCTTTTATTTATATTAAATAATTTAAATTATTTTACTATATACAATATGGCAAAATTAAACTACCATATATATATATATATATATATATATATATATATATAATAGTAAAAATCAGTCATATATCACATGACCTATATAGCTTGTATTACCAATATGTAATATATAAAGAGCTGCTACTTGCTCTAAACAGCTTGTTTAGAGCTAGTTGCAGGCTCTTTATATATTACATATTGGTAATACAAGCTATATAGGTCATGTGATATATGACTGATTTTTACTATTATAATTTTGCTATTAGGGCTTTGGCTATATTAAATTGCTAAGCCTAATGATATATGGGATCTCTGAATTTAGTTCAGGCTCATATAGTTTCTTTGGTTAAAGAGCTGATTTTGAAGACATGTAGGTGTCTGAAGATTTGGATCTTTTTCTTAATATTTAAGAATTAGATAAATGCTTGGCTGGGGATGGGGACCATCATAGATAAAGGCTTCATGTATTTTCTCTTGTAGCATTTATCATAAAAAATAAAATAATTAAGCTTGTTTAGAGCTAGTAGCAGGCTCTTTATATATATATATATATATATATATATATAAAGAGGTTACTATATATATATATATATATATATATATATATATATAGTAACCTCCACATCAACAGTAAAATAAAACAATACATTAAACACAATTTTATGTGTAAGAACAAGAGTTGACTTAACTAGCATGAGCAGATAGAGGAGAGGCCACAGTGCTCTACCAACTTTAGATTATCTTAAGTTCCCTATAATCTGACATTATACAAAGCATATTGATTAAACTAATTTTCAATACCCAAAGACAATGATATTAAAAGACATCTATTTAATTTACAATTATATTAAGTGATTAATACTCAGGATAATATCTGTCTAGTGAATGAGTATGGATTAGCATAATGAAATGAATGATGTAAAGATGTAGAAGAGTAATGAAGTACAATAACAACTGACTATTGTAAATGACTAATGAATAGATTTAAGATGAGGAGAAGAAAGGGGGAATATGTTAAGGTAATGAATAGTTAATGTAATAAAATGAGGATCAATGAAGGGTGAATAAACTGCACTGGGTTAATAAGATGAGATAATGATGAAATTAAAAGAAAAGAAAATATAGATGAGTTATGATAACTATGTTGGTGATGATGAATGGGATCCTGAAATATTAATTTGATATTACTAAACAAATGCAATGGGGTTCTAAATTTAAATAATTAAAGAAGAAAGTTTAAATCTTTGAGATTTTAATGAATCAATAAAACAATAAGAATGAAGATAAGAGACTAAGGTAATGCATACCAAATAACTTAAAAAATAAAATCTAATAACAAAATCAAAGTAAAAATTATTAATCAATAATTTAATTTCTCATGGTTTATATAATTTTAATTTTCAGTAATTTTATAATGTATATCTGGATCAGTAAGAAGGATTTTACCACTATCCAAATATAGAAAATTGAAATGACATATTACATAAAAGAATTACTAAATAATATCTAACTACTTTACTGGTAATAATAAAGTTAAACTCTAAATTTTATAATAAATCAACAAATCCATCACAATAAGATAAATATAATAAATATGTTAATCATTAAATATCTTAAAATATTTTAATCACAATTGTAAAAGTGCCAGCAGAAGAATTATGATATTGTCTATGAGTAATTTAGATTTGTTCACAGTGAACACTATGACCAATTTCAGTGAATGATGGTATCTGCCAACTTATTGAAGTATTATTCTTTAAAATCAAATATTTTACTTTTACTATATTATTTTAAGTAGTATCTTAGCATAATATCAACAATACTATACTCAATAAATATGATAATTTTATATACTCTTCACATAAGAGTTTAATAAAATTGACCGATGATATGCTGAACATACAATAAAACTGATAATACTGAATGTTGATGATGGTGTCAGCAATAACAATAATGTGTGGATAGTATTAAGCTATAAGATTACTGACAAACATAATAAATTTTATTTGCAATATTTACACATTTCAAAAATAATAATAAAAAACAACAACAAAAATATACTTTATTCACTTATAAATGGAAAATACACAAAACAAGATTTAGTTAGCATAACTAAATATTAAGAGAAAAATACCTCCTTGGATCTAATCAAAATTATAGTGCATTATTACCATTTTACAGTATTATTATTTATATCCATTCTTTAATTTAAATTTCCTAGCTTATTATTCATTTACTATATTCTATTTACCAAGCATAGGTTTATGAAACTCATTTACTAAAATTAAATATAATTATGATAATCCTAAAATTTCTATTTGCTGAATGGCAAGCAGCAATACTCAATACTAGATAATGTAATATAATAAATATTCCTATGATTTTGTTTTTCAGTTATCATATATTATTTTTAATGCTTTACAGATACTTTCATTTTATTTTATGTATAGTAGTTACTTTTATTCTATCTTCATTAAAAAAGATAATAAAAGTGTTTATTATTATGTGTTTACATTGTCATTGTCAAATTTTTAATTTATTCTTGTTATTATCTGTATAACTCATTTTTATAATGTAAACATTCAAACACATAAATAGTATATAATTTATCTAAATCATTTACAATTTATAATTTTGTTTATTTTTTTACATATGAATTTGTTTATTTTAAAACCAGTGTAAATATCTATTATTATTTATTTTATTTTTATGTTATTTTTATTTATACTTTTAAATTATTAAGTGATATAAATTGATTTAGGATTAGACGAGAGATTTATCAGATTTGTTAATAATGCGTTAATACATGAGAATAATGACACTAAGCTTAAATTATTTTAGAAAACTAGAGAAATTATTATAAATTAATGCAACTAAAATAATAGAAATACATGGAAAAAAATATTTATTTGTGTCAAGCATTGGGATCGAGAGATCAGCGACAGCAGCTTTACAGGCAGTTATCCCGGGTTAGCGGGTTTGCTTCCCGGCTGATGCTATGACACATGAGAAAAAAATTAAAAATTATTTATTTGTTTAGCTATTGATTCTATTTAGCAGGTTAAACTATTGATAATAGATGCGCTTATAGAGTTTCAACCGGAAAATAGATTCATGATATCTTCACAATAAATGCTAGTGTTCCACCCCCACCCCCGATATTTGATAAGAAAGTATTCACTATATATATATTAATTTATTCTTTTAAAATCTCGTTTTTATTTGAATTAAATAATATAATAAAAAATAGATGCTTTAGTGTGTAATGAGGTTATATTTTGAAAAAGTATAAGATTATTATTTCTTAATTAGACAACTGTTGTTAATCTATATATGTAATTGTTGATGCATTGATCAACAAATTATGTTAATGATGTTGCTTCAAATAAAATAACAACTTTTTAAGAAAATGAATTGATAAATATTTTTAAATACAAAATATATATAACCATAAATTCAGTTATGGCTATATAAAATCCTTCAATTTTGTTATATAGCCATAGATTTAACTATAATTAACTATGTGTTTTATGGTTTGTATTTAATTACATCTATGAAGATCAGTGACTAATAAGTTCCATTTATGAAACAAATGAGAACAATAATCAATGGGTTATACTGAGATAAGTTGATGAGACTCCAGTATTTATGAAAATGATCAAATTCAGTTAGTTTTTATGATTGGACCTGGAAAAAGAAAGAAGTCTATTTTCTGTAATTCATCAGTTGTTTGAAAAAAAAAATTTGGTTGACATATAGTGAAGAATGTTAATTTGAGGTAAGTCAAAAATGATGAAATTATATCTTGAGTTATTGGAAAATATAACCTACTTAACAGCTTTTTTATAAATTTATTATGAAGCAACTTTTCTTTTGATATCTGGTGAGGGAAAATGTGAAAAACATTGTGACCACTCAAAACAATAAAAATGAATATTCCAATAATATTTTCATAGTAATTTTTAATTAAGAGAATTAGTTTGGGAACTTTTATTCTAAACATATTCTCCAGTGGAATATGCTATTACTAACAAGCAGTCCATTATTCACTTGCATCATAACTTTAAAGAATGCCAGTGAGCTTTTCAAGGAGATTGTTTAAAAAAATTATTTTAGATAAATGACTAGTCTATGGTACAAGATTATTTCTATCAATCTATTATTACAAATGCTTACATTTAGATTATTATATAATTTTCCAATTGTTTAAAGAAAAGATTGAAAATACTATCTTTGTTAAATTAAATTTAAAACCCTAATCATTGAAAAGGATTTTTAAATTGTTCTTGCTGTTATTAGCAGTCTTTTTCATTTCTGGAAGTATTTTTTTTATAAAACAAAAAAAAATTATAAGCACAGATGAATTTTCCTTATTCTGTAACAAGAAGATTACCTTAATATATTTATGGGTAATGTTAAGTAAATGAAAAAACTGAACCTTGTCAATGACCATTCTATGAAACATTATGTCTATTATGATTACTATTTAATGTCCCTTTACATTTTTTATTAGAGAGTATTTCATTAGATAAATTAATTTTTTTCTTACATTTCAGGATTTCAGAGACTTTTAGAAGAACAATTTTCCAACTGTATTATAAGTTGAGAATAAATCAATAAAGATAGCATTAATTATTAAATTATTTTGAAAGACAATTTCATTGGAATTTTTAAAAGATAAAGCTTGTTTATGACAGATTTTTGCTAACTTCAACCTACTTTCAACAATAGGAAGCATTTTTAAATATAACTTTTCAAACAGTTTGAAAGGAATATTAAGTAACAATGATATGGATTACTGTTGTGTTTATTTGCTTTTAAAATTGTTATATTGTTACTAATATTTTGGAATAGTTTATGTATTAATATGTTGTAGAATAGTTTTGCCAACCAACTTTAAATTTATTTTTTATAAACTCAACTAGAGCTTTTCTGGTTTAAGACAGCCAAGAACATTGTTAAGCATAAACTTGTAGTTCTGCTTTGATAATGTTTTGTTAACAACATCCAATTTAAAGTTTAATATATATATAAATTTTAATCTCATTAACAGTAATAGAAGAAATGACCAAGTTTAGGTAAAAATAGTCAGATCTAGTGATTAGATATGATGTTTTTTTTTTTTTATAGTTTCTATTCATTTGATTTTTACTTCTAGATTTATCAGGTGATTTCATGAGTTTGTCTGCAATTTTTAGAATTTTGATAGATAAATATTGTCTATAAAGAGCATTGATCATTTTATTACAATTCTTTAATAAATGTTGTTATAAGGTTCTTAAAACTTACCTTAGCAAGAGAAAATTGATGGGATTCAATTAAAATCCTGTTCAAGGTATTTATTTGATTCCAATTAAATTTTCTTAAATTTCATTTTAGAATGGAATGATTTTCAGCTATAAAATATGAATTAAAAGAATTATTACACTTGGTTTTAATATGAGATATCATGAAAATGATCCAATATTAGTAAATTATCAAGTGATGGTCAATGATTTTTTATCAAAACAAAACAAATCAGTAATTTATCTCTATGCCTAAATGTCTGAATGGATTGTTCTTTTTTGCTTGGCATCAAAAAGGAAATACACAGAAGAACTCAAAAATTACCAGAATTTTTAAATTAAAATATGTATATTTATTTGTAGGTGTTGCAAATTGAGTCATTTTAAAAAGTATAGTCTGTTTAATACAATGCACCAGTCTAAACCAGTTTGTCACCTTTCAAAGTAGTCCAGAAACCCTTGCAAAGTAATGCATTTTAATGCTTCTGTCATCTTCCTAAAAAAAGACATTTTTTTAATTCAAGAGATGTGAGAACAACTGATAGATAAGCTGTGTTATGCTGAATTTAATTAAAATTGTTTCACACTCAAGATTTTGAGAAATAATTATTGGGATGGAGTTTGCACTCTTTTCTTTGTACAAAACAGGGTGTGTATGTTTTACCACATTATGTAAATGTTTCAGACCTTGCAGATAAAATGTCTGATTATTACTAACTAAATCTGAGACAAAAATGTTGTTTGCATAAAAAAAAAATTGGTGTTAATTCAACATTTCAGTCATTATAAAAAAATTGACAAATACATGAAATGCACTATAAAAAATGTGCTTTGTGAATCCATGATTCCACATAGTTTATGTTATTTGGTAGATTGATGCAGAAGGGTTTCTGCAAGAAGTATGTAACAGAAAAAGTATATATTTGAACAGGCTTGCATACCAGAGAATGGTTCCAGTTATTTTTGGATTTCCCCTCATATGTGTTGCTTAAACCATTTATTTTAAAAGTTAACAACTAGATTTATATTTATTTGCATATCCCAAAAAGAATCACTGTATGAATTGAAATTTTTAATAAATACACAGATATAAGGTATGGCAGATAATAATAATGCCAGTTTGAATTTGGAAGTTTATAAATATTGTGTACAAAAAAATTATCTATTTGAACTATTGTAATAGAAGTTATTTTCTTTACAAAATGATTTGAAGCAAAAGTTTCACCATATGCTTAAAATACATTCTATCAAAATCACTGTAAATTTAAGAATATTAATAAAGTATGCCATATTAAAAAAATGGTAAATTTCTTGAAATGTAATTGCATCATCATTGCTAAATAATTAAATTGTAAAGCATTTTTATTTTTGCCTTTGATATACTAATATTATTGGATTTCCTTGCTAAAAAAGGATCACTTTAAAAGGGTACCTAGCACTTGAGATGTTTTACGTTATGATTTTTATTTCAAAATCCTAGGATCTTGCTTCTGGAGTCTTTTATCATTATCTTCCTTACTACTTTTGGAATTCGTGTTAATAGCTTTTTTGGGTGTTTATATAATTTTCTGTTTTTAATTAATATTTTATCAAAATGAAGTTTAAAGTTCATATTATATCAATTACTTTCACTTTCTAATATATACTATTTATAGGACAGACATGGAAAAATTACAAATATTAATTGAATATATTTTGTAGGAAGTAGAACTTTAATATTTAAGAAGGTTTTTTATTGACAATTAAAATAGTGATAAAAAATCTAAATTCAGCAATTGTTAAATTGAGTGTTAGTTAGTTTGCTTCAGATTGGACTTCTACCATGAGAAATTAAGCTCAGATGATGGAGCTATCATCTGAAGAGCATCAAAAAAGTAATCAATAGAAAATTAACTTGACAAATGGTGAATACAATTTACAACAGCACAAATATCATATTGATAATAATTTGCATGGCATAAATAATATTTGATACATTATATGCAACTTTATACATGCTAATAATTCTCCAATTTTTATGTATTATACCATTATGCAAATTTAATAATAAGCTATAAAAGGTCAGGGTAACCTGTAAATAGTCCTATATAACCATTTCTTACCTACAGAGTAGATATCTCTGGGATTAAAACTTTAACTTTTTTGGAGGGTCTGTAACATATGCAAGCCCTCTTTCTTCACCAGCTAAGCCCTTTATAGCATGCAATAATTAATTCCGTGGAGCACTATAATATGTGGAGAGATTGCTTAACGTTTTATCTGATTAATCAGCGATTTAATCAATACCTTTATATTTTTAATTAAAACTGCTAATCAATTTTAATTACAGAATCATGTTGTTTTATTTTTATTAGAATTAGCAATCCTTTTTAATTATATTTAGCACAACTATTTCCATGTACTTCACATGCTACTTTGCATAGTCTATACAAATATTATAACTTTTTACAAAATATATAATATAGTCATTTTACCAATGGCATATAGTAACCGTATAATCATTTAATGAGAGTAGATGGTTTTCAGTAAGTTTATTTTAATAAAAATATCCTAGTTTTGTTTTTTATTGAACAGTTGTGATAATAACTACACAAAAAACAAATTGATGCTTTAGAGCTGTATGTTTTTTTTGTTATTATTATTAAAAAAGTAATAATGAAAATAATTAAGTTATAAAAAGTTAAGAAAAAAAAAGAAATTGGATTGCATATGTCTTAAAAGATTATGTAGGCTATCTTGAGTTCTAGTTATAAGAAAAAAAAGTAAAAGTAAAAAATTGATGCTAAACGCTGGAACCAAAATTAGGATGATATATGAAGCATATCTTTTAATAAATAACTATTGATGTTGATACAATCCCATTTTGTGTTTAGCATTACGTGATATTTTTTAAATCGTATATATATTTTTTGTCTCACACATTACTACAAACATTTCTTTTTAATTTAAAGACATAAATGTCTCTCCAGCTACCCTTCCAGTATTATTTCCTTAAAGATTTTTTTACCATTTTTAAAACAAACTAGAAACAAAAGTTATATATATAATAATGAATTAGAAAAAAAAAGGCTGAAAATAAAATAAACAGTCGATTAAAATTTACTTTCATTATGAAGTCAAAATAGCTTATAAATTTTCTGTTCATTAAAAATGATTTAAAATTGCAGACTTTCTCTTATAGCAAGTAAAATTTTAGCTTTTAGTATGTTTTAATGTGAAAGTAATTATTGAAAATATTTTTCGTAACTTTCCACCCTTTCCTGCATTTGCAAATCTTAATTATTTTGAAGATAATCTTTGATTCACTGTAATGCCATTCATTATTTTTTACTCCCCACCCTACCCTTTTAATGATTAAGTTGCTTTTCAAGACTTGTAAAATTATTGATCATTGGCATAGAAATGAAAGCACATTATCAAAAGCATCAACCTGAAAAATTACCTCCTAGATTAATATATCAATCTTCTAAATATTGAAAATTATAATGCATGATGACATCACAAAGTAAAATTTTTAGAAATAATAGCAGGAAAGAATTAGGTGTGAAAGGTTCAGTATTGATTTATTTACAAATCATTTCAAGATTTATGTGAACATAGTTTAAAAAGATAGTTTTTTTTTTTTTTTTTTGTAGACAATAAGGCATTTATTTTTAACAGAGTATGTGTGAAACAAAAAATGTATATATATTTTTTTTAAAACAAAAGGCTTTTTTTAAAATCAGTTATAGAAAAAGCAAAATATATAAAGAGAAATGAAAAAGTGTTTTTTTTTTTAATTAGATGATCATGAAAAAGTGTAATTAATGCAGTAATTTTGGAAAAATATGGTAATGGTGTTTAATTTTTTTTGTTCAATTGCAATAAGGAATACCAATATTGATAGAATAAAAGATCTAATGGGTAACATTGTTGTGGTGCTCTGTATAGAATAATGAGAATGAACACAATATCTTTAATAACCATTTTACTTCAATATAAAAAGTTAAGAGTTTATAATAATTACTATTTTAAAAATAACATATTTTTTCAATGTTTACATGTTAAAAAAAAAAAACTTAATAAAGATTACAGTGGTTAGAAACAAAAAAGCTTTGTTGTGTAGGATTTAATTAGGTGCCTTGTTCACAACTTCAAAGTGGAATTTGAATGAAATTTGAAACCAGTCTCAGTTTTTAAGTAAGCTTAATAATAGTCTTAAATCAAGTTGCAGATAAATAAAAAAATAAATTAGATACCCTTCTAATAATTAATACATGATATCTAGATTTTTTTTTTTTAGCATGAGAGTAAAATAAAGGAGTGAAACTGGATTAGTATGGTTAATAATGTCTCCTCTTTTACTGTTCTCCACAAAATATTCTTATAGACATTTATCTTGTAATGGGCTGTTTAAAGGCTATTTTATTTAGCTAAAAGCTTTACTATAATAACTGACTTGGACTAATAACAAATGAATAGAATTAATAATGTATCATTAAAAAGAGCATAATTAATATTTCAGTCCTTGTTTCTATTATGATGTAAAAAAAAATAGATAAAATTATAAGTCATCAGAATTTTTACCTTCGATATACTTGATGAAATGGTAAACTACTTCTTACTGTAACTGGAAAATATGAAGCATTTGAAATGAAAATTGGTGTTAAACAAGAGTGTGTACTTGCTTCAACATTGTTTTCAATTTTTATGATTGTTATCTTTGGCATTAGGTATAGGTGGTTCAATAAAACAGGCATCATGATACAATAAAGGTTTATGGTAGAATTTTTAATCTGAACAGATTAAAAGTAAAAGCAACCACAATTTCTTAGATTGTTGATTTACAGTATGTGATGTTTGTTTTATTTTTGCTGATTTAAAAAACGATTTACAAAATGGTCTAATGCTTTGAATTCAATATATAAAAAGAATTTGCTTTATTAATTAATGTTCAAAAAGCTCAAGTCCTCTGCAACTTTTAGCTTTGAATGATTATCAATTAAGAATATAAATCAGTTTAAACATCTTGGTAATTTTATAAATATAAAGGTGGGCTTATATGTTGTTATGTAATACAGACCCCAATGTATTGCTTCTGCTTTTTACAAATTAAAAAATAAAGTATTTCATCATAGAGAAATAACAACTACAACAAAGTTAAATATATAGTATAACGTTTTCCGTTTTGCTAGGCCTTTACACGCTAATATAAACTGCGCATGAGTTGATCAAGCTATGTCAAAAAAGAAGAAAGTTATATTTCTATTCTAAAAACATAGCTATATTTCCTGATCACCTCGGCCTATTAATTGTTGAGAATTGTGCTATTGACGAAATCAGCTTTTAATTTATTTCATCTGGGTGCCAGAATTCCTAAGAATTCACTGAAATCGTCATATAACATCTCACAAATAAAAAAAAATACTTTTAAACTAATCAGTATTACATCATACCATAACGAGAATTATTTTTTTAAGATTATTACTCCTGGGCTTATTCAAACATATTGGCAAAGGTAAATTACATTTTTAAATCTTATTAAACTAATAATAGATTCAATAATAAAAAATAATAACTATTATTGATAACGCACAATGAAAAAGATTGATAAAAGTAAAATCTCTTTTATTCTAACAAACTGAAATATTTAACATTAAATTGTTAATTAAATAAACTGGAGAGAACACACCCTAATTCAGATATAAATCAATTAATAAAAAAACAATTTCACAATTACAGTTCACTTCCAAATTTCTTCTAGAAAGTTCCTAAAATGAATGTCCCTTGCACAAGAAAATTAATGTCTCTATCGGGATTGTTTAAACATATTTTTAAAAATTGTTGGCAAACGTTTAATTTTGTCACAATCGGGAATAATGAATCATAGCTTACCGGTAAGTTTTGTGAATTCATGAAGATTGTAGCTTACTATGCATAGTTTTTTGGGTTAGAATTGAGCTCGGCCTTTGATTATTAGTTGATCTTGTAGTCTGTTCTGAAGGCTAGTCGCAGAGGCTTTTCTAGTATCCATCTTCTTAATGATGTCAGCTAAAGTCCCGGTCTACTCCCGCATGAAGGATTATTTCATCGTGAAGTGGTCTTGGATTTAATAATCCAAAACCAGCCTAAGGAAAAACAGAAAAACAAAACGTTCTTCAAACTGATCTCTGCCTTTTATATTCTCTAGAGGCCCAGTTTTCCGACTTCTGCGCATATCTTTTGTTTGTCAAAATATCCGTTGATAATCTTATATATTCTTTACAAAATTTATGTTACAAAGTCTCTATTTTTTTCAGCGTAATTCTGCCATCTTTAATTAGTTGAAATATTTTTTACTTTCTCTTATCTAGATTGGTAATTTGTGTCTTGTGTTCCCTCCAATTCTAACTTTTATTTCTAATTACATAAAAAAAAATGAAAGAATAATTTAACTTTCATTGTACGTTTTTTTTTTTTAAAAAAAAATTAGTCAAAAAAAAATTTAAATTTACTTTTATTTTTTTAGCTTTTACCAAATGCCAATATATTTGCAACGTATATAAATAAACGTTACAATAGAGAACTGTTATTTTATCTACATTATTGTACAATGATGCAATATAAAGATGTTAAAAAAGTTTCATTTAAGAATGTTTCATAAAATTTTCAAAATATAATAGCAAAATCATAAAACCAATCACTATGTTTTTCTTGATGTAATACTATTGTGTCCACTATTGTAAAACCACACCTTTACTTAACTGGTCATATAAAATGAATGAACAAGGCAATATTTCCTAAAATGATATTTTATGATGGAATTAAGCATAGATTTTATGAGAAAGGTAAATCCTATTTACATTATAAAGATCATATCAAAAATATTCTAAATAAGTGCCATGTTAATTATTTCCATTGGAAGGTGTGGTAGAGAATAAAATATATTGGAGAGCTATAATTATATATGGTATTGATTTACTTTAAAGAAATGGTTTTCTGCTGAAGAAAATAAAAGTCAACATCATAAAGTGTCATGTAAATAAAAAATAAACAAACATACTTTATATGAAGTTTTATTTGTGTTTCACACTTTGATTTGTATGGTTACCATAACATTCATTTCTAAAATAATTTTCCCTTCTCTTTTTGGAGTTAGCATGACCATACTCATTTATGAATGCCTGTTTTATTATTATTATTATTATTATTATTATTATTATTATTATTATTATTATTATTATTATTATTATTATTATTATTATTATTATTATTATTATTATTATTATTATTATTATTATTATTATTATTATTATTATTATTATTATATACTACTACTGCTACTGCTGCTGCTACTACTACTACTACTACTACTGCTGCTGCTGCTACTACTACTACTACTACTACTACTGCTGCTGCTGCTGCTACTACTACTGCTACTACTACTGCTGCTGCTGCTACTACTACTACTACTACTACTACTACTACTACTACTAGTAGTAGTAGTAGTAGTAGTAGCAGCAGTTTTAAATCAGTTTTTTAAGTAAAAATGTTGTTATACATAGTGGAAAAAAGGGTAACTTACATTATTTCATCAGTTACATTTCATTTTACAGTGAAATAACAATTATTGAAGTGGGACAAGGTCAGTTAATGGGCATGTATTCTGACAATAAGAAAACCAGCAAACAAACATGTAAAAAAAACAACAAATAAAGTTCTTCTTCGGGTAATGTTTTCTCCGTATGTAATTGTTGGTTTATGATTAGGCTGTTGGCATCTGAATTGATTGCCATGTGCCTGTGAATAGCCCAACTGGGGCAAACATTTGGTCCCTCTTTCTTATTGCTTGTAATTTATTAAGGTAAATTGTTCTGAATTTGTGAGAAGTGGGGTTGAATACAAAATGACAGTGCACGAACCAGAGAGTGAAAAAAAGGTACATGTGTATTCTGATTGAGGTAAAATTACCTGTCCATATTTCATTAATTAATAACACTAGTATAATATTACTTCCAGTGAATGTTGAAATTAGCTCTCTATAAATGTTAAGAGCATGACAGTCAGTGATAATATGATTAATGGTCTCCTCATCCCTATGACAAAGTGTACATATTGGATTGATGTTGGCATTTTTTATTCTTGTTGTTAGAAAAAAAACTTGTAGGTAAGGCATCTAGATTAATCTTTACTAAGAAGTCAACATATTTTGGTTTTAGGTGCCAATATTTGAATCTTTGTATAAGTGTCTTATTTGTTATTGAGAGACTACTGCTATTGCAATGAGTGGTAGAGTCTGCATTTATAATTTAATATGCATCCCAGTACTTTAATTTATTTGCTGTTTGATCATTCTGCTTATTGTACATATTCATTAAAAACAAAAGGTTATGTATGAATTTGTTACTAGTGGGTGGAGATGTATCTGTTGGAGCTATTGGAATGAAAACTTCGCCAAACTCAAAGTTGGTGATAATTTTTTGAATAGTGTTATATGCCTTTTGAAAAAAAAGTTGTAAGGCTGTGTAATGATAGGCCATTATCTTCGGAATGACTTTGTAACTTGTTGATACTAATGGATACAGTTGTTTTGTTCCAAATTAACTGCATGCACAATGAATTGATCTTGCGAATAAATGAGTTGGTGAATTTAATAATTGGGGCATAATAATTAATTTTTGGAAAAATTAACATATTGATTAAGAAGATTTTACTATGAATTAATAAATATGCTTTAGTTAAAGAATTGATTAATTTATTGATTGTAATTAGTAAGTTATTTTGTATTAAAATTCTGGCTTGATTTGTAGAGAGGTGGAATGGTATTCCAAGAAAAGGATGGGGAGTGTAAGAGTTTATTGTCTTAATTGGTCAGCCTGTGAGTAGGGACCACACAACCATTTTTTCTTGATTAAATTTCAATTGATATTGTGTTGAATATTTCTCTAATATTTTATGTAAATCTGGTAACATTTGTTTTGAGGGAAGAAGGACTATTACATTATCCATGTAGGTGAGATGCTTAACTGTTTGTTTAAGGGTGTGGGAGTACACACCCTGGAGCTTTGCTTCTATTTCTGCAAGAAGTGGATTAATAAAAGTGATGAATAGAAGTGAGCTGAGTGGAGAGCCCTGTGGTATAGAATTATGTGGAATGAAAGAAGGTGATGTTTTTCCATTGAGGGTTATTTGTAGGCTTCTATTTATTAATAAGTTAGACAGTATATACATTATTGGTATTGGAATGTTATATTTGCCTATTAAACAAAGAAGGCTTTCAACTGGCACAGAGTCAAATGCTGCTTCTATGTCTAGCTGAACTGCCACTGGTGCTGCCTTTCTTTTGGTTTTTATATCTTCCTGTATGATTCTAAATAGCATTAGTGCTTCTGGTATGGAGTTGCCTTTTTTGGCAAATTGTAATTTAGACAGATGTGGGAGTATCAAAGGCTGAATTTTGTCCTTAATAATGGACTCAAATGATTTTTATTATGAGTGGTGACATTGAAATCGGCCTTAAATGGTGAAGTGGGGATGGCTGTATGGTCTTTTTTAAAAATGGAACTATTGAAACTGGGTATAGTAAATGGATATTGTGTATCTGTTGAGACAAAAAAGTCAACATATTATTTATTATAGGAATAGTGTAATAGTTAAGATGGTTAAATAGAAATTTCGGGATGGCATGAAGTCCAGGGTGTACATGATTTGGCATATCGTTTATTTGTACTTCAAGGTCTTTTTTGGTGATATTATGTGATTCATTTGATATCCCAAAATATAATTAACTCAGATTGGGTTTAGGTCTTTATATATGGAAAATCATATTTTTACATGTGATTATCTGATCTGCTATGAGAATGGATGATGGGGTTGGGCTTTTGCTACTATATCCCAGAGCCCAATGAATGTAGCCTGTTGTCCAGTTGTGGGTGTCTCTAAGATATAGTTTAGCTTTTTTAATTGAAATATAGTTTGCCAGTATGAGTTGTGTGTCTTTATATTCCTGCTTAAGCTGAAGAACAGTGTTTATTGACTGTGGATTGGCTATTGTGGAATTTAATTTGTCCCTTATCAATTCTAGTTTATATAATGTTTTAGTGGGTGGTGGATTTCTTGTTGTGTAATGTCTGATTGTAGTAATGAGGATGTTGATATAAGTAAACCAGGCTTCTGCTGGGGCTAGAGATAAAATGTTTAATTTGTTCAATTGTATATAAATTTCTGACAATACAGCTTCTTGCGCATTGGCTTTAAGTAGAAGACGAGTAGTGTTGGATAATGACAGAGTGGGCTGGGTATATATAGGTAGGCTGATTTCAACTTTTAGAGCATTATAGTCTGAGAAAGGGACTGGATGGAGTGAAGGTTTTATTTGAAAGTGGAGATCAGGTGAATAGAAGAGTAAATCTATTAATGTTGAATGCTGTCTGTTGTAAAATGAAATTGTGTTTGAAGGAAAAAACACTATCCACACTCTTCAGTTTCTTGTTAATATATTGTAAATATTTTCTTATGAAATCCTGATATGTCATGTTGAAATCACCTAATATTATTGTAGGGTATGGGTTTGTAGATAGGTGTAGGTTCATGGTATTGATAAGTTGATGAATTAGTGTAGATTTATTATATAAGTAAAGTGATATAGTGTTCAGTTTAAAATCTTTATTATGAAGTGAATGCTGGTCACAGTATAATATTTTAAAGGATTGGATTGGAGAGGTGTGGTGAATCAAAAAACCAACACCTGCTGCTGAGTTGTTGGAAATTGAGAAATTGTTATAGCCAAATTTGTTTAGGTAATGGTTTGGCTTAAAGCTGGAGTTAACAGAATATTTAGTCTCAGTGAAAAAAAGCAAATGAGAAGGTGAATGTGTTAACCAATCTGTAATTTCATGCATTCTTTTTGTGGAATTGATTCCCCTCACATTGACTGTAGTGATTATTAGTTTCATTTTTTAGTTAAAGTGGGGTGTGTGGATTAGTGTTCAAACCTCTTGTGGCAAAATGATTTATTGTCAATACTTGCTGCTGCAGATAATGCTGAATTTTCAGTACTAGAGGCAGCCAATTGCTTCTTTTTCATCAGTTTCCTGTGGTGGATGTCCACTCCTGCAGTGTAATTGAGCTGTTGTGCTAATTGTTCTGATTTTCCTGTGGGGTGTTGTCTTGTCCAATACGTATCCTGTGGTGAAGCTGTTGAGTCGACATTATTTGATTTGTGTTTCTTCTTGGCTGGTTTACCAGCGTCTGCTAAGCTGTCAGAATATTCTGTCATATCCATGATATCCATTTGAGTGGCAATATGGTGTGAATGATTATTGATTTCAATTAGATGTTTTTTTTTCCTTTATTTTTTAAGCTTAGTTTTTTGTTGTATTCTGTGATTTCTGGCCTCTTCATCACTATAATAAGAGGGGCCACTTCTATTTCTTGTTCATCATTTGAATTTGTTGCATAATTAGCTGTGTTTAAGCTATTTGTTATTTGCATCTGTGTGTTGTCTAGAGGAGATATGATGGATAAATTATCTGGTCTTAATAAACTTGCCAATTGCATTTGTGTGTTATTTAAAGAGGATGAAATGGGCATTTGTTCTTCACTTGTCTTGATAGTTTTATCACTGACTGAGGGCATTGTATTCGAAAGAACTGGATATCATTGCTTTTCACTTGATTTGAGGCCACAATTGTCACAGATTCTTTTAGGACAGTCTCTTATCATGTGTGTGCGCTGTTTACAGGAAAAAAAACTGAGGTGGTGTGCCTCTAAAGTTAATAACAAGTGGTAATTTACCTGTGGGGAAAACTGTTGGTATGTTTAACTCAGTTACATTTTTATTTAATTGTATATTAAATGTCACTGCATTCAATCTAATTGGAATTGGTGTTCTTTTTTCCGTTAAAAAGTTAAAATTTGTTATTTTTCCAATAGCGATTGTAAATTTGCTTTCATAAAACCAATGTGACAATTTCTAATTATGCCTTGTGTCACAAGAGGGCAATCTGTATCGATATAACAAATAATTTTGTTATTTTAAAATTTGACGTGCTTTCTAAAAATATCTTTTTGTGTCTTGTTGTGAAATTCAAAACACCAATATCTGTTATTGGAATGGTATAATATTTGGTGGACGTAACTCCATAATTTCATTTGTGCTATTTTTTCATAAAATTTATCTATTGGGAATTTAAATAATTCAGCGTCTGCATTTGTTACCACCATTATGAGTGATTTGTCACTATAAAAACTTTTGAACGAAGTTAAAAGTGGTAGCGGAATCGTTTTATTACATTTATTAGTATATTGGTCATATAATTCTTGCGTAATATGGTGTAGTTGATCCTGGTGTATATTACTGTGATGCTGTTGATCCTCAGTCTCATTATCGATTCCCACAAGCTCTGCAAAAGACTCGGCATCTGGCTGAACATGAATCGGCCATTACAGCTCTAGCATACGTATTGTTATTATTTGTGTGTGAATTTTTATTATTGTGGTGGTCATTTGATTTTTCTCTAGTATTTTGATGGAATAGGGGTGAATCTATAGAATAAGAGTTTTGGGATGCACTCCTTTCCAATGCTGGAGAATTGGTAGGGTCTGCTATGGGCCCTCTCAGGTATGTTGTATTTATTTTGTCTAACTTTTTATAACTTTCTGATTGCATATATAGTGTTGTATTTGTTTTTTCGGTATCTTTATTTGCACTATTGAAATAATTCTCATTTGATATCAGGGTAGAAGATATGGTTTTTCTTTCCAAGGGTGGAAAATTAACATTGTTAATCTCAGGCCCTTGAATGCATGTTTCTGCTTTACCGGTATTTTTTCCTGATAATCTTTCTTTTATGATATGTGATTCAAATGCCAATTCCATATTTTGATCACTAGTATATTGATCTGGATTATCTGATTATATTATAATTGAACTATTGTTAGCTTGAATGAATGTTTGATTTTGTTTCTGATACTCGGCAGTACTCCCATTTGTATTGAAAGCATCGGCCATTTTACAATCTTACAAATGGTGCTTGCCTGTATGTTGTTTTTAAATAATAATCAAAGCTCTAATTATAAATGATTTTTTCTTACCTTTAAAGTGTGAAAATCTTCTTACTAAATCTCTCACAAATAACATCAATTAGGTCTATTACAATGGAAAAAATTAACTAATATTTCAAAGTGAAATGGAGCTAGATGTGTAACAGTCTATCTGCATGGATGCCATCTTGGCTACTCTCTACTACTACTACTACTACTACTACTACCACTACCACTACCGCTACTGCTACTTATACTGATTCTAAAGAAATGAATTATAACAATGTTAAGATTGTATTCCTATAATAGATTATAGCATGATTAAACAAGAATTAATTTTACAGCTGATTAAAATGAATATATAAAGACATTTATTAGAATTTCTAAATTTAATAATTTTGACTACGCATATATAAATCATTACAATTTAATTTTCAAGTATCATACTTTTAAAGAGATTATACTCTGGGATTAAGCTTGAAATACATTTTTGTTTTTTTAAATATTGGACCTTTTCCATCATCTAAGATAAGTATTGAAGGTCTTTAGAAAAACTAACTTTATTTAGTGTAGGATGGCTCAGTTGATTAGATGGTTATCTTAAAATTCAATATTAAAAAATCTAAGGAGCCAGATTTGATTCCCATGCTAGTACTGTCATTGCACAGGCCAGAAACACCTGAAGAATAGAGAATAATATCTTATGAAATGTTGTGCATTTGCTAACCCATATACTATTACTAACAGTTTAAAGTATTTGGGATATTTAACTAAAACTAAAGACATTCAATACTTATATTAGATGATGGAAATAGTCCAATATGTAAATACAACCAAAATACCATTATCACAAACCTTCAGAAATACAATTTTGTTTGTAATTTATTTTTCAAAGGTTCTTTATTTATACATAGTAAACTTCAGTGAAAAGATAATAAGTTTTCTCTTCAAAATACTGTGGCATCTCTGAATTAACATATGTGTCGTGTAGCACATTGGTTATTTATTTTTTGCAAAATTTTTCAACATATCTGGATTCCACTTATAATGTGCCAATGTGTTTTGTATATTTGTGGATAATATTTGATCTCCTATTATTAAAAAAAATCTTGCAAACTTTCTGCTTTAAAATTGTATGGTGAAGTACAAGTTTTAATTATATCTAATAACTATATAATCTTATTTTTTTAAAAAAATTAAGGCTAAATATGCTATGAAAGCAACTATTCTCAAATGAAACTCAGAGAATTATTTTAATAACTTATAAATAACATCTATTTTTATAAGTAAGTGATAATATATCAGTTAGATAAAAAGTAATCACTTTTATTTAGTACCACATTTTACATATAGTGGATAAATCAAGCATCTATATTTGAAAGAATGAACTTTTATTAATAGTGATTTTTATTATTCATTAATTTAGCCATTTTATAGTTCAAATAATAATATATAAATTCTCATAATTTTAAAAATTTATAAAGGACCACGTCTATTAAATATATGAAACTGATAATATATAATCTTATTCATGGTGGAATTAAATCTGATATGCTGCCATAACAACAATTCACAAGTTATACTAAAGAAAATGGTAAAAGTAGCTAGTTTTTGTCTAAGAGATAAATTACCATTGATATCAGAAAGTGGACATTATTTATAAATTTATTAAAACAACTCTCTGAATTTGATTTTGGAATAGTTATTATGGGAAGTGTATTTTGGATTTAGTTTACCATAAATAAGATTATTTATTATCAATATAATACATATATAGTAGTGGTAATTTACTTACAGGTTTATTAAAATTATTAAAATTATATATATTATAATGAATAATATATATTATAATAAATTTGATATATTTACATTTATTAATATTATAATGACTAAATATAGTTTTTTGAACTTCCAAATGGAATGGCAGTAATGGCTCAATACTATTCTTCCCAATTATTTTATAGAAATAATGTAATTTATTAAAAGTGATAAAGTGGTATAATTGCTGAATGGTCATATAAAACATAAGACAGGAAAATATAGATCACATGACCACCATTTCTTATGTTTGCTCATAACTGTTATTAAACTACTGTATGGAGAGTTTTGCCTGTATTAATAAGGTAAGTATATATGTGCAGGAGTATAGTGTTCAATATCTAAATCTAAATTCAACAAAGAAATATAAGATTACAGTGATCACTGGTATAAGCAAAGTTTAGAATAGTGAGATTAAATAATTATTAAAAAAAATTAATTAACAAATAAAAATTAACAAATGATTTATAAGATGGTTATATACACTTTAAGATTAAATAAATAGCAAAGAGAATTATATAAAATTTAAATGAAAAAAATATTTAGAATTATAATGAATACCAGAATATCTATGCAAATGTGGCCATTATTCAAATGCTAAACTTTATAAAGTGAGCTTAATCTTTTATATTAGCACTCAAAAGTTATTATAATGAGTAAAACTAATTTGCTAGTATTTGGAATGATATTCTGATATAAATATCTCTTACAAAAGTATAGAATTATTTCCATAAATAATTTGGTGAAATAATCAAAAGAATAAAGCAAATATTGATAATATAAATCTCATATTCATATGGCTTTCTCATAAAGATAAATTACTAAATAAATTATTTAAAAATGAGTTAAAAGTTTAGAAATATACCTATAATTTAGATTGTTGCTTTAAACTTTAAACTCTCATTTCATTGTTCAGATGCTTATGCAATTTCCATTTTCTTGTCATTCATTTTTTTCTTAAACAAGACAATGATAACCAACATAATAATTTTTGCTATCCTATAGTACATCATTGTGTATATTTACTGTGATGTCTAATTTTATAGATATGGTAAATAATGATCCCAAAGAAAGTTTTTTTCATCTCCTCTTTAACTAAAACTCAAAACTAATTGATTTTTAAAACTTAAAATGTGGCTTTATAATCTTACTATACTTTCAGAGGGGCGTTTATTTAAAAACTACTATGTGCTTGTTTGTTCATACAATATTACATTTAACTTTCAAAAACATAAACAACAATAATTAAGCTTCAAGTTTAAAAATGAAAAAAACCTCTTAACATAAACATATTAAGAATTATAAACAAAAGAAAATATAAAAAAAACAAAGAATGCGTTTGTTTTTTATCATTTTAGTAATATGTACAATTAGAAATGATTAAATGTATTGCAATTTTTAATTAAAATAAATACAAAAAAAAAAAAACACATACAATTGCAGAATTAAAAGAGAAACATTTTCATATTTAATGTCTCATGAATATATATGCTCATTCATTATCCTCACATGAGAGCACATTGTTACAATATATATATATGATTTAGATAAGCCTTTTTATATATGATTAATGCAGTTGTCTATACATACATATTTAATTCTTGTTAACCTGATGGTAATAGTACAAAGTAAAAGAGCAATATGATCATAATACAATGTGTACTTTACCATCACTAAGGAAAATCCCATGGTTCATCTTTATCAATATGTTTCTACTACAAAATAACAGACACATAAATGTGACATACAATTTATAAATATTTTTAATAGAAATTGAGAAATTATAATAAATAACTCAAATTTTAAAATTGAAGTAAGCATCAAGTTAATAATTTGAAATTTTAAATAGTTAGGATACATTTTTAATCAAATATGTTAAATAGGTCACTTGTTTAATTATTTAAATATACAACATTGTTTTCTGTATTCTGTATTGCTCAGATTACTATGATGCTTTAGTGCTTTCATGATCACAAAGTGTTCAAGTATTGGAAATAGCAGATTGATCTGTGATTCATGAATCTTTAGCTTTTACCGCTACCATTCTGCTCCTCCATTAAATTACTATCAATTTGTTTTATACTTATTATAATGTACATTTTTTGGTAATTTACATTTTTATTATTTTTGTTTTTAAAATCTAGATTTGCCTTTAAATATTCCAATACAAAACCAAACTTTATTCAGCATTTTTAAAGAAAATGAGAATTTATGGCTTCCCTTCCAAATTTGACTTTTTCAACAGGAATAGCTAAATATTTATAGCAGAATAACTGTTGATTAACCTATATGTGTTTTTAAAACTGATTACTTAAAACTTTGTAAGCGTGTTTGGAATCAGGAAAACTTCTCTTGCTTCCTCTATCTCAGATTTGAAATCCCAAGATGTGAATGAGTCAGTGTTGCTACATGGATAAGAAGCACCTTTGTGCAAAATAAATTTTAGTGCCCCACCATTCTATGAAATAAAATTTTTAAATTAAAAGATATTTCTTCCCACTACTTTTATGAGCAAAACTTGAAAATATGGCTTTAGTTATTTAATCTGTTCTGTAAATACCTTATATGTTTTATTCATTCATTTCTATAAAATGAATCTGTAGATTAAAACATATTCTAAAATAAAACAAATTAATGTTAAAAAAATAATTATGAAAACAATAATTAAATAATAACTATAACAAAAATAATTTATTTAGTAATGTAAGTGGGATTTTTTCTTTCAAAAGTTTTTTTACTATTTTTTGGATAATCCTGCAAAATTGCTAGTGGAAATAGAAAATATCTGCTAAAAAGATATTTTTTTAAATATCTAAGTATTTTTATCATATTTAAAAGAGTGACCACACATACTCATGAAAACATTGCACTACTCCTCTTCTCAAACCAGCTCTGATATCACAAAAATAATTCTATAATATATGTTATTTATCTGGTTATTAACAATATTATGTACATCCAGAATATGATTCTTTGGAATGCTTTGATTCTGAGTTCCATCCTGCCTAGAAAAGAACAATATAGCTCATCTTGTTTCCATTATTGTTTGTGAATCAATATTTAGATCAATTTTAACCAGCAGGTCATTATTTTATTAAAAGTAGTCATTGTTTGTTTGAAAACCCATTGAAAATCTATCATGCATAAATTTATTCACATTTTCTATTAATAAAATTATATTTTTTCAATAATAAAATATTTATACTATTATTTAATTTTTTAATTACTAAAGACTATAATTTATTATTATTATATATATATATATATATATACTATAATAGATATATTATATATATATATATATATATAGTCTGATATTTTAAATTTTCATACATTGTTCTTTGATATAACTTTTATATTTTATTAGGTCCACCAAACTGGATTAATTTTAAATAGCACGACTGATATAACTCTTACATTCCATTAACATCTAGTTCAAGAGAAAGTTCTTTGTTTTCAAAATCTATTCACTATTTTTAAATTAGTACCTCTCAGGCACAAAACTTGTTTATGTTTTTAATTAACAAAAATATTCTCACTTGTTTTTGTTCAATAATAAAATATTTACACTACTATATTATATTTTTAATGCTTGTTAATAAGCCCTATTATATATTTTATACTTTATTATATAGTTTGACAATTGGGGATTTAATCAAAATTTATTTAAGAAAAAAAATTTAAACTTTCATACTTAGATTGCTTATTCAATACATTTTCAGAAGCAATTAAAATGCCTTTTACTTATTTTTTTATTCATATTGTAACCAGTTGGCTCACATAGCATACACTAATATAGTGTATGTGCATATATATACATAAAATAAAGGAAAAGTAGAAATAAACACAGACAGAAATTATAGTAGATATTTTCTACATTTACTGAAATAGAAATAAATAAATAATAACTCTGATTTAAAATATTGTTTTATAAATTAAACTTTTAAAAGGTCTGAATAAATATAAATATTGTATTATTATTATTATTATTATTATTATTATTATTATTATTATTATTATTATTATTATTATTATTATTATTATTATTATTATTATTATTATTATTATTATTATTATTATTATTATTATTATTATTATTATTATTATTATTATTATTTTGAAATGTAAAAACACCATACTTATTTTTGGAATTTTTTAATTAATTAAACAAATTGTTTATCTATTAAAAATCCCCTAAGTAAAAACATGTATATAGATTCCAAGGGATTAGAGAGATAAAAATAAAATTCTGTTTTTAATCAAGGTGTTAAAAAAACCAAAGCAAAACTCTCCATATAGTAGTGCCATCTTGTGCTAACAAGAGCAATCAATGGATTCCAGAAGGGTTGTGCATAAAATCTCTATCTAGTGCCTACTCATCCAATATCCCCAGACTAGTTTCTGGCTTGTGGTCTTCATCAGTGAGGAGCCTTGTATCTGAGAGCACTGCATCTAGATATTAGAATCTAATGCAACCCTCCAGCACCCACCTTTTAACTCTATTTAACTACAAAACTATGAGAATGAAATTGAAAACACAATTAATATTTTCAATCCAAGATCAATAGCTTATATAATCATATGAGATAGTAATCATGTGATGTTTAGTGGTTTAAATCAAGGTGTTGTTATAACACCTCAGATGATTTTATAAAAAGAGCTGATAAAAAATATCAGCCAGTCTGGATAGTGATTTTGAAGAGAACAGGTCAGCTGCAGAGTTGATTACAATATTTTGTTGCAACTTGATTAAGTTTGCAGCAGTTGGTTTTAGCTGACCATAGAATTGGCAGAATAGCTACCATGAACTGACATACCTGAAGGAGGGACATTAGATTCAGGAGCTGCTAATATTTACTTTGCAGGAGTTTGAATTCACATGGAGAAAATGACCCACTTTGTGCTGAAATTCATAGCTTTAAATGTGGAGAAGACAGCTGCTTGCCTGGAACAGTTCTACACAGATGGGAGACCAACTATGGACCAATAGTATACATGGATTACATTTTTCTTTATGACAGTCACTAAAAATCAAACTCACCAAGAAAAACCTTCCAGCTTGCTGACCTGAAGCTTACAAAATCCAAGCATAAGTGGAACTGACTACAGAAAGGAAAAAGCCAACTATACCTGAATTATGTACTTTTACCTGATGATGACAATTTCCTGGAATGACCAAAAACAGCTTGCCCAAGAGAGCAGCTGGATAAAGAAGTAGTTATACATATGCTGCTGTGTCTACATATGCAAAGAGAAGCACAGATAAACTTGCATGCAAAAGTGAGTTGTTTTTCAATAATTTATTTGATGGGCATTTTTAAATCTATATTTTTAAATTTAAAGACATTGATAATTTGTTAAGAGGTAACCTAATAAAAGCTTTCTAACCTCTGGAAAATTGACTATATATATTTTTTAAAAGAATAAAAGAAAGCTATAATAGAATTTGTTAAACTGTTTTTTTAATATTGATACACACATATGAGTGTGAAATTTATGTGTTGTCTAAATGAATTAATTATGAAAAAATATAATATTATTGTACGAGTTGAAATACATAAAAGTCAGTGTGCGTATATACATGCACACTCATATATGTAAAATTTTAATATTTTTTTTGATTAAATGTCAATTCATTTTTTTTTAAAATATTAATTGGATATTATAAACGCGGGTTTGTGTGCACATATATGTAAATCAATGTAACAATTTAAATGTTGAATGATAATTATTTAAATATCAATATGATCATTTGAAATTTTGTATTATAATCAAAATCAGAAAATGCACACACATATGTGTGCATATATATGTCAATTGTATTGTAAATAAGAATGCATATCAGATACACTTATGTGTAAAATTCTGATCATTTTTCTAAATTAAATGTTAATTCAAACATGTTTATTTTGTATCAAGCCACATGCCTGTGTGCTGAATGGGTTTTAAGTAAACCTAATTTATTAATCATGTAACTCAATGTATACTTTTCAAAATCAGAACCCTTATAAGACCTTAATCATTTTTTTTGTTATTAATAAACTTGTATTTAATTGTTAAAAATTGTTTTCATCATCTCTTGTTCACATACAGTAATAGATCTTGTGTTATCTGAGCTAGATTCAGACACAAATAAATGGTGATGTGTACTTAGTGCTTTGGGGCATCCAAAGATGATCAATCATCATCCTGGTTGGTGCAAAAGAGGATACTCTTTAAAACCCATGCACTATTATTTTTATTTTACTTTAGACTTGTTAAAAATTTAAGTTTTAGTTGGCCAGTACATTAATAGTACTAAATGGCCAGAACATTGATGATGATCAGCATGTTTTAATGTCCCAGCATTATAATTTCGATTTTTGATTACTGTGTATTTTTAATGGATGGACACTAAGCTGGTGCATCAAGTCATGTTTATATAATTGCCCAAGCTGGAAAAGGGCTCAATAGTTATCCTGGTCTAAAGAAGACCCATTTTCAATCCAGCCACAAGATGGTCTGTTGATTTTATTCTGATTTATTGTACTAATTTGTTTATCCCATCAATGATGATGATGGATGGTTATTTCTCTTGAATATTTACTTGCACTTATATTTATTTATTTATAATGCTGGTGGATAATTATGCTTTTAGTTGCTCTTCTGAGTTAGCTTCTGATCTCTCAATGTTCTCACAGAGATCTCTTGACACCTTAAATATCATACTTTTGTAAATTTATTCATATTTCATTTTAAATGGACTGGAAGTGATGATGATGTTTCCATCACCCCAGTTCAATTCTACTTTCGACCAAACCCCTCCTTCCCCATCCTGTTACAATATATTATGTTGGATAACTATAAAAAATAAAACACTGGTTTTGTTTTATTAGATATACTTTTAAAAAATAGTGCAATCATGTAAGAGTTTGCATTAAATAATACCATTACCTTGAAATTAGTTAAGAATTAAATATTTTGGCATGCAATAATATCTTTTTAAAAGTTATGTTTTTTATTCATTCCATTTTCCTTAGATTTAAACCATAGTGTGGAATATGGATTAATTACAATTTTTTAGCCAAAGAATACATCCAAGGAAAAGCTATTTAATAAAATGTGTTAAAGATAATACAGCATCTAAAAAAAAGATAATAACATTGTTACAAATAAAAAAAAGATAAATGTGTAAAAAAGATATACAAATTAATAAAAAATAAATAAAAAAGAAAGATAACATTATTAAAAAACTTAGCACAACACATCACTGGAATCAATCCCAGAACTTAAATTTCAGAGGCAGTTACTCTATCTAATACTCTAAATTGAATAGCACATTGTTACTCTGTAAAATATTATTGATAAAGATAAATTCATCATATGCAGAATTACTATAATTATGAGACAATATTTTTAAAATAAGTTTTATTTTTAAAAAAATTATTAATAATATATTATTTTTATATAAATTAGAATATTTAAAAAAAATGATTGAAAAATGTAAACATTATCATTTACATATAAATTTTATTATAGTGATGAAAGGCATTGGTTTGTTCCATTTTGTGCAATGGGAGAAAAGTTATTAAATATATTTCAAGGCTAGAGCAATTGTTACAATAAGTTTAAATAAAGAAATATTCCTTTTATAATTAAATAATAAATATTTACAATCAGAATCCATTTCTAGGAATAAAGTGATTTAGAAATTTAAACATTTACATATGTTTTATTAATTATCATGACAAAATGGTATTGGCCTGTTAATTAATGATAAGAGTATATATATATATATATATATTCCGATCTATTTATTAATAAATAAATAAATACATTTTAACAGTAAATATAATATAAGAGTATATATATATAATAAATAAATAAATAAATTTTAACAGTAAATACAATATTATAGTTTAAATTTTTTGTAGTGCTTTCGATTATGTGGTAATCCTCATCAGCTTTAACTGATTTTAAATTTTCAAACTTAATGTTACATATATTTCCATAAGCTGTGTATGGCCATATTCACAACTTGCGTATTAATAACATCATTCTTATATTTATCAATTAATATTACCTCTTTCATTTTTCTCTTTTTATGATTTCTTTCTTCCATTAATATTTTTATTCAGTATCATTAAATGTAAATTTATAATTACAAGTTTTTTCATGGTCAAAGAATACTGAAGCTCTATTACACAGCTTATGGAAATATATGTAACATTAAGTTTGAAAATTTGAAATTCAGAAGAAAGCGCTACAAAAGAATTTAAACTATAATATTGTATTTAACGTTAAAATTTATTGATTTATTTTATATATATATATATAATATTTTATAACGGGTACTGTATTTTACATTTATATATATATATATATATATATACACATACATTTCAAGCTCATGCCTAAAAATTTGAAACCCAAGTATGTCACAAATAAGTTTGAGTAAAGAAGTATTCTTCTTATATTTAAATAAAATATATTTACACTTGAAATATATTTCTAATGATAAAATGATTCAAAAATATAAACATTTTATTTATATATAAATTTTATTAATTATCTTAGTATCTTGATGACCCAGTGATGAAGCACCTTTCTGCCCAGCATAACCTGCACACCCACATGTGACAGCCCTGGAATGAGATACATATTTGTGCCTTGAAATTTTGTTGTGTGATAATATCATGCAATAATATGAATTTTGTACAGTTTTTTAATAAATATTCTAAATTATCTCTATCTTTTTTAATCAAATAAATAATAATTTTGAATTGATTTAAAACAAAAATTGAAAATATATTTTAATAATATTGTAATTTTTCATGTTTGAGTTATGGTTTAGATATACCATTTATGCCTTATAGAACTTTGAATAGATTTTTAATATACAATATTTTTAATAATAAAAGAACTCTGTAATAGTTTTGGGAAAGAAAGAAAATACTTTTATATGAAAATCTGAATAGGTTTGTGGAGCTATAAAAATGATGGATAGAGTAAATATTCTTTAGTATTTTATCAAATTTAATACTGATATTTTACGAAAAGATAAAAGAAAAAAAATCATTAATGCTAATTAATTGAATTTTAGTCAATTTATGGCTTCATGGTTGATTTTTATAAAATCACATTGACCTTCTTTTTATAAATTTAGATTTGATCAACTTTTTTTTCCTTTTAAAACTTTTTCTTTTTCTAAAGAGCAAACTCATTATTTTTAGATGGAGACAGTAACAAGTGTAGAACATTCTTTTGATATAAAAAAAGTGTTTGCTGGGTGTTTTTATGAACAGATTTGTATGTTCAACTAACTTAGCAGTAGATATTTTTGTCATTATAAAATATTGATTGTTTACAGATACTTTTTTGAAAAATGTTTAATAGAATTTTGAAAAAAAAAAAGGAATGCGAAAAAGTTGCAAAATATTACATTTTATTATACTAATATGTCACAATTTCTTATTATTTATCTATGAATATTTAATAGCAATATGCATTAGATTCCTCTTCAAATTATTTTGTTGATAATAAATGAATAATAAACATAAGAAGTTACATTACTTTATGGAAACAAAAATTCTAAATACACTACGCCTATAAAATAAATCACCATTTACTATTAGTCACAAAAAACAAATAATTACACATTTGCATGTAAATAAATAAATAAGAAAAAACTATAGAAGAGCAATCTATAAATAAAACAGCTATATGTTCATAGCTATGCTTACAAGTGATGTGAAATAATAATTCTCTTAAGTGCTACATTTTACTGAATTCCAGTTACTTGTTTATTATGAACATAATATCTAGAGATTCATATTTTACATCTATCTTTTAGATTTGTTGTCTGCCGCAAATAGACATGCAATAATCCACATTCATAACTGTTGCTTTAATTTGTGATTTATCATTTCTATAGATTTATTTTGCATTGTGCCATATTTCAAAGCTAAGTGTGACAGATGACAGTTATTCTTAAATTTAGTTTCAGGATAGATGAATTGGTCTGATTTTTATTTTTAATTTATTTACATGATATGATAGGTATTATATTAAAAAAAATGTGTTTTACTTGGGACACATTTTCTTAGTTTATTCATTTCATTTGTATATAATATTCCATTTAGCTTTCCAAATACAATTATTTAATCAAAGACTACATTAAACACTAAAATCTCATTAAAATGTTTTATTAGTACATTATTGCATGTCTTTAACAGGCTATAAAGCCGTACAAAACTTAATATGAAAGTGTTTTTACTATTATAAGTTAAGACTGAAATCATACTTTCTATTTATGTAATTGAGCTATGAAAATGATGCACTAACTAATCACTGTTGGTACAAAGAAATATAAAAAATTCAAATAAAACCATATAGAAATCTTGGAGTTCTAGCTGTGATTTTACCTGAAGTAGTGTAATCAATAATAAATCCTTTGTAAATACATTTGCAACAAAGGCTTCACTTGGAAATAATTGCATGTTTGAGCAGTCTTATTTAGGGATATCTCTCTCTAACACAAAACCAAAAGAACTTAGAGTAAGTGGTCTCTAAATGGCATGTATCATAATTTGGATTGTTTTTGTGTCTGATAAAAATAAGTCTAATATCAAAGGATAATAATATTCTAATTATCTTAAATAATGTTGCATAAAAATTGTGAACTTTTCTTAATGTAAACTTTCAAAATCTGGATAAAATAAGGATGTAAGATAGATACATATTTCAGAGAAAAAAGTTTCACTGGTCAATTACATGACAACATATTTTTATAAAATAGCATATATTTGGGATAAAATATTAATTCACTTCACTAAGAAGTCAAATATAATGTCTTATATTTCTGCAACTCTATAGATATGTCAATGAAAGGCTAATAATATTACAAATTAGTCTGTGCAATGATATCTACATATTTTATAAGGGTTTATGCTCTAAATATTAGATTCAAAATTTCAGACAATTAATATTTTTATATAGTATTATTACAAAGTTAACATTTTATTGGAGACATTAATGTTTATATTGGGATTGGATGGCAGTAAATTTTAATCCAACATTATTGAAAAAATGATATTGACTCTGGATCTCAAATAGACAACCATTATTAAATTGTTGCATAACATATAAATTGATCATCACAAATATGTTGTTAGTCAAAAAAATACTATAAAAGGACTAATATATTCATGCTAAAAACAATGTTTTTTGAGGAATTATATAATAGTTAAGAATTCATTTATAGTTTAAGTTACTATTATATAAGCATATTATATAAATTATGAATTAATACATTCTAAGATTACAATAATATTTGTATTAAACAAATAGGTCCTATTTCAAATTTATTAGTAGAAAAATTGATGTTACTTTTTACAAATGACTTTAAAAGCTACTAGGAACTAAAATTTTCAATTGATCTATTTAAGCCTGAAATGATAATGGAACAGAGAAGTGTTTTAAGGAAAGTGGGTGAATAATTCTGACTGATTTTCTGATATTGACCACTTTTTTATTCACTTCATTAAAAGGATCCATGTCTTTTTCTGCTTTACAGAATGGTAAATTGAATGCAGAAGTTCATAAGCAATACAATTGCTTTTAAACTTCAATAACTGAGAAAAAGTCTTAGAAATGGTTTATGAACTAAAATGACAAAATAATTTTCTGATTATGTTTACTTCAGATGTTTTTGCTATAGTGATATTACATCTAGTCTAAAACGGTATCACAATTTTATTAAATCACTAAGCATCACATGATCACCATCTCTTATACTAGCACATAATTGTTATTAAACAAGTCAAAACTCTCTCCATACAGTAGTGCCACCCTGTGCCAACCAGAGTAATCAATGGATGTCAGAAGGCTTGTGCACAGAACCCCTATCTAGTGCCTACTCATCCAATACCCCCAGACTAGTTTCTAGCTTGTGGCCTTTGTCAGTAAGGAGCCTTGGATCTGAGAGCACTGCACCTAGATCTTAGGATATTGGATGAGTAGGCACAAGATAGGTATTTTATGCACAAGCCTTCTGGAATCCATTGATTACTCTGTTTGGCACATGGTGGCACTACTGTATGGAGAGAGTTTTGCCTTGTTTAATTTTATTAAATCAATGTATACAATTTTTATATGTTAATAGTAAAATTTCTAATTGGTAGATTAAGATGTCTTTTAATGAATTTTATCTGTTTTATAAAGATATCCAGCATAGTAAAATTAAAATAATTGTTTATATTCTTAAAATTATAAAATTTGAGGTCTTCATGAGATACTTTGAGAAGTGTTGAAATATTGTGAGATTTTTTTAGCTCTAAACTATTATAATGTTTTAGGAATAACATAAAGATATGCCAAATGCTATTAAAGACTTCTATTGTTGTAATTTATAAAAATAAAGAGGATAGAAAAAATTATAATACTTATTATGAAATATTATCCATTTAAGTGATTTAAAATAGTAATTAAAAAAGAGAAAAAATGGATATAGAATAAAAAAGAGAATACAAATAGAAAGTAAAAAATACTATTTACATTGGAAAAAATATCTAATATTTAATAATCTTGGATAGGATACTGGATATTGGTTACTCACAGATAGTTATCATGTCTGGAGGTCATTCCATTGTTCATTACATATGGGTCCTATTAATAGTTTGAGTTGACTGCTCAGTTTGTCATTAAGTTATATAAATAAAATAATTATTTAGGTAATGTAGCAAGCAATTCTGGTCCATTTAACAGAGTAGACTAGGCATAGCCAAATATGACTTACAGGTCGTATCTGCCTCACAAAATTCATTATTTGGCTTAAAAAGGCATGCAATCTGATGCTATAATGTGTTCTACATTCAGTTGTTATTTGAATATCAACTTAATTGATAATGAATATTAGGTTTTGTCACTATTACTTTTTCACACTAATATCTCACAAATAGCTTATACATTTTTTAACAAATTATAAATATTAGTATATTATATTTTTATATTTTTTTAACAAATTATAAATACTAATGTAAAACATGTTTTATTTTATTTTTTAATCAAACTTTCTAAAAGTTTTTTTTTTATTCTGATAATACCTGAAATTAAATTATAATAATAGAAGTAGCACATTATCATTACGTATTATGACAGAACTAAAGATAAAAGAATCTAATGATGCACTAGGCAAAATGTCTTCTATGGTATATGTTTCAAATGTAATTATAGCCCAAATTCTTGCTTAATCATAATTAATTGGAGCTAAGCTCTAAATGATTATGATTAGCTCTGATTGATTACGATTAGTCCAAATCTTGCCAGGTCTTACTATTTCTACCATGTTTAAAATAGTTATTTATGAGTTTTGTGTTTTATAGTCTGGTGATATTGTTATTCTATTAGTCCATCATGACAGATGATCTCAAATGAAATTTATAAACATTAATGAAAAGTTTGAATTAATTCATGACAAAGTTTGTGTAACTAAATTACAACATATATTAAAATATTATTTATGTTTGTGGTAAATATTTTCTTGTCAATGAAAATAAAATTGCATTAAATAAAATTATTTTGTAAAAATATTTAGCTCTAAAATTATAAACGACAAGAACAAAAAAGAAAATGAATGCTGCATCTTTAAGGAAAGTGTTTTATTTCATGTATATTCCTCACATATAAATAGCAACAAGTATTTTTTTTTCTAGGAAAATAAATAAATAAATTTGTTACAATATAAAATAGAAAAAGTGACCATACACAAATTAATCTTATTACATTACAAATGAATTTTATCTGTCATTTTATTTTAAAATTTGGGGTTGTATTAACCTGTTTACTGTACAATATTTTTTAATATATGTGCATTCAATATTAGATAAAAATGTTGGTTAAATTATAGGACCTCATGCTAAAATAATAAACATTGGTAATTATAAAAATTGAAAGATACTTCCTAATTTTGTCTGTTAAGACTTATAGTTTTGTGACTGTAATTGTATATACAATATTTTAATAAAAGTCTGAAAACATTTGAAGAGCTGAAAAGATTTATTTGAATGCTTAAGTAATTTGTACAATGTTTAATATAATGTAGATATTATTTATGCACTGTATCACTGGATATTGTTTTAAATCTTGTTAAGGACCATTTAGACAGTTTTTGAGACTACAAATACGAAATACTTTTTTTATTCTGGTGCAACCCCATAGACAATTCTATTTGTCATTCAATATAGTTCAATAGCTAAATGATGAAACAAAAAATAAGAACGCATTATAATTTGCAATCCTAATAAGTAATGCTTTCTCTTTACCCGTTTTTTTTTTTTTTTTGAGAATAATGATGACATTTTCCAAAAATGGGATATTTAAAGAATATTTTACTTCTATTTATAATTTTTAAGATAAACCTGAAACATTGTGTAATTTCTTATGATATCATTTAAGTTACTTGTATGTAGAATACATAAAGTGTTAAAACAGTAGATCGTTTATTATTTGATATTGTGTTTATATTTGATGGCCAAAAAATAATAATAAAATTTATCAAATAAGCTTTCAATTTGCATTAGTGAGCTTTAAGTATGACTAATTAAAATATTTGTCAGTTCGCGTTTATTATACATATCTAAATTGAAGCTTACTCCTGACATTTTTTATGATAATCTGATGAAAAGAAAAATTACCTCAAAATATTAATAACTCTTTTATAATTATAAACTAATATATGTTAATTCTAAGGCAATATGTCATTTGCTTATACTGAATGTTTCATGTATATGTAAATAGAGGGATGTGAACTCAGAATATTTTAATCTATTCATTCTCCACTCTATCTCAAGCAACTGATGCACATGACTACACACATGTGAAAAAGATAGATGATCTTCAATAAGTATATTTTGTGCAAAACCAGCACTCCTAAGTTGAGCATTCCTTCATCAGTTTTTCAATGAAATAGATAGTTGATTAGTTCAAAAGATAAAAAAATTGAAGCCTATCTATGAAATGTTGAGGAATTGCTATCTTAATATAAACGCACTGATAGTACATATATGTGGAAGATTAGGGTCTGGCCAACTGATGAGCACTGGTTCTACACAAAAGATATGCATTGGGGCATTATGTGATCATGTGTATTCATTGCTTGTGATAGAGTTGAGGATGATTAAACTGAAAAATGCTGAGTACAAACCCTCTATTTTATATTGTTTTCTGTTTATTAATAATTCTCTTTGAAAGCAATTTAATAAATCTACAATATGACTATAAATAACTTTTATTAGTCATTCAATAGACTAGAGAATATCCAGTTCTTGCCTTGTATGATAGTTGTGCAGTGAAAATTACTCTACAGAAATATACAATATGTATAATTTGTTACATTAATCTAATAATTAAACTTAGACTTACTATGTAATATATTATTTTCTATTAACATTCATTGATAACAGTTTATATTTTACAAATATAAGCAACATTATTTATTTGTATTAAGAAGAAAAAATAAATGAAAAGCATATATTTTCTTTTTTAGTTAGTGTATTATGATGAGCAGAATTTATCTAAGATTATGCAAATATCATTTATTGTACTATCTTAATTTTATTATATTTTTGTTTTTTATCACAACTTATAAATTTTCATTCAGAATTTTAGTTATTATGTTTCAGACTAACCTTAATATCAATATGTAAATTATTCTAATGTACATATTTTTGTGATACTAATATAATTTTGAATATTAAAATATAAAATGTACAGTATTAGTGATGAAGGTTTATTATCTTCTAAATAGAAAACATTATTACAAGGTTAACACTGATCAGTTAGTACTATTTATCTTTTAATTAATTAACATTACACCAAACTCACAATTCAACCTGATTAATCAAAGAAAATAAACTTTAAAAGATAACCAATGGTTTCTCTGCTACAAGTAGAGTTCTCAAGTGTAAAGGACTACAAGATAACAAGATATTTATACTAAACATTAACCACAATTCCACTTACATTCCATAAACTTCTAATATTAAAAGAACATTTAAATGAGTTAATTACTCCATAATCATAAGTTTTTAGTAATAAAAAATTGTATTCTTTTTATTTCATTTCTCTCAAAGAAGACAACATTAGTCTCATCAAAATGTATAGTGTAGCCTGTATCTTTTTCATGAATATATAAAGCAGAACTGAGATATTTATTTCTAACCCTACTTTTATGTATCTTTATTTTTTCATTTAATCTCAAACTTTTCTGACCTATATAAACCTTATTACAAAAACAAGAGATAATATACACTACTTCAGGATTAGTCTTTCTACCAAAAATTTCCTCTGTATTATTTAATAAATTATTCAAACTAATACTCATTTTCCATAAATTTTTTTTATTTCCAAACAAATTACTATATTTAGCTACAATTCTTTAAGAAGACAATTTAAATGGCAAAATAAAATAAAATCATATTTTTCTTTATCCTTTACATAGTTACAAATCTTATTACTATTAAATAAAAATACTTTTAACAAATTTATCAGAGTAGCCAACATTTAAATATTCTTTATAAAATTGATATTTCTAAAACAAAACTACCTTATTAGAATTATTTAATCTTTTGTTTCTATAACAATATTTTTTAAAAGCAGTTAGTTTATGAGATACAGATTAATAGTTATCAGATTTGATTATAGACCTTAACTCTTTACTCTTAATGTAATAACTACATAGGAAACAATTGTTCTTTGTATTTCTAATTATCAATAAATATAAACATTTTAATTTAATAAAATCTAACCTGCATCCCTCCTTCTACAACATATTTTATAGAAGGATTAAAACAAACTCTTTTACCAACTCAATTTATCATTTTCAACTACAAACAAACAATCATCAACATATCTAACAAATAGCTTTAAATATAAACAGTCTTGCTTAAAAATAATTTCCTCTTTCAAATAATTAATATAAATTGAACAAATTAACAGAAAAATAATATAATCTATTATCCATCCATCCTTAATCTTATAAAAATTATCATTATAAGTAACATACATACAATCATCCAATAATAAAAGCAAATCTTTAATAACTTTAATCTTATTCTTTGACAGAGATCCATGTTTAACCAACACAGACATAAGAACATCAATATTGCTCAATCTTAAAACAGGAAAAACTCACTATATATATTGCCACACACAACAAGCTGGAGTAATCAATGGATGCCAGAAGGCTTGTGCATAAAATCCCCATCTAGTGCCTACTCATCCAATATCCCCAGACTAGTTTCTGGCTTATGGCCTTCATCAGTGAGGTTTATTGCTCAGTCTATTAAGAGATTAACTCATATTCAATCTATCAAATACCCAATTTCCATTTTAAAATTATTAATTTTATCAAAAGCCTCAAAAGAAGAAACTGTATAGTGATCAAAATTAAAAATTGTTTTAAAAAAATATTCAGGAATCTAGAAATATACTTCACAACACTAAAGTCAAAATTAATTAGTACATTTATTGGGGAGCATAAAAATTAAAATATCATGATTAAATTAATCAAAATTTGTATTGTTGACAGCACAATGAATGCAAAATGAACTACTATTTTATATAATAGAAAAAAATAATCACTTGTCTCTCCCATGATAAAGTGACGGCTGAATTCAAACAAAATCTATTTGAATGTGATATAATTAAAATCTAAAATAGCAGGTGGAATTTAATTTTTTTATAAAAGTGGAATCGACTTATTTTGTGGTTGTTATGATGAAGGTGGACTGTGTTTAAGTTTTAAAAATAGAGAAAACACATTTTAAAAATGTACTCTTTAAATAAAATAACTTTGAAACAATATTGTAAAACTTTTGATACAATTATAACATATATTTGATCTACACCAATGCAATTTAAATATTGCACCACCATGGCCCCTTAGGCAGAGAAGAATAATGCCCAGGGGGCACCTGAGACCAATACAGAGCTATATATAAAAATATATAATTCTGACCACATTTGAAGGACACAGATCTCCTCGGCTGCAGAATTCAACATCTATCATTCAAAGCACTTTTTTGTTTTGGAGTAAACTCCAGGCTCCAGTTAACTACAATAACTAACATGTTTTGAATGATGGCAAACTAATTAAGTGCCTAAGATATCCCAACTAGCTCACTCAAAAGGATAGTATAATATAGTGTTACTTTATTTAGTGGTAAATGTTTATTACTGCTGTAAAGAGAATTATTTTATTTTAAAACTTTTCATCAAATGTGGCTAGTAGAATTTCTAATTCACTTTTACCAAGGCCATATGTAATATGCTTAAGGTTATGATTCTTTCAAAAAAAAGATAAATACAATAAAATGTTTGAAAAAAAAAATCCTAAAAAATAAAATTATACAATTTTTTTTATCTAAAAATGTGGATTTATTAAAACAAAATCATTGGTTACAAAGTTTTATTTGAATAAAATTACTAATTTTAAACAAAAATGAGCTTAAATTTAAAACTATTATAAAGAAATTTCAGAAACAATTTGAAAATTAATTTTGAATTTGAGATGACAATTGAATAAATTCAGAATAAATAAATAAATTTTTGGCTTATGGGTGTAAAATTCCAGTTCCAAGATGTTTGCAGATAAGTATTTTTTTCTTTGTACTTCATAGTCAATGTCTTCTCATGTTCTAACAATATGATGTTGAATATTAAAAAATATTGAAGAAATAAGAAGGGTCCACAAAAATCCTTCTTGCCTCAGCAAACTATATAATTTTATACAATATTAGTTTAATTGTGAAAATTTCAGAATCTAGTTATTAAGGTCATGTGATCTTTGATTAACATGTAATGTAATTAGAAAGTATGGATTGCTTTGGCAAGAATTATTTAAGACATAAAAAAATCTATATTAAAAAATAGAAAAACATTAAACTTAATATTTCATTTTCATTAAAAAGAGTTACTCAAAGGTTAATAAAATGAATTTGTTTCGTTATTATTAATTTTTAATATTGTTTAGTTAATGATCATTGAAGTATCAAGTCTTTCCAGACTTGTTAATTTATTCAAAATATCGTCAAATTTTCAAAGTGAATCATTTTTACACACAATAACATTAATAACAATTTCTTTCTTAAAGTTATTAATAGTAAAATTTATACACGCTTCTTTATTATTTTAAGATATATCTGTGCTTGCATACACATAAACATAATATTTAAAGCATATATATATATATATATATAATGTTTTAAAACCTATTGTGTGTTTAGGCATATGTATACATGCACACACACATAAAATATTTAGCTAAATTTGATTTTTTTTTGTTTTTATGAATTTATTTTAATTTTCATGACCAAATAAAATAAGGAATGAAAATAACACTTTTCAATTTTAAAACTACTATTTTGTTTGCGAATTTTTTTTTCAATTATCACACTTATCTATTCTTATATTTTATACGTATATGATTCATAGATTGATTTGCATCACAAATTTTATATTTAACTATCTTTTTTCTTCTGAATTTAAAAATGATCTCTAGAAAACATTGCTGCTATTAATCATGTTGACTATTGTTTTAAATAAATCTTGTATATTATTTTTATTATTTTCAGTTAATAATTATTAATTGTACTGTATAAAATATATTTACAATTTATTGATAATATATTGATTTAAAATTGGTGGAATATTGTGAATATTACTATTTTAAAATCCTAAATTAAATTTATTACTGTTGGAGATAGAGATAAATTTTATGAGAATAATATAAATAAAAAAATATTTATTAAAATTTGGATAATATTTTTTACAAAACACATGTAAATGATTTAAAATAGCAAACGTTGTATTACTAAATCCAACAAGTTGAAAAATATATTCATTGGACTTATAATCTTGCCAGAATATTTTTAAAATTTTATGGGGAATCCTTAATTGAAACACTTTAAATTCTTTTCTATTATAGTAATAGAGCACTCAAGTCTAATTTCCATGCAATAAATTAGGTAAATTTATAGTTGTATATTTAAGTAAGTTAATTCCAATAGTTTTTTCACAAGATAAAATATTATAACTTGCTAAAAGCAACAACATATTGAAATCACTGCTCTTAATTCATTTTTCTACTTAAAAAAACTAAGCAAATTATTTAAATTGTCTTATATTTTCACATGATAATCATTCATTCTATAAATTACTATTATTAAAAATATTATTTACTAAAAGTCTTTTATTTACTCTCTTTTAACATTATAAACAAAGCAAAGCAAAACTCCATATAGTAGTGCCACCTGTGCTAAACAGAGTAATCAATGAATGCCAGAAGGCTTGTGCATAAAATCCCTATCTAATTCCTACTCATCCAATTGTGGCCTTCGTCAGTGCGAAGCTTTGGATCTGAGAGCACTGCATCTAGATTTTAGGATCTAATGCAACCCTTTAGCAAACACCTTTTATCTCTACTTAACTACAAAACTATGAGCATGAAATTGAAAACACAAAAAATATTTTCAATCTAAGCTCAATAACCTATATAGTCATATATATGGAGTTTTGCTTTGCTTTGTTTATAAACAATTATGTGCTAGTATTGGAGATGTGATCATGTGATGCTTGCTGGTTTAACACCAATCCTGCCTAATAGGGTAGTGGTGTCTATGGTTGTTAAAGAGCCAAAGACACCAAAATGTATGGGTACTGAACTGAGTTCAGACCCATATGATTATATAGGCTATTGAGCTTAGATTGAAAATATTTTTTGTGTTTTCAATTTCATGCTCATAGTTTTGTAGTTAAGTAGAGATAAAAGGTGATGGTTAGAGGGTTGCATTAGATCCTAAAATCTAGATGCAGTGCTCTCAGATCCAAAGCTCCTCACTGACGAAGGCCACAAGCCAGAAACTAGTCTGGGGATATTGGATGAGTAGACATTAGATAGGAATTTTATGCACAAGCCTTTTGGCATCCATTGATTATTCTGTTTAGCACAGGTGGCACTACTATATGGAGTTTTGCTTTGCTTTGTTTATAAACAATTATGTGCTTGTATTGGAGATGTGATCATGTGATTGCTGTTTTAACTTTTTCAAAAAATATAAATTCATTCATTCGTTAATAATTCAACCATTGTTATATGAAAATGGTGATTCTAATCCCAGATTAAAAAAAAAATTAAAAATTAAAGCTGAGATTTATAATAATAATTCTATAAATTAATTTATGAAGCACAAATAAGTCCACAAATATTAGGAATTTTAATTTTTTTTGCAGTAAATCTTTATTTGAAAAACGATCATTTTTTACAATTGTAATATTTTTTTTAGTAATATTCTTCCTTTGAAATAAATGAATATAACATTTTTTCAGATTGTATTTGAGACATTTATAACACAAATGAGTAGGTTTCTCTCAAGAAACTTATCATAATTTTACCATAAAATAGATATGCCATTAATATAATAGATACATTGCCAATGTATTCAATAAGCTGAAGAACATAAATGAGCTCTTGATCTTACAACATATTTTCAAAATTTTACAAGGTAATTCTTAAATAGAAATTTTTTTGTATTTATAGTACAACAATAATGTTATATTTCACTTTTATTTAATATTCTTGGCAGACTAGAAGTTTTATATACAATTAATTTAGCTGAAGTAAACATATTACTGTAATGAAATAATGAAGTCTATATTGCAGCTCAAGATATTAGTATTCCTTTTTATCTAAAAACTAATCACAATATTAAAATTGAGCTGCATTTTCAAGGCAAAACTTGTCTAAAATAAAATAAAAAAAAAATTGTTTCTCTTACTGAATAATAAAATATATGAGTGCTTTGATAATCAATCATTAAATCAAAATCTTTAAAATTTCATTCAAAACATTAGGAATAGTACAATTATCAGCATTCCATAAATCTAAATGTCGATAGGATAATGTTCTTGATTTTCTATATTATCAAACATATATATCTTCATATCTGATTTTGAAGCAGTTATGAACTGCATCAAAAATAAAAAACAAACTTATCCGAGTAGGATAATCTGAGTTTTTTTTATTTCAAATGCCTCAGATTTATAAAATCAATAATAACATATTGTGTAATGTTGAATACATTTTAACGGTTAACCAGCAAATTTTATATCTTAATATGTCTGAATCAAATATGTTGGCCTTATAAATCAATGTTTTTTTCTTAAAACTTTTTTATATCTGCTTAGCAATTAAAGTGTAATGTCCATAATACTTTTTATTCTCTATAACTGCACTGCTATTCATTTATAATGGGAAACAATATATTTAGTAATATATTAGAAAGTACTTTACTGAAGTAGATAGTAATAGCATTTCATAACAATTACTACAGTTATTACTATGACAAATAATTATTCATTGACTGAAATAGACACAACTTTAAGAATAATTCTACTTCATATATATATATATATATATATATATATATATATATAGTATATATATATATATATATATTGTTATATATATATATATATATATATAACAATCCATGGTTTGAAGTTATTTCTATCATTATATATTTTATATCTTCTGGTACTTCATTAAAATCTACAGCTTATCCATTTGTTAAAATATAAAAAAAACATTAACTTTCTCAAACTGTATATTTCTGTTCAAATCTAAAAGAATAATTAGGACAGGTACATTATTAATCACAGTATATTAACTTTTTGTATTATTATTCAAATGTTAATCATGCACTTATCTTAATTAAAATTACTTATTATCATAAAAAAGAAGACTTTTCTCAGATTTATTTGTAACATTTTAAATTTCATAATATTTTCAAGGTATTAAAAAAGGTTAAAGTAGATATGAAATTTTTTATTTGCAATTTTAATTCAGTAAACAATGAGAATAAAATATTTTTGTAATATATACACTTATATACATATTTACATGATAACACTAAAAAAGCAATAGAATCTACAATGTATGCCAAGGCAATATTTATAGATAAAAATGGGCTCTCAAATGATGGATTCTATCTTTTACACTGATCTAAGGTCTTTAAGTATACAAAAAATGCTGACAGAAGTTTAAGTATATCCCATCAAATAGGGAAAATAATATATATGAAAGTAAATTAAGAAATAATCATTTTTATAATCTATCAAACTCCTACTTGATACTTTAGATATAATGAATTACAAATTATCAATAGTTAGCTGGTCTCCAAATTCCAATTCACATGATAACAATCACAGTTTAATAAATCTATAGAAATTGCCTTAACAGATTATAGAGTCTGTTAGTTTAAAGAAATAGATGGAGATACAATGCAAAGAATAAAAAAAAAAGTTTAAAATGAGTTTTGTAATGACTACCCAAACCAATCCACGATTCACACCCACACCCACACACACACACACACACACACACACACACACATATATATATATATATATCCAAATTTATTACATGATGTTCCTATGGTGTTTATTTATTACTTTAATGCTGTGCTTTTTAACTTATTCAGTAATGCCCTTTAGTTTTGTAAGACTTTCCAACTGCCTAAGTGTGACTATTCTAACTTCATCCACATGTTTATATTAAAAATAATTAATGATGAACTTCTTTAGAATATTTTGATTAAAATATAAAGTTTGCTCTTCTCATAAAATACATTCTTAAATTTTTCAAAATTTTTTTACAGAAATCTTTATTCTTTATCAAACAAACAAACATTAGCTTTACAATAATAGATTTAATAGTTTCACATCTATCTAGTTGAAGAATTTGCTGATTTCTTTTATGATCCTGACATCAAAATTTTATAATTTTATGACTAATTCTTAAATAAAATTGCTTCTGTGTTTTATATTATACTTGTACATGCTTGTTTCTCATTTCCATGAAATAAATTGGATAAACTGACAGTATTGGCATATTAGAAATGTGTAGTATCAAATCCAAGGTTAACTTTTTATCTAAAAAAAAAGATCTCAGAAGATTAATAGACTCAAATTGTTATGTTGATAATCATCTAAGTAAAAGTTGCTGAAGATTCTTTTCTAATATTCTATAATAAATAACTGAGCTTTAAAACAATTATTATACCACAATGTTTTATGGGTCACGTTCAAATATTAAGAACTTTTTTTTGAATTTGCAAGATTAAGGTTATACTAAATCAAATAAGAAATCAAGAAGTTCTTATTTTTGTTTGTAATTTTTTCAAGTTAAAAACTCCCCCATTAAATCTCTCACATATATTGATGCCTATTTCATAATGCTTCCAAGACCACTATCTTATAATTGAAATACAATGTTAGAATTAGAACATATTTTTACCAAAAATGATAATTTTTTTCATTACAATATAGCAAAGTTATAAGTTTAAAATAAAATAGCAGAGAATGAGCTTATTTCAAATATTTTAAAAAGATTTTCAATTAATTAATTTAAATACCTTGACCAAATTAATAATTGTACTTTATAAATACAACTTTAATTTCTTTTTTTTTCCATTTGTTTGACATCAAAACGATGTCATATATAATGGTTCTTGATTTTTTAAGTCTTCATATTTTCAACAAAATCCTTAAATAATTTTTCTAATAATTTTTGAAGCTTTTTCTATTCTATTTATTTTGATAAATTTGAACAATAGAAGCATCATAAAATTAGATGGTGTAATTTCAGGATCATCATTTTTCTTAAAAAAAATCAAATAATTTTAAAACTTTTTCCAAGTATCAGATTAGTATCTGAAGTTTTGTCACTTTTTCCAATTATCATATCAGTATTTTAATCTAATGCTTGAATATCCTAGCGCCTCATTGAGGATGCTGGTAGCAGAAACTGGTCTGGGGTTAGGGATATTCTGCAATGTTTGTTAAGAGCTTATTTGCAAGCTCTATATATAATGAGTTACAATACAAGCTTATTAATTAGGTCATGTGATATATGACTTCATTTTTTGTAATGTTACTTTTTGCTATTATGGCTTTGGTGATTTTATATTGCTAAAGCTATTAATATATGGTGTATCTGAACTCAGTTCAGTCCCATATGGCTATTTAAGTTAGATGGCTGGATTGGAAGACATATGGGTATCTGAAATTTTCAGATTGTCTATTTATTAGTTATACATTAGATAAAGTGCTGGGTTTGTCTTGGTATTTTTAATTTAATGCTTGAATATCCTAGCACCTCATTGAGGATGTCAGTAGCAAAAATTGGTCTGGTTTTGGAGATATTCTGAAAATCTTGTTAAGAGTTTATTTGCGAGCTCTATATATAACATATCAGTATCTGAAGGTTTTTTATATTTAAGAATACAAAGAAATATTTTAGCTTCTTTACATTGGCTATCTTTATCCAAGTTGAAATTACTATATTGAGTAATTCATTATTTTAGTTTGTGTGTTATTATTTAAAAGGGACTAGAATACATCTTAATCTATCTGAAATATCAATAATAAAGTGTCACCCATGGATTTAATAGATTTTGATATTTTTTCTGGTCCATATGTTACATACAATGTATAAAAAGAAATCTAAAGTAACCATTCTTAATGAATATTTGTATTGCCATATTCATTTAATTCAATAATTATTTTTTAAGGCTTCTTGTTAGATGTTGAACTTGTGTTTGCATTTATATGGTAATAAAGTTGTACATTCAATGTATTTTCTATTAAATAAAGAATGCTACTGTTTTAATTGAGACTCTAATAAGAGATCTATTGTCAAAAAACCAACAAGGATTTTTCTTTTTATAAAATCCAAGAATAAATAGATTTACTTATATCCACAGCACATTCATTAACATCTTTCCATATCTTGATAACATAATAGTGATAAAAATTGAAATGAGTAATTTTTGTCTTTAATACTTATTAAAATATGTTTGAAATGAACCTTGTTGTAATTTTGTTATGATTTTGAGCTGTGTTCAAACATTGGCATACTTAAGTGCTCATAAAATATAAATATTTTTGTATTCTGACTCTAGCTATACTAGATCTCATAAAATGTTTATATTTTATAAAATGTTATTATTTTGATTATGAATGCATTTATGTTTGTTTTATAATGATTTGTCTGCTAAACTGATTGTTCACAATAATCAATTTTTATGTTTTGTAAAACATCAATAACAGTAGACTATTTGAATAAACAATCTCCATATCACTATTTCCATTATAATAACAATTTTGGACCAAAATTTACTGCTTCTAGCAATGTATGCATTAAAGTATCTAATATATATAAGAGACTTGAACTCAGACTTTTGAGCTCCCAACAGCTATCTAATCCATTCTACACAAATGATACAAATGAAAACATACATGCAAAAAATGATCTCCAATATCCATATTTAATTCTGAAGCAGCACTGATCTGTTGGTCCATATCACCATTCCCCACACATTTATACAATAAGCACCCAGTTTATAGTAAGATAGCAAATCTTCAAACTTTAAAGGACAAGTTTCACTCTTTACCACTCTCCAACTCTTCAGCCATCCATATCATTGAAAATCCAAAGATGGAATGCTCAAAACACTTGTTAATGCTAATATTATTGTCATACCATGTTGATTTTATGCCAATATGACTCCTTATAGGACATTAATATGTTTATTTAATTATACAGAAGACAAATGGGCAGAATACAGGATGAATATGCAATATTTAAATACATGTATATTGTCTGTACTAAACTTAATATAATTATAATGAACTTGAACTCAGACTTTCAAGCACTTCACAGCTATCTAATTCAGCATATACAACTGATACACATGACAACATGTGGAAAAAAGATCTCCACTATATGTATTTCATGCTGAATCAGCAATCATTAGTTGGTCTAGATCACCACCACCCCCATATATATATATATATATATATATATATAATTAGTATATATATATATATATATATATAATTAGTGCACACTTTACATTAAATTTAGTATAGATAATATACATATATTTAGATATTGCATATTCAGTCTTTATTCTGCCCATCCCTCTTCTATATAATTAAATGGACATATTAAGGTCCTATTTGTGAAGGGTCATATTAACTTAAGGTCAACATGGGTATGACAATAATATTAGCATCAACAAGGGCTATGAGCATCCCAGCCTCAGACTTTCAGTGATACGGATGACTGAATAGTTGGAGAGTGGTGAAGATTAAAGTTTGTCCACTAAAAATTGAAGATTTGCTATCTTAATATAAACTGAGATTTGTGTGGGATATGGAGATCTGGGCCAATTGGTGATTGCTGTTTCAACCTGAAATACCTATGTTGAAAATCATTTATATTTTTCATATGTATGTGGTTATGTGTATCAGTTGTATAGCATGAATTAGGTAACATAGGGAGCTTGAAAGTCTGAGTTCAATTCCCTTATAATTACATTAACTTTAGTTTAGACAATATTGTTATATTTTTAGTTACCATTGTCAAACTCACTTCACTCACAACTTTGACACCATCCTCCTCAGATAAATACAATAATGATTATTAGTAATGATTTTCTAAACTAGAAATTATCTCTAGCACAGATGTAAACTTTAAACCTCAGTTAAAGATTAATATATCTGATTTTTTTTAATTTTTAAACATAAACACACATGGAGTTATTCACCTTTTTCTTTACCATGTGTAATATGTTTATAGATATATTAAACAACTTCTATACTTCCCCATTCTTCTTAAATTCATATAAATAAAGATACAATAAAAGACAAGTGATCCCCAAGATGCATTTCATGCTGAACCAGCACTCAGCAGTTGTCCCAGGTCACTATCTCTCATATATATCACTATTATATGAAGATTACGTATCTATAGTAAATTGTTACATTTTTATTTACCATTGTCAAACTCACTCCATTCTCAACTTTGACACCATCCACCTTAGATAAATACAATAATGATTATTACTAATCATTTTTTAAACTAGAGATTATCTCTAGCACAGATATAAACTTTAAACATCAGTTAAAGATTAATATATCTGATCTTTTATTGTATCTTTATTTATATGAATTTAAAAAGAATGGGAGGTATGGAGGTTGTTTAATATGTCTATAAAGATATTACACATGGGAAAAAAAGATGAATAACTCCATGTGTGTGTATGTTAAAAATTAAAAAATCAGATATATTAATCTTTAACTGAGGTTTAAAGTTTATGTCTGTGCTAGAGATAATCTCTAGTTTAAAAAATTATTAGTAATAATCATTACTGTATTTATCTGAGGTGGATGGTGTCAAAGTTGTGAGTTGAGTTAGTTTGACAATGGTAAATAAAAATTTAACAATTTACTATAGATAAGTACTCTTCACATAATATATATATATATATATATATATATATATATATATATGAGAATTAGTGACCTAAGCCAACTGATGAGTGCTGGTTCAGCACAAAATGCATCTTGGGGGTCATTTGTCTTTTATTATGTCTTTATTTATATGAATTTAAAAAGAATGGGGAAGTATGGATATTGTTTAATATCTATATAAACAATATACATGTATTTAAGTATTATATCTATATATTTTAATGACATTGATATAATATTTATTCTATCCACCAATTAAATTCATGGAGTTCACTGATTCCATTGTGATAAATAATTTTTAACAGCATTTTTATTGATAAAATTAGAAATTTCAAAAATGGAAGATAACAAATGAGATTTCAGAATCTACTCAATATTATGCAGTTCTCTTTAATTTAATGTTAAGCCTTTTCTATGATAAGTGTAGGCATATTCTCTGGGAATTAACACTAAGAGCAATTATATCAATTTTAAATCTGGATAACTTTTTAAGATAAAATTTTGAAATATCAAGTTTTCACCAACAAAAGACATATATGTATAAATTTAATAATGAAATCAAACAAAATAAGCAAAATCATATACTGCAGTCACAATCCTGCCTTTAACATAGATAGACATCCAATTAATGCACATATAAATTTATTTATTGCACAAGGATATATAAAATAATTAAAATGTACAATAAATAATAATTAAGTAAAAAAATATCAAGGATTTAAAGTTGAAATAGAAAATTGATCTTTTTATATGTAATTTTTCTTTTAATTCAAATGTATTAAACTTTATGCTTTAGTTTGTTTACCCAGAATCATAAAACTAATGTTTTTTTTTTAGAATATTTAAGAATTTTTTATTATAAGAAATCATGTGAGCAGTGAAAATTGAATTATGTTATTATCAAAGTGTGAATTTGATTGTTTTAAATTTTTTTAAAATATTTCAAAATTATTAAATTCATAATAAAAACATATACAAAGTTGAAAGCCAAATATAGATTAATTTCATAGAATTTAATTAATAAATCTTTTATTTGCATTCTAATACCAAAATTTAATTGAAGATGATAAATTATTTTGTTTTATTAAGGATTTATTAGGTTTAGTATTTATATTAATAAAAATTATTTACAAACAATATTAATAAAGAAATAGAGTTAGTAATAGTTAATCTTTATAGAATGAAATAAAATATTGTAACTGGCTTCATTTTTCTACAAAACAAAATCTCTGAATGTAAATTTTTAAAGGATAATGTTTTTAATAGTCTTTCAGAACATTTTATTTTTAAATTTCTTATATTTTTATGTAGGTCATGTAAAAATTTATGAAAATGGTAATCAGTAATTATTAATTTCTCTAACTGATATTATGAAGCAGTAAATATTTCTAAATTTGATGCAAATACATTGCATTAATCAACATTCATAATTATATATTTCAAAAATTAAAGCTATCAGTTTAGATACAATTAAAATTATTGAATTAAATTGCTAGTTTTTTTTATGGACTGCAGAATATAATTCTTTTAAAAATTTGTTAGAAGTATAGATAGTATTTTTAAAAATGTACTTATGGTATTTGTGGGAAGAATATTATGTATGTGAATAATTTTGTTTTTATTCTATTTTTCAATGTTTTTGACTAAGGTAAAAAATATTTAATAAAAAATATTAATCAATAAAAAAACTTACTAAGGCTTTGAATTCAAGCATGTTTAATGTGTAATCATATATATCTAACACTAGGACTAGGAATTATTTATTTTAGTGATCATACTTTTACATTAACTAATTTTTAAACTTCGTTCTAGCATGCTTCTATCAGTAAAACAATATTTGACTGATCTGTTAACATTTAACACACCCACACCTTCAAAAACAGTTCCCTTCATTTAATTCCAGAATTATTATATCCACATTCAGATTAGAGTATGGATATAATAGCATCGTTTGTCTAGATTACAATAGGTAGTATGGATTAGTATGATTAGAACTGCTTCTGAAAGCACATATATGTTAAATGTATATGGAAGAATTAATGTAATGTTTTCATAGTATACATTGAAAAATATCTAGATTTCACAAAGGCAAAGCATTTCTTATATACTCTATTAATCCTTTATCATATCTGATTTATGAAGATGAAAATAAAATGAAATGTTAAAAAGTATCCTCCTAAAATGTTTATGAATGCTTTCCATTAGGATCCAATGTCAAAAAGAATTAATCTATTTCTGTTTATTGTGGTTATATATATATATATATATATATATATATATATATATATATATATATATATATATATATATATATATATATATATATATATATATATATATATATATATATATATATATATATATATATATATATATATATATATATATTATTTTCTATCATCCATTCTGACAATATCTTACTATCAGGGTTTGAGTGTATTTGCTTTATTTAAAAGCATTTTGTTTAAATCTGGAGAAATATTATTTATATCTTAGTACACATGTTATATTCAATTTTATTTATATTATGTATTCAGTTATGGTTAAGGGCTCATTTTTTATTTGTTCTAGTATTGATCTGATTAACTGTGTCACTAAAGACTAAGTAAGTGGGGTTGAACATTAAATAAATATAAAAGATCTAGAGATTATTATTTAGAAAAGTGTTTATGCTACAAATATTTTGAAAGTTACACATCAATTAAATTCTATGTATTCTTAATTCATTATAATCCATTAAAAACAAAGACAGTAAATATTGTGTGTTTATATATAATTTATGTTTATAACATAAATTACACTAAGAGCATAGTAATGAGTGGCAAACTGACTCAACCATTAGTTAAGGGTTACTTTTAGTTGTAATATATTAACATAATATTTTCTTGTTTTTCTGTATTTTTTTTTTTAAGAGTATCATTTTTTTCAACTCCCTCATATTACCCGTCTAATAGCATAGAAATTTAGACTACTCTCTCTTGCTATACAAGCATTTCATGAATAATTTTTACTGTCAGGTTATCTAGTGGTATCAAATATCTGATTCTAAGTTCAGGTATGACAATTTGATATTTTTATATTACACCATTTTGTACAGATCCTTATCTTGTGTGAAAATAATGTAATAAATAAATAAGAAGCTGTTAACATGTGCATGAAGATTCAGGAATTATATATCTGTAACTCACATGAAGAGTGAAAGTTGTTCATGAAATGCATGCATGATGAGTGAGAATGCTCTGAATTTCTGCTTTTCGGGTAGATGGGTGTAATGTGATCGAATTAAGTTTAGGAATATACTAACAAAGTTAAAACAAAGCAAAAACATGAATATACAATTTTAACTTTATATATATACACACAAATTATTCAGAGTTTTTTTTTAATAAAATCGTTTTTTATTAAAAGCTTGTTTTTTGATGGCTTCATAAACAGTATTTTAATAAGAGTTTTTAATTTGTCAAGATTACTAATCATTTGTATTTAAATTAATGAGTGCTGAAAACACTGGCTGATTAATGAAGGATAACTAGCTGATGTTAATTAATATACTAGGAAAAGTTGTATGGCTCTAAGTATATATAAAAACTCTATTGATAATTACAAGTGCTTTACAACTGTTGATTGCTCTTATTGAAATATATTTTTTCCAGCTCTTATGTAAGTATTAGTAATATAAAATTTGATTATACTAATTAAGGGAAAAGAAGATAAATTAGATTGACGAATAAAACTAATAAGTGTGGTAAATAACAATAAAAAAAAAATGGTTATTTGCATTCAAAATGACGCAATCATGCAACATAAAATTTAATTGAAGGTCAATCTAATGGTAAAAAAAGATGTTATAATCAAAAGCAAAAGAATTAATAAGTATTAAAATATGTAATTTTTATTCCTCTGAGCTAGTTATACATGCTCAGAAAATAATCTTAATAATGTTTTTATTTTTTTTATTTTTATATCCGTACATTCTGTGCTCATCTTCTTTTGCCACTTGATAAAGTGAACTTATAAGCTTGCAGATACATTGGCCAATGGTATAAATATCTGTTATAAATAGATTTTCACATGCACACATTCCATCCATTTTGCATTAATAATTAACGAAACTGTGTTATATGTTTCAAGGACATAAATTTAACTGATTATTATATCTTCTTAATTGATTTTTTTTTTAAATGTAGTTAATGAACAATATATTTCAGATGCTAAATTGATTGATACTTAATTATAATCACTTAGTCATAGATATTTATTTATTTAGTTTTGAATAATTGCATTAAAATTTATATATATATATATATATATATATATATATATATATATATATATATATATATATATATATATATATATATATATATATATATATATATATATATATATATATATATATATATAAATCTGAGTCACACTTACTTGATTAATGTTTATACAGATCTTACAAAAAATTAATTGAAAAATGTTTTAAATTGATTATTCACTTATGGCTATCTCATGCTTTAATAACATTATTATTATTTGTCTATTTGTAAAATTATCTAGTATTTGCAGGAATTTGTTTAAAATCATGCAAAATACTACAGAATTTTAGAAATAAATAAATTCAGAAGTGTAATATTAAAAAAAATAACTTTATACCAAATTTTCTATAAAACATTGGGCATTCTGACACAATTATTTATGACTAAAACGTTTTACTGGTTCCATAAATGTAATAAATAATGAGCTAAATCTCCTCCCATTGATATTAGAGTATAGGATTCAATTGATCTCAAGGTTGAAATAAATCTAAAAATATTAAATACATATTAAATCTAAAAATTTATTTAATTTTTTGCTTGCACTTCTCTGCTTAATAGTTCTGGAATGCTGTAACTGATTGAGTCCTCTTCAAATCAGAATTTAGAATGGATTTCCAATCAAATTGTGACTTTGGTAGTCAAAATTAATGTAAAATGAATGGCTTGATTCTTGAAAACTGCTGTGATATTTGGACAACACAAATACAAGTTCAATTTTAGTCTGAAAATTTTAACTCTTGAGTCTATCATTCTGCTATTGCTTTAAATTGTATAGAATGTATAAAATTATATGAATAGATAGATAACACATTTTTTTTATAAAATGCAGTGAAGTTAGTATGGAAAGAATATAATGCTTTGGGATTGTTTGCTCATGCAGGAGTGGGTGTAAAGAATATTTTTCATTGTGTAAATACTATATATAAAAAATTAGAACATTTAAAACAAATTGCTGTTATTTGTTATAATATTTTTTATAACAATTTAACTTAGTTACCTTTAGATAATATAAAATATTTTTAGACAAATAATATTTTTGTGTCCTTACTTTTGTTTCCAAATTTCATCTGCAGTCAAAACGGCAAGTATGATAGTCGTCATTTTTCTAAGACTATATTTAAGAAGTAATTAGAAATAAATTGATATATTTTATCTATTTTTATTTTTCTCTTTGTTTTTATTTACTTAGAGTAAAAAAAATGATATTTTTTTAAAAATTATCTCTTAATTAATAATGTTCAGTTGAAGTTAATTATATATATTATTTTATAATATATTTTTAGCATTTTGTGAATAAAAAATCTACAGATGATAAATAATTTGAAATTTTAAAAATAAATAGTATTAGAGCTTGATTGCAAGCAATATCATTTGATTCTAATATGATATTGACTGTTTCAAAATACTATATTGAGTAAGATAATTGTAAATTGATTTAGAAAAACTGACAGCCATAGAGACAATGGATAGGCTTTAAGTTATAGGATACATTTCTAATCTTATAGAATAAAGATGAAAATCAACGGAAGGTAGCATGAGCTGCTATGATTCTAAACTAGGCAAAATGATCGTCATCTGGTTTAAAAAAGAAATTGCATAATAAAATCTTCTGAATTTAATTTTTTAAGAAAAAATAGTCGTAAAAGCATTAAAAAAAGTCAGTTAAATTCATTTCAGTTATTTTTTATAAAACCTCTAATAAATTCACAGATAATGTGTATTATTTAAAAAAATGGTGTTTTTTTATTGATTGATTGATTATTCTCCTGATCTTGTACTGAAGTCTTTTCTATTAATTCTCTTCACATAAAGGGTTTATAGTACATTTATTATTTATCTTTATTAACTTCTATTTTGTCATATATTCTTTTTTTTGTTTATTTTCAACTGTTTTACTACTAATGTCTTTCTTGAAATGGCTATAGTTACTGAACCACTGAATCTGAAAGCCCTCAAATATGCTAGTGGGAATATTGTCTAATATTGTGTTTATGTAATATATCTAGTTAAACCTATTTGGGCTGGTAGTTATCTCAAGAAAAAGAAAGTGGAGTTGCAAAATAAAAATAACTATTGGAACTTGAAATATACAAACTATGAACAAAGAAAACCTTGAAGTAAACAAAATGAAAGTGGATCATTTATATTTTAATACTGTAGAAGATAAAAAAATAAGATGAAATGAACTGGATTTTAGATCAAGATAACACTGTATACTGTGCAATCTAAATGAAACAAAAAAATGAATTTTTATTATTAGATATGATTTTGAGAAGATTACCATTGGAATTAAAAAAAAATTGAATAAAAGATTAATAAAATTTGGTTTGTGGACATTTGTTTTGTATTCTTTATTATATAAATTTATGCCACAGCAATTCAAACAAATAAAGAAATTACAAAGTTTTATTGTTTGTTGTGCATAAAATTTATTGAAATATCTTGGATAAGGAAAGCAGATCATGTTGTTAGTTAATATAAAACAGAAGTAGAAGTGAAACATGAAAATGCCTTTAAACAAGCATTTGTGAATTCAAGAATTTTTTCATTATCATTGTATTTTTTTAATCATATTTTTTAATAATTTATAAAAATAAAATTAATTGCTTATAAAAACATTATTTTCAATAATAAAAAACATGTCTAGAAGCAGATTGTTATTAAATAGAATCTAATGAATATGCTTATTTTAGAAATAATAATAGAAATAGATTTAAGTAAATCAACAATATAATCAAACACATAAAAGCTCTTTTTGGCCAATATTCATTTTTGCTCTTTTCGATGTTCTTGACCTAATTTACAATTAAGATTTACATTAAAATTCAGTATAACAGTTTTGATAAACTTAATAAATTGTGGATTGAAGTGAAAAAAATAATAAAATAGAAGTCTGAAAAAATATGAGTGAGAGGAATAATAAAAAAATATCAAATAGGTATCATAAAATAAAATTATAATTGCAAATATTAATAATAATTCAAACTCAGAGAGAAATGAAGGTCACTTAAAGGGACTGAATAAATTGTTAGAAGCAATATTATATTAAAAAAAATGAATTTATTAAAAATTGAAACAAATTTGAAAAAAGCAAAAACTATCTTTCATAGTTTGATGATACCAAAATAAAGTTTTAGTCATAAGTAGATTTGATAGAAAATGGTAATAGAAAAATTGTAACTGATTTAACAAAGTTCAAAAATGTTGAAAAAAATATGCAAAAAAGTTATATCATAAAAATATGGGAAAATCTTCAATAATAAAAGATAAAGTTGTCAGATTTGTCTTGAAATCATTGATGAATAGTAAGAGTAGTGGAATTGAGAGTACTACATTACTTTTAAGAAATTGAATAAAGAACTGATACAATTATGATAATTAAATTGGAAAATTATTCAAAAGTTTACATATTAAAAGAAATACAGCTTTATGCTTATTCCAAAAAAAAAAAAAAGGCTTTATAAAGAGCAAAAACTATCATGCTATATTCCTTAATCCATAATATAATTGAGTTATTTTGAAAAATGAAAAGGCATAAATTATAATGTTAGATGGAAAAAGAAATTTTAGATACATCAACTGATTTCAAAAAAGAATGAAAAATTATTTTTAAAAATCATTTCTGATATATATTAGATAATACATAGTGGACTATCAGAAAAAAGATCTATATGTGTTTTACTGATTGCATCAAGCACACTATTTGAATTTACAATGCTAAAGTAATACTCTTAAAAATGATTTTAGCAAAACATTATTTTATTTGAAATGTCTGTAAATTTATTAGATTCTTGCATAGAATCAACTGAAACTTGAAATTCATAACTTTAAAGGGATCTTAAATTTTGTTTCCTCCATACCTACCTTTAGTACAAGCTGTAGTAAAATTGATTGATTTTGTATTGCTAAAAGTGTTAATGTTGTGCATTGTCATCTGCCTAGTTAAATTTTATTTCAAATAAATACTTTTAAAGAATAAATATGGACTCAAAATTGATGAAAAAATATGAGTAATCTTAGGTATAGAGATGACTTTGTATTTATAATTGAAAGTATAAATGATATTAAGACTTAAGTCAGTTAAATGAGTGAAAAGATGCTTAAATATTAGAAAGTTAAAAATTATGTTGATTTGGTTGACAACTCATTTTAAAACATATAATTAAGACATGAATAGAAATAAGTGACATTTACTGTTTCTTTGGATTATTCATTAATCATAAAAAATATAGTAGTCAAAAGATTCATTACAGATTAACACAGGCCACATTTGAAATGAAAAATCTGAAAAAAACATTTAAAATGCAATGACATATCTTTACAAATGAAATTCAGAATTGCTCGTATTATAATATTTTTTTCTAAATCTCTCTATATATAAATTTTAGATACTGAAAAATTATTAAAAAAAATAATTATTCTTTTGAACTGTAATGATGACAAAGACTTTTGAAAATTGTATAGCTAAAAAATAAACAAACTTGTAGATAAATGATCACCTGAACTTTCACCTAAAGAAAAAATAGATTGAAATGTTTTTATTATGATCATATTGTGAAATAATATAATTAAACATTAGAAAATATAGTTATGGAAGTTGAGCATATTTACTAATGAGCAAAAAAATGTTTTAAACAGACTGAAAAGCTAAACATATAATAAATCATTTTTGAGAAATGCTGTTTATATGATTAGTACGAATCAATGTTGATTTGATAGATACTATAAGCACAATCACATATTAATTATTTTGGTATTATTATTATTATATTTTTCTAATTAAAAATATTAAATTAATTATGCATATCTACTTTGTCAGAACATTAGCTTATTTACAAATTGAATTTCATTTTCAAGTGTTATTTATTTTATGAATTTATATAAATTATAGAACTTTATTGAATTAGATATTTCAGTTTCAGTGTTTTTTTATTTTTTGCCATAGAAATATCTCATCAATATTCATAAGTCTGTACTTTACAATTGTGGCTTTATCACATTATTATTAGATGATAATTTATATTATTTTAGTAAAAAGATAATTAAGTCATGTTTGAAATATTAATCATTATATTAAAAACTTGTGAATGATTTTTTTCTATTAATTTATAAGATAATGGAGGCTCATTTTAAATATATAAGGAATTTTTAATGCTTTAATATCTTTCAGATTTTATTGCAGTTGGTAGAGTGTTGGCACTTCTGACACTGGAGGTTTTGTCAACTCACAAGCAATAAAATCATTCAATTACTTTTATTTTATTGTTTTATTTTTCACTATTTTGTAAGATAACTAATGTTTGCTTGCATCATTTGTTTCTGTATAGAGATTGTTTTAATGAAATGGATATTGCAGTGTTAAATACTTATAATGTAATATTTTGTAAATTTTTAGATAGCTAAGATTCTACAATTTCTCAGATGCCACATTTAGTTTATTATATCCAAAAAATTAACTAGATCTATTTATTATCAATAATATAGTCAACATTTTAGAAAAATAAAAATAGACAGTTTTTTTCACAATTTGACATCTGTAAAATAAATTTCACAAGAATAAACTATGAAATAACTCTTGATCTTTATGTTGCTTAGCTGCAACTCACTAACGTCAATTGTATATAATAATAATTGCTTTAATAATAAATTGGAATATTTAGTTTTATTTTACTTAGTATTGCTTTTTATAATTTATGTCTAGACATCAAATACTTTTTAACAAATATAGTTAATAAATAAAATGAATCAAAAGCAACAAAGCATCAACACCATTCATATGATGTATTATTTTCTTATATTATTGAATAAATAATTGGATTAAGAAATATAATAAATATATACTGTTTTGAGTGGCAAAGGGGGTAATAAGTATTGTGATAATTATATTAGAAGTAGTTAATATTTATAATGAATAAATTTACATTTTTATTAATATGCACAGGGTTGAAATAATATGAATTGACTTATCAAATAGTTTACTAACTTACACTAATTATAACAATATGGAAAAACCTGTCAAAATACTATTTTGATATACATGATAATTATTTACTTTGTAAATAAATATTTTAAAATTATTTACTGCAAATAAATAAATAGTATTTTGAATGAATGATTGGCATATTTCTTGTATTGTGTGTAATTTTAAAATAGTTAAAATTGACTTTATTTTAAGTGAGTGCTCTTTCCAAACAATTGTATATGCAACAGAGCAATCAAACTGATTTATTTATAAATGAATAAATATACGTATTTTATTTATTAATTAATAAATATTAGGTACATTTTTGACCATATAATAGATAAATAATCAATGTAAAACATCTGAAATATTTAGTTAATTCAATGCTTTATTAATTTTTAATTGCAGTAAATAAATATTAGATTTGTATATCAAGTTGATATTATTATTGTTATTGTTTTATTCCATCATCAACAGGAGCCACTAGTAATTGATTATAACAATTCTAACTTCAAGAGAGAAAAAGAAATAAATAAAAATAATAATAATAATACAATATAAATGAGTTTTATATAAACATATATAAATTAATACATCAATTTTAACTATGTTAACATTAGAACTAGCTAGTTTATTACTTGGTTTACTTATGTTGTTATTATATTGTATTTTGAACTGACTAGAAATTAATATTCAATTGGTTTTATATTATTAAAATTAAAAACAAAAATTTTTAAATGTAATTAAATACACTAACCAGAAATATATTTTACTTTGATAGATATTTTATAAACGTTTGTTTTCAGTGTGTCACTAATTGTTTTTTCTTTGAATCCTGTGACTTCAACTATTGTATTGTGTTTTTAATACTAGAGTATTAGCTTTAAATTTTATATTTAAGATGTAAATACAACATTTGCTTTTAAATTCAGATCATTACATTTTTAAAGAACTCATGTATTTGATGTTTTTTTTTTTTCATGCATAAGATTACAAATTTTGTAAAAATATTATTTATAAGGTTCCAGTCTAAGAACCCTGTGACTTCAAATATTATATTGTATTTTTAATACTAGGGTATTAGCTTTAAACTTTATATTTAAGATGTAAATATAACATTTGCCTTTAAATTCAGATCATTACATTTTTAAAGAACTCATGTATTTCATTTTTTTTTCTTGCATGAGATTAAAAATTTTGTAAAGATATTATTTATAAGGTTCTAATCTACAACCTTATTTTCAGAAATATGCCAAGACTTTTAAGATATTATTTTAAAATTACTCAATCACAATTATGCAAAATTAAGTTGAATATATTTATATATTAAAATCTTTTTTAAAGCCTAAATTTATGGTAAAAATGCAAGTGCATTCTGTGACACACATATCATAGTTATATTTATATGTACAAAAATCCATCAATAAATTATGACTATTAAATATATAATACTGATAATATTTAAATTTATTCATTGACCAACTAAGTTCAAATATTATGATTCACCAACATTAGTACTACTTTAAAAGAGTTAAGCTTTTATTAGTGGCGATTTTTGTAATTAATAATTTAATCAGTGCACAGTTGTAAATAACAAAATAAATGAAATTTGTAATATTTTTATTAAGTCAATAAATGAGTCATGGTTAGTAAATATTTAATGTCGACAATACAATGTGGCCACAATATCTATTATATTTTATTTGAAGTGCCCCCCTTCCCACCTTTCTCTTCACATAGGTTATACATTGTATATAATAACTCTTGCTTTATTAATAAGCATTGGTTACAGTATGATGCATATTGCTTACTGAACTTTATGTATTGCAATATATTTGCCCCATATTTATATATAAGACAGATATTTTTTTTAAAACAGGCAAAACTCTCCATACAGTTGTGTCACTCAGTGCAAGCCAGAGTAATCAATGGATGCCAGAAGGCTTGTGCATAAAATCCCTATTTAGTGCCTACTCATCCAATATTCCTAGATTAGTTTTTGGCTTATTCCTTCATCAGTGAGGAGCATTGGATGAGTAGGCACTAGATAGAGATTTTATGCACAAGCCTTCTGGTATCCATTGATTATTCTGGCTTGCACTGAGTAGCACTACTGTATGGAGAGTTTTTTCTGTTTTAATAACAGTTATGAGCAAGAATGAAAAATGGTGATCATGAGATTTTTTTATATGATAGTATGCATATATAAATCAAGATTACCACATAGATACAATAAAAAATAATAATAATGTAGTTATTAATACTAAATTGAAGAAACACACACACACACACATATATATATATTGTTTGTGTGAGACATATATATATATTGTTTGTGTGTTTATTTATTCACATTCTCTCAAAATATAAAAATAATAAGCAAATACTACTGTACCATATCTTTATTTTGTTAAACAAAATGAATAGTGAAGGATCACTGTTTTATACTATTTAACATGCTCTGGATGATAATAATTTTACTTTTATAGTTTGTTTTACCTATAGAAATGCAATAGTAGTATATAGAAATGTAATAGTAATTATATTATCAGCAGACTATAAACTTTTTAGTTAATTTAATATTTTTTGGCTTATGTCAACTTTGAAACTTATTCAGCCATCCTTATTTGCCATTACTGATTTCAGATCCTCAGGAAACTTTCAGACTTTAAATTTTCTGATGCCATACAAAATTATTTTTCAGTTCTTTTTTCTATCACTACTAAGTTGATAACTTTTATTTTATTGATTAAAAAAGATGCTTTACAAATTTTCTTAAATTTCATAAAACTTTTAGATTTATATAAAAAAGTGAAGAGTATATTGTATGTGTTTACAACATAGCCCCTAAAACAATACATATATGTGTGTATAGTGTTCCAAAGCAGAAAAAATGGTTGTTACTGTATCATAAAATGTTATTAAATTTGTGGATTTTAATATTTTTCTTTTCTATTTATTTATATTTTTGTTTATTTATATTTTTTGGACAGAATTTAATTGAAGAAGTATATATTGATACTGCACATATTGTCTGTTTAAATATAAACTTATTCATTGATCAACTAAATCAAATATGTTACGATAAATGACAAATCGTATTTCTAAAAAATCTAGCAAGCATTCAAAAAACACTACTTTCTCATATTAATGTTAATTCAATGATTTGTTAAAAAATGACTACTTCTATTTCATTCTCAGATTATATATGGTAAATGAACTAAGCATCAATATTAATAAGTATAGAAATTTTATATTATTCACAATTTTTGTTAATATTAATCACATGAGTTTCAAATAACAAACTAGTTGAATTTCTAATAATTTTAATAAGGCTATAAGTATATAACATGTAAAATATATACATTTATTTTTTAACCAATTAATTCCAAATATGTTATTATAATTTAAAATTTATATTACTAAATAATCATTTTAATAATCTTGTGAATAATGTCCTCCTTTTAGGATACTGTTTGCAAGTTTTTTTAAAAAATGATTCTTTTAGAATCTGACTTCTGAATAATAGCAATGTATTTAACTTAGTTGGTCCATGAATAAATTTATAAATTCTCAACATTACATATTTTAATAATCACAATTTATTTATAACTTTATTAAAATTAGTAAAATTTTATCTGTTTTGTTATTTAGACTAAGCTGGCTTGATTAATAATTACAAAAATCAGTACTATTATAAAGTTTCATACATTTATTTATCATTTAAGAAACTGGAGATGTGATAAAAGTAACTTTTATTTTCTGACTGATGAATTGACATTAATACAAGAAAGAGATATAGCTTACAAATTTGTTTAAAATAATTCTTTAGGAATCTCATTTGTTAATTATAATAATGTATTAATCTTAGATAATCATGGAATTAAATTTATTTATTTTTAGTGTTATATATTTATTTAGAATTTTTATTAAAATTTCATCTGGTTTATTTGAAAATATAAGTTAGTATCATTAAAAATCACAAAAATCACCTCTAAGATAAATATTTTATACTTTCAAAATTGATGTTTAGTTCATTTACCATTTAATTCTTGGTTAAAATCTTCAAACTTCAAACTTTTTGACACATTTCAAAAATGTAATATAATTGTTTTTTTCAGAACACTAATTTTGATTTTATCACTTGAGATAAATATTTATATTTCATAAAACTTTTATTTTTATTCTTAGAAGACATTTTATTACACAAAATATTGTATCATATTAGACAAGAATAAAACACAAGTGTTAAAATAAACTTTCATGTAACAGGAACAAAGGTTAATAATAAACATGATTGCATTTTGAAAACTTCAAGATGAAAAAAAAAAACAGTTCCTGCCATATTGTAAAATTTATTAAATTTATGAATTTTAATTTTTAATTTTTTGTATATTTATCTTTTTTGCTTAGAATTTTTTGACAGCATATAATTGACATAGTGTATAATGAATGATACAACCTATATTGAAGCTTTACTGTATTATTATTTTAAATAGATACAATAAATGTTTTAAAATATTATTTTAATTGAATCTTAATTATTTAACTAGCTGGGAAACATTATGTTCCAACAGAAAGCATATACACAACAGCATTCCTCTGCTATTTCAGTAGTTTTAAAAGTGAAATTAGAAAATAATCCTAAAGAAAATGGTATTTTGGGTTTTAATTTTAGATCTGCTTGGGTTTCAATATGAAATGATATTTTGGACAATAATTTTAAATGAGCTTGGCCTATCATGATTTTAATTAATATGAATATTTGTTTCACATGGGTATTCTAATATCTTGTTCATTATAACTATCATCATTTATCTATGTGCAATATATTTGACAAATAAAAGCAAAATACAGTTCCTATACTTGAAAACTAAAATATCATTCCATATCACATTCTTGGTGACTTCAATGTTTTACAGATACTTTTTGCTTATTTAGTTTGCTTTTGCATCTATCAAAATATTCCTTTTTATATTTTTTTAAATTTTATGCTTATTTATTCTCAAATTCTAGATGAACATCTCTTATCAATAATATGCTGCCATATTTATGAAAATAGTCTGCTGTTTTGATTATTTCAATTTATTTTCTAGTTTATAACATTGTATGTTTCATTACTGATCCTCTAACTATACCATTACTCCCTTAATAATAGATTGAGAAAAGTCTCTTTATGATCAATTAAATGACATTTTTTATATACCACGGGTTGTCATAAATTCTTATGCTACACATAGATCAATACTTACAGTGATCTCTATATTCTATCATATTTGTAAATTTATTAATTTTTATTCTGTCATAAATGGTTGGTATTTAAAAATCTTTTGATCATATTTTCTAATGTATCAAGATTTAATTTTTTAATTAATATAAAGTGATATTTATATTTGACATAATTATATTTGCTATAATTAAATGTATGTAACTAGATCAATTTTTTTTTAAATTTGAATATTTTTAAAAGCATAATGTTAGTTTAAGCAATGCTGTTTTTTTTTGTTTATTATAATACACAAATTATATTATTTCGTTATCTTTTTTGCATTTAAAGATGGTTGTTTTTTTATGGATTTTAAAATTCATTGATTATCTGATTATTTTTAATAGTGGTCATTTTGTAATTTAATCCTAATTTGTTTAACATTACTTACAATTATCTTCAATTTTTTTTTTTTAATAAATAATTTGTTATATGACGTTAAACTTACAAAAATATTCAATCTAGGTTTGTAACTGCTAATGCAACATTTTATAAGGTTAACATTTTTTAAATCAGTTGATATATCTATAAAATAATAAATAAATAAGAAATGAGTACAATATATATATTTTCGTTTTAAATGTAATATGATTAATTAAAGATGTCGTTAAAAATGCAAATAAACAGATAGAAAATTTAGAGATTTAGCCTATTAAATAAAAATAAGTAATCGTAATTATATTCAGATTAAAAATAGAAATTTGAAGTATAAACTACATTGTCTAATTTATTATATTGATGATTGGCATACATGGATTGATAAATTAGATAAATAGTCATACAATTGATTTTCTTCTTTGTACGTTATAATTGATTAGTCTGATATATAGGTTAATTTATCTGACTATAAGTAGACAGAATTACTGATCAAAATTAGGTCAGGTATCTTCGAGTAGATTTTATAATAAAACATTACATAATTAAGTCTTTGTAGGTTTTTCCCGCTAGATGAATTTGTTTTTAGAATAAACTAAAGAAAATATTTAAATGATTGCTGCGTCTTTAGTTTTGAAAAATCACTTCTCAATTCAATGAATTGTTATTGATCTTTCGTTTATTTTTCTTTGTTTTGTTTGAAATAAGCCAATAATTTTATCTATAAAGTTTTATTGATTTTGAGTTTTATTTACTTAGCTTCCACAATATTTATATATTATAATGAGGTTTTTTTTTTTAAAAAAAAAAACAAAAAAAAACTTAACTGCAGTGGTTATTTTCAAAATATTTATGGCATGATCTACATGTGATCTCCGGAATAACATTGCAAAAGAGGAAAACATAACCCCACAAAAAAGTATTTTATCAAAAAACCAACTATCAATTTATAAGAAATGCTAGAATTCTAAACACATGCTCCACACAGCAAACATAACAACTGCATATTACAGTTGTGCAAGTTAATTAATACATTCATAGCTATTTTAAAAAAAAAATATTGTATTGAAAACATGCCCCATAAGAGTAAGAAAATCTCAATTCCTCAGTTACTAACCCTACGTTTATTATTTATATTAAGTTATATAAAGTAAGATATATTTACACTACACTGTATTTATATATTGATCTATTTCCCTAAACTAAAGTTAATAATTGAATGTCTTAATAGAAAAAAAAATAACTTTATTAGTTGGTTAGAGCACTAACTTAAAATTCAGTATCCAGGCTCAATTCCCAAGCTAGTACTATCACTGGTCAGATCAGCAAGACCTAAAAAAGAGAGAAGAATACTTCTCAAAATGCTGTGTTTACACTAACTTGTTTGTTACTACTAACAGTTAAATGTAATTGGAAAATTTAAATAAAGTTAATTTTTTCTAAGGACATTAGTACTTAATATTAGGTGATGAAAACAGTCTAATATATAAATAGAACTAAAATGATATCACAATCTTTCAAACAAAACATTTATATTACTTTATATGTGATGATAAGAAAAATATTATGTACAGGACAGGCTTGCTTAATCTCAAGACAATACCAAATGCCATTAGATCTATATACTCTCAACTAAAATTTGATTTGTTTTTGTGTTGGATGATTACGGTTGATGATATACAAATCTGATTAAATAATATAATACTAGTTTTAAAATGCACACATTTAGCAATTAACAAACATTTCATAGTGCAAAAAAATAATTTATCTTCAATAATATAAATAACAAATGTATAGTTAATAAAATAGAATTTATGATTGCTCATACCTTTTATGATACATTTTCAACACATTATTTATACTATGATATGATTCATTAATGTGTGAATTTAACATACTTCTTACTCCCAGACTATTTTCTATTTCTAATTTATTGATATAATGTTCACAGCTGTTATGCTTGAGTATGTTGAACAATTGTTTAGAATCTTAGCACAAGTTATGAATTTGCAATTTGTTTTTTTAATGAAGCACAATCCCAATATCAATAACTGTCAATAATCTCAACTTGTGTTAAGGCAATTGCTAATCATTGTGAAATTGTATTTAATCTAGATGCTATCAAATCCCTGATACATATAACTAAATTTCAACTATCAAGGTAACACAAACAATTACTCATTATCTTGCAAGCATGTCACTAGCCCATAATTAAACTTATTTCAATAACACCTATGCTAATACTAACTAGAGAACTATACACAAAATTATAAAATACATATATACAAACTAATCAAATATCATGTTATGTAATATAATTATTTAACATGGGATACAAAAACTATTATCCCCCATATACACGAATAAGCATATGTATCTAACATATTACAATAAGACCAATTTAAATAAACAAAGTTTTTGGTTAATTTACATTTTACATTTGTTTACAACTGCTGATATATACATGTGCATTTATATTCTTAGCCAAGTATAGAAGAATGACATCCTTTTTTTGTGCATTGTTGAGCAATAAATATGATTGGTTTAGGTACCATTATGTGTGTTCTGATTGTTTATATAGTCCTCTAGACAATGCTAGGATATATATATATGTTGGAATTATAGGTAGTTATATGTATTCAAATGTTAGATAAAATGAATAATTGTTTGCTTGGGTCTAATAATTTAAATTTAGGTAATTTAAATACAGTTTCAATAACAACTTAGTTAATTTAAATTTTACATTTATTCTTCTTACATATCATTATATAAGAAAAATTAAGTCATCTTTTTTCTGTGTTTTTTTGATTAATCATACCAAATACATTGAAGTTTGATCAGTTTGGGTATTATTACTTTGTTTTTTAGTTCTTCAGTTAGTGTAAACATGGTTTTCTGTATTTAAAATTTATAAGATAGTAAAATGAGTATTTGGCTATGTCATGATATACAAAATTTAAAATTGAGATGTTATTAATATTTTACATAAATTATTGTAACTTTATACTAACATAGAAATATTATCTTCATCTGTACTCTGATAAATAATTATACTGTTCTAAGGGTCACTTATAACTTATATAAATGCTCACGTACATGCTCATTTGCAAGTCATCACACTCTAATAAATAACTTAACATATAAATGATTGAGATCAATATAATAATAAAAAAAAATATCTTACACATATATTAGTAATGTCAATTAGAAAACATTAGCTTTAAATAAATAAAAATATTTTCTTAACTAGACATAACAATTAACAATTAAATATTTCACATGTATAGATAAAACAAAAGTAAACATATTGTTTAGTAACCATGGAAACTAACCAAGACTTGAACTTTAGAACTTGAAGATGATTTAGGTAAAACATATCCAAGCAACCCATTGTTCAAAAGATGAAAGTTTATGATTCAGTTACTTAATTGAAAACAACTAACTCAAAATCACATATATAAAAATCTCTTGAGGATAATAATATATATAAAATATATTTTCTTTTTGGCAGATTCAAATATCAGACAAATTGCAAAAATGGATTACTAAGCCAAAGGAATTATTTGCTTATGCTGCCTTTGATAGCAAGGAACTCTTTAACAATTTTGCAAATCTGCACCCAAAGGAGTTTTCTATTAGACAACAATCTTTAGAATAGTAGAAATATTATCAATTGTGAAAACTATAATAAAGTAGTAGTATATTGCTAGATGATTATCATAAGAGTAATTTTGCATCTGCTAAAATATATATTTGCAGAATCATATATATATATATATTGCAGAATCACATTTTAAAGCTTTTAACATTAAATAATTTATAAGCAAGAATATTCAAGTTATTTAAAAGCTACTCCGATGTTTTCTGGCTAAACAATGTGCCATAGAGGTCTTGTGTAGACATTTGCCAGAAGATGTAAACATTAATTCATCCATTGAATGCCTAATTGAAATGCCTAAAGTCTATAGAATCAGTTTCCACTTTAGTTTCTCTACTTCAGCTTGCAGACAATGAAATGGATGCTATGAGAAAGCAGCACCATACCAAATCTATCTGACAGTGCTCACTCTACCAATGTATGTATCCAAAAAAGTATGAATTTACAAGATTGAGAGACTTTGAAGTGAGATTTAGAAGCATTGTATAGGACATTTTAAGTCAAAGTGTTGTTCAAATCATTTAATTAAATTGTCTAAACATTCAACTTAATAAACAATGGGGAAGCATATGCCTAGGTTGGATCATTTTATTTCTCAAATCATGAAATAAAAAAAGGGATTACAGTTTATAGAATGAACAAATATTTTTTGTTTTGTAATAAATAAAATTTGGGTTCCCCTTCGCTTGACAGATTATATAAGTTTATATAGGAGATAAGATTTTACTTTGCCCACCTTAAGAATATTCACTATGTACATGACATAATTGTTTGTTAATTTATTATACTAATTATCTAACTCTTGTTTTTTTTTATTTTTTGGTATGAAAAATGAATCTTCTTGAATATATGTATTTTACGATTAACAGTAGATTATTAATACACATGGAGTTTATTTTCCAAGGAAGATAGATTTTGTCAGCTGGAATAAGCTGCAAAAACACCAACCACCATACTACTGTTTGGATTTAAATATAACCTTGTTAGGATTGTTATTTTAAATTGTAATAAATTCATCAATACTTAGTGCTAATGATGCATGCCTAACAGGGATAGGAGTGGGATAGTTTGAATCATCATTTATGTTATTAAAATTATTTCAAATTACAGCATCATGAATCTTACATTTTGGCATTTCTGACATTTTTCTTTGTCTCACACATCAATGTAAAATATATGATAAAGTGATTATTTTTTTTTTAGAAAATAATAAATTTGACTTTATTTGATAGATATTTTTGTCTACTACTGAAATAAAATTTAAATGTTCACATTTTGTTTCTTTAAATATTAAAAAAAATGAGATCACAATCAAAACAAAGACATGGCACATCAATTTTTCTAGAAAGATTATTTTCAGTTTATAAAATCAATGAAATATTTATTATTTTTTTATTATTTTTAAACATTTGAAATGAATAATTATTTATTTCTTTTATATCTAACAAATTACACTTTAAATGTTTAAATTTTTTGAATATTTATTGCAAAATTGTGATATTTTCTTGCTAGTAAATTTAAGTAAATTGTTTATGTCAAAGCTACTTTTCTAATTTGCTTCAGGCCATATTTACATTAGGTGCTAATATAATGTTATATTTTGAAAATAAAATATTTCAAATCAAAATAAGTTATTAATAATTTATCTCTTGATACCTCATAAATATAGTGCAAATTATTTTAAAAAAAATATCTAAAAGCTTAATAAATTCGCAAATAAACACATTTTTGCATCATTCAAAACTACAATATCAGAAAATGCTGAACATTTTACAGCCTTGGCAACAGATAATGGCTGAATATGTCAAGGCAAAGCTTATGTCTATTGTAAAAATGGGAATTTTGAATTTCCTGCCTTTTAGCACAGAATTTTGGGAAAAGTTATTATACTAAAATATACCATTTTAGATGCATTTTAACGTATAATACTTATAAAAAAATTTACTAGGTGACAAATTGGTCAAAAGATGAAATAATTTGGTTCAACCAGTCATAATGTTAAATGCTAAGGATGCATGTCATGCACTCACTAGATTATTGTTAAGATTTCTGTTTGAATAATTCTTAATTTTTCTTTCTTAAAATAAAACATGTTAAACTATTTTGAAATTTTGAGGTCTCTAATTCATCAAAATTATTCTATTTTAACATAATTGGATTCTATTTAAATTGTATACACATATATACTCTTTTTCCTTATATCATAATATTTTTGGTAAGGTTGGATGGAAAGTCATTAATTCATTGCACTTATATCAAAGTGAGTATATTGTTATTTATGTAGATTCACTGTTGAAGAGAGTCAACAGCAACTTCTCCCTGAATTTGAAATCTGTGGCATAATGGAACTTGAAAGAGGTGTAGGAAGTTGGTGAACTGATATAAATTGTGTTCAGATTTAATATATAATCACTTGAGCTAGCCATTAGAGATGGATGTGATCATTGATCAGATTCTTCATTAAGACCCTAGGTCCAACTGTAATAAGATATGACTCTCCTCTCACATGCGGATACTGGACTGTTACATTTTGGAGCCCAAACTTTAGGGGCATGAAACATGCATTTGCCATGAACTCCAATCATAGAATAAAAAAATTTTTGAAATTTTTTATATGGTTTAACACCCAGATTAATCTGGCAGGATAAAAACGACTATAACCAAATGGAGGAAACTCCAAATTAACAATAACTAACCATAAAGCGATGAGAAGATATCAAGGAAGCTTCACCTTAAAAACATTAACTGCTAGGGAATATAAGGTAATCAGAGACTCCAAATTAGTGAATAATAATGTAATAGAAGAGTTGGATAAATTAAACCCATTTAAAGTATATTAGGCATTAAATGACAACAATAGTAATAAAACTTGTTAGTGAGATGAATTAAAATTGAAGCATTAATGGTAAAACTAAACACATGATCTCATAACAACCATTTATTATAACCAGAGAAATAATGAACAGTTATAATCAAAAACAATAAATTAAGGATTAATGTTAACTAGAAGCAAAATCTGTTTGGAGAAAATACAAATGGATCATTCCAAAGAAACAATATTAAGCATTAGGAGCTAGGAAGAGAGGGATCACAGTAGTGATGTTTGGGGAAGGGTTGATACTGACCCAGGTACTAGAGGTATCACTAACTAAATTAATCACTCTATACAAGCTCACATCACAGACATGGTAATACCCCAAACCTGAGGAGCACTCAGGGAAGAGATCACTCAACTTCTCAGGGTTAAAATACCCAAAGTACCAAAGATCCAATTGATATGAGATCCATGGCATAAATACTCCAAACTTTGATGGCCCAGCTAGGCAATAAGATGGACCACAGGTTGTATCAAATAAAAGCAGAGATGGGAAATAAGATCAAATGAAAGAAAAAATGGGAAATAAAATAGACTACATGATGGACAGTTTTAAAGAGACATTAAAGTCAAACTTAAAAAGAGTAAAATCAGATTTGAAATGGCAGATAAAGATCTTAAGGATAGATTGACATATGATGCAGTACAGCTGTCATAGGGTTAAACACCATGCAAAAAGACAATCAAGAGATGAGGCAAACAATCAAAGAAAGTAGAAAGGATATTGAGGAGAAAGATGTCAGATGTCATGCCATTTAAAACTTAGAGTATTTCAGGTTAGCATCTCTGATCAACTCAATGCCAAAGATGATGAAATCTATAAAACCAGAGAAATGTTTATGAATGAAATATGTGCAATATAGAGATACAGAATAGATCATTAGAAAATATTGATACCAATCTGAAGAAACTAGAAATTTGAGTGACCACAGAAAATATCAGAGCTACTGAAAAGGCCACACTTGTGAGACAGATAGAAAGCTAATCTGAAATGCACAATCAAGTAGACTACATGGATCAGACTTTCAACCAAAAACTTAAGGCCATGTAAGCCCAGTTATCTCATTAGCCTCCAATGCTCATAAATCAACAGGATGATCTACAACCTTAAACCTGATCTAATATAGAAGAAAATAACAAGAAAGAACATCTTGAACTCACCATAAAAGATCCACAAAGGTTAATAGACCCAAGCATGGATGTATCTATAAGTCAAACTGGATCCAATGCAGAGAATTATCTTTTGGCTTTAGCCTTAAGAAAATAAGTCCAGGCACATACCATGTCAATCAGTCTGACTGGATAGTCCATACACTAAAGAACTGGCAAGAGGGAACATATATTAGACAACTATAAACCACACATCCCAGTGCCACTAATCAGTTTGTGTGACTGAAGGTGTTCAAAGGCACTATCAACAAAGCTCTCATCAAACATTTAAAGAGCCTTCACCTATACTTTGCAGTGAACCACAACTTATCAGAAGAAAAAAATCATCATTTCATATAGTCACCTACAAGGAGATGCACTCACATGGTGGGAGTGACTATTTCAGACACCATCCACATTTGAAGAATACAAGACCTTCCTAGCAAAAAATTCTTTGAACAAAGACAGGCAGGAATCATTGTTATACCAACTGTTCCAAAAATATAGAGCCATACCTGGGGAAACTCACCAGTGAAATTATCAGGATCACAGAATGGATCTTACCCCTAAAAGTAGAAGTCTTTCCTACATACTAATGCAAGGAACATTGAGCAAGTAGCAAAGTTGCTTATTAATATAGACGTTCAAATTTATCTACCAGAATACCAGAAAAAAGGAGGGGGGAAGTAACTGTAAGCACCATGTTTAATAGAAGCAAAAAAGCAATAGCAGCCCAATTCATTGGAAAGGTAAAGCAGTGGACCTAATTCTACAGATTGTCACTCCCCAAATGAACACCAAAACCGGAATGAGATAACCTAGACCAACCCTCACAACAGCCAAGGCAAATCCCAAAGACAGGGTGCCATAGTTATCTACCCCAAAACCCTACCCAAATCAAGCTAAAATATACTCAAGGTTATGTTCCTCACCTCAAGAGACCAAAGGAACACTGATGGACAATAATATAAAATGAGCCCCATACAGAGTCACTAATGTATTGTGTTTTTGGGAAGATAAGACACCTAATTTTGCATTAAAAAGCTGCCCCATGATAGAGATATTATTTGAGAGTGTACTGGTCAAAGCCATGTTAGATTTTGGTAGCCATATATCAGTATTATTGGATAAATTTTATGGAGAAATTCTTAAAAAAATCTGAATGCTAAGACACTACCATTTAAGTTAGTTTAGGTTACCATGGCCAACAATTAAAAGGTCAAGTTAGCACCTAAACAGATTTGGGCTAAGCTCAATATAGGCCAAACTATGCTCTACCATGTATTCCTAATTCTGAATGACCTGATACATAACATCAATCTGGGGCAGACTTCCTGTATAAGAACACATGCATTATTGATTTCTCAGACAAGTTAGTTAGAGTAAATAATGAGATCTTAGAGATGACATTGCTTCTATGATACAAATTACCTGAAGTTGATTGTTTAACATCTATGAACCCAGAGACACTCATAAAGAAATTGACATTTTGAGCAAGGAAGAGCAGAGAAGTGGAAATAAAAAGAACTACCCACCAATTTAAGATAGGAAACAATGTCTTTCTTAAAAGCTTTAAGCTCAGTAAACAAATAGAGGGTATATACCAAAAATTTAATAACCACTATCAAAGACTATTCACTATCATAAAACACTCAGGCCCTAATGCCTTTTGGATAAATATAAATGGAGAGGTGAAAGTAACCTACAATGCAACAATTTTTGAGTCATATCTAGGCAGACATAAGCACCAGATCTTAATACTTAATGAGGGTATTAATCAGAGCAAAGTGTCAGCCATTTCAGTGGTGAAAGCATAACCTGGCCGACAAGAAATGCCACCTAGGGATACTCATAAGCTAAATAATTAAGAGCTAATCCATACACAAAAATGGGTCCTCCATCATTCATGTACTTTCAAGAAATCCAATAAGACTAAAAGAAAAATGGATGAAGAGGTAACAAAACCTTGCATGGGCTGTCTACAAAAAAGCCACATCATCAGTTCAGTTCAACCCTTTTCATCATCTGAAAAAACCACCCTCATACCAAGCTCATTCATAAGTGAGTGACAAAAAAGGAAAATGAATAGACTGCAAAGAGTTCAAATAACTCTCCATAAGCCTTGTGTAGGGCAGTGCATACCTTAAACAAACATATAGGTACTTGAAAAATTGAAATTAACCAACTGTGTCAGAAAATTTCAATCCTATAAGGATAGGGGTGTTGTAAGGGTTACTTAAAACATGTGTAAATGCTCATTTACATGCTCATTTGCAGGTCATTTGCAAGTCAGTACTTTCTAATAAATAACATATAAATGATTGAGACCAATACAATAATAAAAATTAACTTACACATATATTAGTTATGTCAATTAGAAAACATTAGCTTTACATAAAAAATAAAATATTTCCCTAACTACACATAACAATTAAAGATTAAATACTCTACATATATAGATAAAACAAAAGAAAACCTCATGGTTTAGTAACCATAGAAACTAACCTTTGAAGATGATTTAGGTCAAGCATACCCAAGCAACCCATTGTTCAAAAAATGAAAGTTTATGATTCAATTTACTTAATTGAAAACATTAACTAACTCAACAATTGCTATACATAAAAACCTTGTGAGGATAATAAAAAAACATATATACAAAAAGATAAATGAATTACTAAGCCAAATAAATAGTTGCTTACATAACCTTTACAAGCAAGAAACTTTTATAGTATTGCAAACATACATCCAAAGGAGTTTCCTATTAGACAACAACCATTTAGAAGAGTAGAAATCTTATCAATTGTAAAAAATATAATGAAGAATACTTTTGCATCTGCTAAAATATATATCACAGAATCGCATCTTAAACATTTAATGTTAAATAATTTATAAGCAAAAATATTCAAGTTATTTAAAGATACTCAAATGTTTTTCATTTAAACAACTCACCATGGAAGTCTTGTGTGGACACTTATCAGAAGATGTAAACATTAATTCATCCATCAAATGCCTCATTGAAATATCAGACTATAGAATGAGTTTTTACCATAGTTTCACTATATCAGCTTGCAGAGGATAGAATATGCTACAAGAGGGCAGCACCATGCCAAAGCTGGCTAACAATGTTCACTTTATCAATGTATGAATCTGAGAAAAAGTATGAATTTACAAGATCAAGAGACATTGCTGTGAGATTTAAAAACATTTTATAGGACATTTTAAAGACAAAGTGTTGTTCAAATCATTGAAGTAAATCAACTGAACTTTCAACTTTATGGACAATGGGGAGGCATGTGTCTAACTTTGATCATTTTCATTTTCAAATCACAAAATGAAAAGAGTGGATTATAGTTTATAGGATGAACAAATATTTAAGTTTTATAATAAATGAAATTTAGACTTCTCTTCCCAAACAAGCTTTACAGATCAATCAATCAATCAATAGTATTATGTCCAATAGACAGATCCATAGAGTAGTCATAACATCAATTTATCCATTCTTCCATTCCATTATCTTCCATGCCCATTTCTTCAATTCCACATAAGTCTTTCCATCTCTTACATCATCCAATAATGTCAATAACTTCCATCTTTTATTTCCACTCACCATTCCCTCCAAACCATCTATACTATAATATTTTCTCAATATATTTCCAATGCAGTTTCTCTTTCTCTCTCTGATATTCTCAATCAATCTTCTTTCCTCATTTACTCTTTTCAAAATTTCTTTATTTGTTATTTTACTCTTCCAACTGATTTTTTTCATTTTTCTCTATGTCCACATTTCAAAAGCCTCCAACCATTTCTTAATTCTATTACTCAATGTCAATGTCTCACAACCATAAATTAATACTTCACACATAACATTTAATTGATTTCTTCTTTAATTATATTTCCAAAGGTCCACAAAATATGTTCTTTCTCTTCACAAATGTCTCCTTTGCCAATATTATTCTTCTTTTAACTTCATCTTCACTTCTTCCATCCTTATTCAACTAACTACTCAAATACTTAAATCTCTCCACCTGTTGAACCATGTCATCACATATCTTCAATTTGTAGTCTTCATAAATGTACTCCTATCCATCAATTAGTCTTCTTCAATATTAATCATCTTCTATCTGTCATACTTCTTGTCCTAATCCTTATTCAAACATACTACTCAAGACCTATTCCTTCTCACAATAATCTCCATCCATTTGAACCATGTCATCACATATTTTCAATTTGTAGTCTTTTTATATTACTCCCTATCCATAAACACTTAGTCTTTTCAATATTAATCATCATTCCATATGTCATATATTCTTGTTCTAATTTATTAAACATATTCTGAAGACCCTTTTCCTTCTCAGCAATAATAACCATACCATTTGCAAATCTTATACAATGTATTAATCTCCCTCCAACATTTGCTCCTCCACACTCCAAATAATTATTTAGCATATCTTCTAAATAAATATCAAACAGAACAGGTGACATACTACTTGGTTGCTTAATGCCATTTTCTATATTTACTTCATCAGTCTCATTACTCCCAAATCTAACTCTTATGTTTTGACCTTATGCATAGTCCAAATCAATCATCTTTTTTTCCAAAATACTCCTTTATTTCTTAAGATGGACATCTGTTATTTCAGACTACTCTATCAAATGCTTTTTCTAAATCCACAAAACATATACCAATTTCTTTATCTTTTTCAATATATCTTTCTGCAATTGTCTTAACAATACCAATAGCATCTCTTGTGTTTTTTTGCATTCTGAAAACCAAACTGTTGTTCAGCAATATAATAGTCTACCTTCCCATAAATACTTTGAGTTAAAAGTCTTATTAATAAACTTATTGTTCTATACTCTTCACATTTAGCACCTTTCTTCTTTTTAGCAATTGGAATCACTATACTTCTTAAAAAATCTTCAGGCCAAACTCCACTATTATATATCAAATTGCAAAGTCCAACTATTTCCTTCGTAGTAAATTCTCCAATTTCTCTCAAAAAAATGCTATAGGTATGCATCAAATCCAACAGCCTTACCATTCTTCATTTGTGTGATTGTCTTTCATACTTCATCTGGAAATATGACCATACCTCTATCATCTATGTCAACATATTCATTTTCAAGTTTATTATAATTAATTAAATTATTTCCTCTACTAAACAGACACTGAAGATATTCTTCCCTCGTTTTTTTATATATCATTACTATCAATTAACCTTCTTCTATTTTTACCTGAAATCTCACTTGCTACCTATATCTTTGTCTGCCAAATGATACTTTTTCTATCAAATACCAAAGCATATCTTTTCACCCGTCGAAGTATTTCTATCTCTTTACATTCTTGCTCCAACCACTTTTTTTTGCTAAATCTGTTTTTCTTCTTAGTTCATTATTAAATTTCCTATATGTGTTTGCCCTTCTTCAGTATTGACATTCTTCCATCATCTCTGCATTTCCATCTTTTCCAGCATATTTTCAGTTATCCAAGATTGTTTAGCTTTTTTTGCATGAATAATATACCTATTTCATTTTTTGTTGATTTCAAGAATCACTTTTTATTTCTATTCCAAGACTTATGAGTGCTAATAATATATTTCTCATACTGAACAATCCTTTTCAATTGATTTTCACATACTGAACCAACTTTTCAGTTTTTCATTTGTTTTAATTTATCCAAGTCCCATCTTGCATATCTCTTCCCTCTTTTAATTCTTTTTAAACTCAACTTTAATTTGGCCATAACCAAATTGTGATCCAAATCTATATCAGCACCAAGTAAATCATGTGAACTCTTAACAACATTCTTATATCTATTCTGTATCAATATATAATCAATTTTGATAACATTCTGTCACCTGGAGCTTTTCATGTGTACAATCTTCTAATATGATTTTTAAAACATGTGTTTGCAATGACAAACCCATTCCCTTTACAAAACTGTACAAGTCAACTCCCTCATTCATTTCTTTTTCCAACACCATAATTTCCAACACTTTTCTCTTCCATACTCCTCCCCACCACAGCATTCCAATCCCCCAATAGCAATATACATGCATTTTTTTCACATTGAAGACTTTCTTCTATCTTTTCATTCATTTCATAAATTTCAATATCATCATGACTACTAGTTGGCAAATAAACTTGTATAATTACCAAATCCCTAGGACTTGCATTTATTCTCAACACCATAAGCCTATTGTTATTACAATCAACCTTTCCCACACTATTGCAAATTTCCCCACAACAATGCCAAACTCCAGCATCTAACTAAATATGGGAGGTAAGATTTTACTTTGTCAACATTAAGAACATTCACTATGCACATGAAGAATTGTTTGTAAATTTGTTAGACTAATTAAGTAACTTTTGTTTTTTTTTATTTTTTGGTATGAAAGACTAATCTTGAATATTTATACTCTACTATTAACAGTAGATTATTAATATACAGGGAGTATCTTTTCCAAGGAAGATGGACTTTGTCAGTTGAAATAAACTGCAAGGACATCAACCACCATACTACTGCTTGGCTTTAAATATAATTTTGTTAGGATTCTTATTTTAAATTGTAATAAATTCATCAATACTTAAATTAATGATGAATTCTTAACAGGGATAGGAGGGGGGTAGTTTGAATTATCAATTTTGTTATTAAATGTTAGGGATGCACATCAGACACTTACAAAATTGTTAATATTTCTGTTTGAATAATTCTTAATTTTTCTTTGTTAAAATAAAACATGTTAAACTATTTCAAAACTTTGAGATTCTATTTTAGCATGATTACATACTATTTAAATTGTATCCACACATATACTCTTTTTCCTCAAGTCATAATATTTTTAGCAAGGTTAGTTGGAAAGTCATTAATCCATTGCACTTATATAAAAGTGAGGATATTGTTATTTATGTAGAGTCACTCTTGAAGAGAGTCAACTGCAACTTCTCCCTGAGTTTGAAATATGTAATATCATGGAAACTGAAAGAGATGTAGGAAGTGAGTGAACTGATATAAATTATGTTCAGATTTAATGCATAATCATTCAAGCTATCCATTAGAGATGGATACAATCATTGATCAGATTCTTCATTACATCACTCACTGTATCCTACAAAAGGTCGAATTGTAGTAAGATATGACTCCCCTCTCCCATGTGGAAACTGGGCCATTACACAATAAATGATGAAATTTGATTTATTTGAGTATTATTATGTATTTTATTATATTTCACATATTTAAACTTATCCACAAATCACTTAAATCTATAAGAATCATTTTTAGCAATTTTTTAAAAAAGTAGTCACTTTTATCTGACTCTCACATTCCTAATGTCAAACTGGTTCACTGTATAGATAAGTAGAAAAAAGTTATAAAAAAAATATTGCCCAAAGTGTGTATAATTATGATAAAAATCTAATACTTGGTAATTCTTTATTATTTAAAAAAAAAAAATGATACAATAAGTTTTCATTATTTTTATTTCTTTGAGTGAATGTGAATGATTGCCCATATATAGTAAATATATAAATTTATATTCTTTCAATTTATTATTAATAATTGCATACTTTTTTTAATATTGTTTATACTGTAATCTTAATTTACATTTATGTGTATTATATTGGAAATAAAACTTGTCAACAAAACATGCTATTATTACACAAAAGAGGAGATTAGCTTAGTATAAAAGATAATGGACATCATGACTCCACTGTATAATACAAGATCTATAGAATAAAATTGTGCATGGATAGTTGCTATCAGTAATAATCATTGTTAGAGGAATGCCTTGACTCAGTAATAATCATTGCTGGATGAATGCCTTGACTCATATTGATAACTAACTCAACTAGCCAGATAGTATATGTGATTAGCATCTTCCCAATCTGACTGCATTCTATAAATAATGGACAATGTGCATTACAGCTAGAGTAATTTCAGGCTGATAATTATGTTCTGAACATAAATTGGTAACACTTGTCTTTCTCTATAATGGATTTCAGCTTTTCATCCAGCTACCGTACCACTAATGTATTATAATATAATTGATTTACATCATTAATTATTTGATTGATCTGTTTTTGGTATTGGTTATTTATTTATGCTAGTTTTATTTCATTAACAACCATATTGCATTCAGAATATGATCTAGAAATATCTATAATCTGACAGGTGTATTACTGAAAGTAAACATAAAATGAATCAATAACATTCCTTTCTCCTGACTATAACTTTGTAGAATATTATCACTGAAATAAGTTGATAGATTTCAAGATTCTCAATTTTCTTTATCTTACAATCTGAATTTATTATTGACTAGTGTGGATTATGTATTATTGGGTAGTCTGATTCTGTAGGTTTTGCAATTGGTATTATTCCTATCTAATATCTTGCGCTCTTCTATTATGTGTAAATTTATTTTTTTGCCTATGATATTGTTGTTCTTTTGGAGTTTTGATATAGTACCATTGAATATTCAGAACAGTCTATGTTTATTTATTTAAATACTCATAATTTTTGTTTTTATGCTAATAATAATATACCATGAGAATTCTCTCTAAGCAGGTATTCAAATTGCATGTTGTATATTCTTGCAAGATCCTTTTTGAGTTTTAAATCAATCTTTCTACCTGATCACTGCTCTTTAAGTTAAATGAGAACTAAATATTTATTCCCTATTATTGTTGGGACAAATGATTTTTAATAAATCTGCTGGAAGATTATCAATAAACCTACTGTGAAGATAATCATTATCTGAGACAGTAGTTTTGAATAAGCTGTAAGTTGCAAAAATTGCCTAAGTGCTTCAATAGATGTTCCAGCTTAAGTGATGTACCAACAAAACATTTATAATAATTTGCTTCTTCTTGCACTAGTATGATCAATAGAGATTCATGCTCAAATGTTATAAGAATCAGACCAATGACTACTCATTTCTTTCTGGCATGTTTTGATACACACTACAGAAATGGTAGGTTAATTACATGTCAGTATATATGGTAAGCTATCAGATACACAATCTTTCTAACATTTTCACTATCATCACTACAGGTAATGCAAGTGGATTCTTGGAGAACCACAATTCTTGGTTTTTAGAAAGTACATTCATATTCAAGATACTTTAATTTAGATGTTCAATAGGCTGTTTGCAACTCCTTTGTTTTTATTTGTCCAACACAGATATATTTGTCTTAAAGCATCTACATAAACTTTTTTCCATTAGTGTGTTCAGATTATAAACAGACACGTATGCATAAAATAATAAAGAAGCTAGCATCCTTCTATCAAAAAAATGGCCTAACATCTTTTACATAAATTCAAATATAAAAAAAAAATTCACTTTTATGCAAATTTGTTAAACAATAAACAAATGCAGATATTACATTTTAGCTAAATTAATTCATAATACTATGGTTATAATACTGGAAGCAGCTAAATAAAGATATTTAAACCAATGAAAGCTTTTTATATTTTTAAATGTTCAAACATTTATTAATTTTTTACAATTAATACAGAAAAAGAGGTAAAACAATTTATAGAATTAAACATACTGACAATTAAATAGAGGGATTTGAACTTAGGATTTTTCAGTATATTCATTCCCAAAAACACATGCTAAAAAGTTACATGATCCCTAATATGTGTATTTTATGTGGTCATGTGTATTGCATGCTTGAAATAGAGTAGTGGAGGAATATACTAAAAATCCTCAGCTTAAATTCAGAAACATTCATTATAAGCACATTACATATTGCCATTAGAATTACATAATCTGATAAGAAATTGAACTACCTTAGATCTGTGGGTAGCTTTCAATATAAATGAGTGATCATGTAGAAGTGATGGAAATTTGTACACCAGTAATTAGGGGCAAAGTTCTTTTGCTTAACATTGCAAAATGTTCTCACCATTAACTGAATAAAAATTTTCTCACCATTAACTGAATATTTTGAATTGGTTCTATCATTATCTTTAAAAGATAGTAGTGCACTGACTTTTGCTGGTACCTCACAACTGAGCATCAACCATTTTCTCTTTATATTGAATCTGTTACTCGACTTTTTAAAGTTTTTAAAAACAGTGATGTTTTACTTCAATTTTTACTGCTAGTCTGTTTTTTGTCATAACAGTTTGTACAATGGTCCTCTTATATAATAAACTAATAAGGCTTAGAATTATAATTTCCTTTCCTTCCTAGGAGTCCTTGAGTGAATAATTCCTTTTAATTTTTGTTTTGTATTGCATTTATTGTATATTTAAGAAATTCACAGTTTAAACATAAATGTATATTTTTATAAGTTTATTTTAATGCCAGACACTTTGAATTTATATTATAGTTTCTTGATGGCTTCCCAGAGTTGTTTTGGTGCTTTCTTTTTTTAAGCTGTCCAAAATCTAATTAATATGATGTCAAACTATTATTGATAATGTGTCAGAGATAACAATTTTTAGTTGTACCTTTTAACACTATTATTTCAACTTAATTTTCATTACTTGTGAATTGCAGCATATTGAGAATGGGTAATACATTGTTGTATAGCTAAGTAAATTGCATTAACTTTTCATTTCTATTTATGCATAATTGTCGATATTAAGCATTAGTCTGAAAACTTTAACAGGGAATGAAAACTTTATTTAAAGAATTTAACAAATTTTCTTAAAGAGAAAAGACAGGAGTAATTATTTCCATTATATATGCTTCCAACCCTTTAAAAACAATTTATTTAGGGATATTTTTACTATCAGAGTAATCAAAATTATTTTTTAAAATGTTATGCCACATTTTTGCACTTTTTTCAATTTGCTTTTTTGTTTCACTTATGGGATCAGTCTTATATATACAAATTATATCAACAATATTTTTTAGAAGACATTTTGTTCAATCTAGATAAAGTACTACAAAAATTTTATGACAAAACAATTATCTAAAGGCCCAACGTTTTAGATTTATTGCATAATTTTATACATTTCATTAAAGTTATTTATTTTAAATATATTTCACATTCATATAATTCTATAAATTAGAAACAAAACTCTCCATACAATAGTAGCACTCAATACAAGCCAGAGTAATCAATCATAGCAAGAAGGTTTATGCATAAAATTTCCTATCTAGTGCCCACTCATCCAATACCCCTAGACTAATTCCTAGTTTGTGGCTTTCTTTAATGAGAAGCATTGGATCTGAGTGCACTGCACCTAGATCTTAGGATATAATGCAACCCTCTAGAAGTTACCATTTATTTTTTAAATTAATTTATAAACCTAGGAATCCAAAATAAAAACACAATGTTTTCAATTCAAATCATTTTCTTGTATAATTATATAATCTGATCTCAGTTTAGCATCTATACATTTTAGTGCTTTATTAACTATATTGCAGTGCTGTCAGATCCAAGACCCTACACTGATGAAATCCACAAGCTAGAAATTAGTATGAAAATATTGATTGAATAGCCACTAGATATGGATTTTATGTATAAACCTTCTTGCTTCCATTGTATTAATCTGGCTTGCACTGAATGGCACTGCTGTATGGAGAGTTTTTCCTCTGCTTTAATAGTTTCTGTAAGTATAGGGAATGATGATCATATCATGTTTAGTGGAAATCTATAAAATATAATAATTTAAGCAAAATTTAGAAAAAATAATTATTTTTTTAGATATTTAAAACTTCTACTTTGGTTCACATTCATGAAAGATATAAATAGAGACATCTTTTTTTTAAAAAAAGATTTTTAAGAAGCATTTTTATCTGAAACAGTATTTTTTAGTTAGCCCAGGTCATAATTTTTTATGCATATCTTTTTATTTATTTAATATTTATCAATATTAAATTATTGAAGTTTGATTTTCATGATACTTTCTGCACTCAATTTTGATTTCATTCACTTGTAAATAAAATTCTAATTTTTTAATTAAAATAAATAAACAATATCACAGCTTAATTTTTACAAAATCATTATTCCTTCTTTCCTTTTCACATATAGCTAAACTCACTAACTTTTCTTCCAATTTTTATCACCAATCGATTACTAGAAAATAAGTAAATTATTGACAGAATATATTCTATAAATATTTTTTTTTTGTAAATGTCAAAATATAGTAATACAATTTAAATAAATAATTTCACTTTTAAATATTTATCTTATTAACCTATAAAGTAAATATCTACATATCTTATACATTTCTACACTTTTATTGATATAAACATTTAATATTTGTTTTATTAAATAAATAATAAAATTACATATATGCACATAGATATTTGTATGTGTATTTATAACTTATTTTCGACATTAAATATTACTAAGAAATACAAACTATTAATTAATAAAGATTTATATTTAATTAATACTATTATTTTAACTTTATTATTATTATTTATTTTAAAAATCCTACATTTAAATATACCCATTGAGCTACGTAGATACAATTTAATAAATATATATGTATTCTTGCACTATTTTAATTAATGAAGGTATCTTTTCATTAATTCTCCATTGATGTAAACAAAATATACAAGACAATGATAATATTCATCAAGCTTAAAAAATATTTCTTTAAATTATGATGGCATTTATATTGCAATATTTAAGATAGTATCTATTTAAATATATGCGCCACGATTTTTAAACCATTTGCTTTAAGAATTATTTTAAATGATTGTATTTTAAAAAAATACTTAAGTTTAATGTTTATCAGTCTCAAATATATAATCTAAATTTGATTTTGGTTTCTTTGAAATATCAATATTTTTTTTTTCAAATTAAGTTACATCAAACTAAAGTAAAGCCCGGAGTTAAAATGTTAGTGAGGAAAAATAAATAGATAAAAAAAAATTGGAAAATCGAAAAAAATATATACTCATCTGATAAATATTACCCGTGGGTTTATATTGAAGTAATGCTTTTGATTTATTAAAATCTTATAAAAAATATTTCATTTACTTTTTTATAATTTATTTAAACATAAATAAATACGTAATAATTAATTAATATAACTTTTGTATTTGTTAAAATTATTTAATTGAAAATTGCGTTATATATATTTATCAGCTATTCACATATTATGAAGAATGTGTGTTCATTCTCATTAATCTATGGTATATTTATACATTTCTAGAACTTTATATATATTTATAAAAATGTTTTCATTTTATTTATAAGCCATTAGTGACATAATCGTTTGATATATACGATTTAGTGGAACAGGATCAATATTTTTTATATGAAGAATCAAAAATGCATTATATTTGGATTATGTTAATGTAAAAGAAATGATTCTAATATATTGTAATAGGATGTTTAATAGACATATGGTAGTTGTCAGGCGTATATAATTTTATGATAACTGAAGATGATGCCACATGAATGGTGTATCAGTGTTAATGAGAAATAATAATTTTAAATAATTTATCTTAATAAATCTATATCAAATGCTCAACTTTCAAATTTTTGATGATGATCAAATCAAAAATTCTGTTACCTTTACAACTATTTTTTAACAATAACTTTTCAGAATATTGTTTTGTTTTCAGATGAGTCATATAATCTTAAATGGTTGAAAAAATGTATAATTTGTTAAAGATAGTTTTTTTATTTATGGTCAATGCTGATAAAAGTACTGGGCCCCCTTTTAGGATGAAAAACTAACATACAAATCTGACTTCCTGCATTGTTTTAATTAATTTTACCATATTATTAATTTTTGGGTTCTAAATAGAGTAAAGCATAAGCTTTTAGAATGATGAGTGCATATACTAGCTATTTATTAATTAATTAATCATGGAAGAAAAACATATACATATATGGTAACAAAATAAAGTGAGAAAAAGCTCTGTTAAAAATTAACAGTATATTTATTAATGTAAATAAAATAATAATATAATTACACCATGATTAAATATGTATGCATTAGGTGGTTGAATATATAGTTTTGTCAAATATATATTTTTACTTTAGTTAACCATAAGTTTCATTTTACTTTATTATTATTCTATTAATATTCATAGAATTATTCAGTGATTTACAAAAGGTGATATATAATGAATACTTTGTTTTGATCCACATTATAACTTAAATGCTAACATACATACAAAATTATTAAAGCTAAGAGAGAAATCATTATAATTTTTATTTTTATGCTTAAAATTTTGATCTGTTTTTGCAAAATAATATCCTCTAAATTCTGAAAATACAATAGTAACTTTTTTGTGCAATTATACCACCCATGGTAGGCACTAGAAATATTGTGCATCAAATCTCCTATCTAGTGCCTACTCATCCGATATCACCAGACAAGTTTCTACCTTGTGCCTTTCATCAGTGAGAAGCTCTGGACCTGAGAACACTTCATGCAAGTTGTTGGATATAATGCAATTCTCAAGCAATCACCCATTACCTTTTTAGTTAACTATGAAGCCATGATCCCAGACTGAATATACACTAACATTTTTAATCCAAGCTCATTCACTTATATAGACATATAGATTTGAACCCAGTTCAGTCTTTATATACTTTGGTGGCTTTGACTTTTTTTAATAACCAGAGTCACCATCATTCTTTGGCCAGGATTGGTATTAACCCATTAAAACATTACATGATCATCATTTCTATGTCTTCCCAAGCTGTTAAAACAATAACAATATTCTCCATATGGTATTGCTATTCACTACTTAATACAACAATAATAAATGCTAGAAGGTTTGTTTAATGCCTAATCATCCAATATCCCCAAGTCTAGTTTCTGCATTATGGCCTTCACGAGTAAGGAGGCATGTGGAAGCATAATGAATGGTGATTATGTGATGTTTTAGTGCTTTAATGTCAATCCTGATCAAAAGATGATGGTGGCTATGCTTTAGTTAAACAGCAAAGACACCAAAATGTATAAATACTGAAATGGGTTCAGAATTTATGACTACACAAGTCAATGAGCTTGGATTGAAAGCATTAGGTTTTTTTCAGTTTAGAATTATAGCTTTAAAGTTAACTAAAAAAGTAAAGAGTGGCTAGGAGAGTGTCACATTAGATCCAAGGATCTAGGTGCAGTGGACTTAGATTCAAGATTATACACTGATGAAGTTCAAAGCTAGAAAATAGCCTGGGGACATTGGATGAGTATGCACTAGGTAGAGATTTTGATGCAAAACCTCTTAACATTTATTGATTAACATATAATAACAACATTTCAGTCTTCTTACACTTTAAATCAAAATATATTTATTTATTCTTTACAGTTTCAACTATTCCTTAGCAGTCTCCATCGGATCTACAAAATTTAAACATTATATCAATACAGCCATATTCCATACACAATATCTATTATAATCTTACAATTTTATCAACTTAATAATTTACATCACTTTATTAATGGAATTTACTATACTATAACTTTTAACTTTTTAATTCTATTTTATCCATTATTTTTCTTATTCATTTTCATTCTTAATTATATTATCATATTTATATTTATTCACCTTTTATCTTTGCCATAATTTTAGAAATTTAGTGTAATATATATAAAATCTTTCTTATATTACTATATTCATATATTTAACCTTATTTTTCATTTCACTTATTTCTACATATTACTTTAATTTTTAATTATCTTATTTAATTACTTAATTCATTTTTCATCCATATTTTGTTCATGCTTTGTTCATTTACTTTACTTAATTTTTATAAAATTATTTTTATATGCATTTTTATATTTTATTTCTTACATTATTCTCTACCTTTTTTTCCTCCACTAATTTCTACATCCCATCATCATTCCTATTTCCTTTTCCTTTTTTATATTTATATATAGCTTTCTCTATTATCTATTATACAAACTACTTTTTTTTTTATTAGTTTTAATTTTTTATTTTTTACCTTTTTTATATTTTTTTTATACCAAGATTGTTTTTAAATCCCTCTCTCTATTAATATTTTGTTTTATCTCCCTTATTAATATTTCCTATCTTGTTTTTCTATCTCTTTTACTATTTGCATAACTTATCATTCTAATATTCTCTTTTTCTAGTTTATGAATTGTCTCCAATAAATGCATATGTACTGGTGATCCTCTATCATATTTATGTTGTTTTAACCTAGTATATATTGAGTTTTTCATCTCACCTACTTATTTATTTGCAATCCCTTTATCCTAACATTTTCTACATTTTATCTTATAAACCCCATTTATGTATTTCTTTTTTCCACGTATATACCTATTATGTAAAATATTCATTACATTTTTCTTCCTTCTATTCACTACTTTATATTTAATATCATTTTTAAATGCTTTATTATTTTTTTCTAATAATATTAATAATTCCCCTTACTATACCACTATCATTAACTTTTATTCCTATGTATTCCTTCTTTTCTTTTTCCTCTTCCTTTCCCTTTTTTTATATAACTCTTCTATATTTTTTATATTCTTTTTTATTACCTCTTCTCGATTTTCATTTTTTTAACTCTTCCTTTATTCTATTTATTTCTTTATAATATTTCTCCTCTTCATCACAATAATATTTTGCTCTATATACCTTAGAACTTATAGCACTAATCTTATATTTTTTATCCATATTAGAACCCCAATTCATGTCATTTGTAATACCAATTTTTTATACACTTGGGTTTTACTTCACATCTTTTTTCATTATATTTCTTTTTTATTATTATATATAGATACACCAATCTATTATCTTTTCCCCATTTTGTTGTAAAATGTATCTTCTTATGTATTTTATTCATTTTATCTATAAATCTTTTTATTTGTCTTTCACCTCTATTAAATATTAACAGAAAATCATCCACATATCTTTTAATTAATATTGGTTCATTCTCATCCTCTATCATTCAGTCCTCCATATCCTGCATATGGATCTCACTCAATACCCCATTCAATGTACCTCCTATTAACAATCCTTTCTATTTATAAAACATTCCATTAAACTCAAAAGTTATCTTTACAACATATTTCCATTAATTTTTTTATTATCTCTATAGGTATTTCTAATTTGCTTTCTCTACCTTCCTTATATTTATTAATTTCCAAAATAATTGCTTTTACTACATCAATATTTGTATACATGGATACTATATCCATCTTTACCATTGTCAAACTATATTTATTATATTCCTTTACTTTTTTTCTAATTTCTTTTACTAATTTTTTATTATTCTTTATAAATGTCTTACTTTTTCTATTTACATATTTTCTGAATATCCTTCCTAACCATTTTGATACTCTATAATAATATGATCCTTTTCCATTAATTACTGGTCTTAATGGTATACATTCTTTATAAATCTTTGGCACCCATATATCTCTGCCACTTCACAATTTTACTAACAAAGTTCTCTAATATTCCTCTATTTACTATTCCTTTGTTATATAAACTTTTAATCATTTTATATATATATATATATATATATATATATATATATATATATATATATATATATATATATATATATATATATATATATTTTATATATATATTATATATATATTCACTAGATGGAGCTTACCAATAGCTCTAAACAAGCTTTGTTTTTATAAGTCCCGAAAGAGATAGAATTCAAAATCTCTATCATTATCTCTGCCTCCAGACCTGCTGGTTTCAAGCTTATGGCTCATGTCAGTGGAGGGTTGGGAGTCTAGAAACTAGATCTAAACTACTAACTCAAAGGCAGCACTTATAAAACATGTTTCTATCAATTTGAAAGCATGAATTTATCAGACCCATAAATTTCTTCAAATCCAGCCTACTAAACCAGATAGGTTTTTGCAGTGCTATATATTGCAGAGGCTATTACTATATGGTGAAAATGAGTTGAATTCAGACCCATATAGATATCTGGTTTGGTAGGCTGGATTTGAAGACATTTACATGTTTGATAAATTCACACTTTCAAATTAATAGAAACATGTTTTTATAAGTACTGGCTTTTGAGTTAGTATTTTAGATCTAGTTTCTAGACTCCCAGCCCTCCACTTACATGAACTATAAGTGTGAAACCAGCTGATATGGAGATAGGGATAATGATAGATATTTTGAATTCTGTCTCTTTTGGCACTTATAAAAACAAAGCTTATTTAGAGCTATTGGCAAGCTCCATCTAATGATCATAAAAAACAAGCATAAAAGTAAGTTACGAAATTTATAACATTTTAATTATTATAAGTGTACATTTAAAGGTTTTTTGCAATACTATATATTGCAGAGGATATTACTGTATGGTGAAACTGAACTGAATTCAGACCCATATAGCTATCTGGTTTGGTAGGCTGTATTTGAAGACACTTACATGTCTGATAAATTCATGCTTTCAAATTGATAGAAACATGTTTTATAATTGCTGACTTTTGAGTTAGTATTTTAGATCTAGTTTCTAGACTCTCAGCCCTCCACTGATGTGAGCCATAAGCTCAAAACTGACTGGTCTGGAGATAGGGATAATGATAGAAATTTTGAATTCTATTTCTTTTGGCACTTATAAAAACAAAGCTTGTTTAGAACTATTGGTAAGCTCCATCTAGTAATTATAAATGCAAGCTTAAAAGCAAGTTACAAAATTTATAACTTGTTTTAATTTTTATATATATTTGTTATTTATTATTCATTCCTGTATCATCTTTCTTTATCTTTATAAAAAATTTTCTTCTAACATTTCTTCTATCTTTTTTATATAATCATCTTTATATCTCATAAATAATTTACTTCCTTTATCTGATTTTATAATCATTATTTCTCTACCATATTTCTTTTTTATTTCTATAACATCATTTACTTTTGTTCTTTCTTTTTTCTCTACCTTTCATTTACCTTTGGTCTTTCTTTTTTTCTACCTTTCTATTCTTTACATTTTTAATTTTATATTTGATATTATTTACTTATTCATTTAACTTTTCAATTCATTTTTTATTACCTTTATTAATTATACTATAAACATCCTTATTTTCATATTCAAGCCATAGCATTTTACTGTTTGTGCTGTAGTTATAAAATCATATTAAAAAACAAAATATATTATGAGATTTTGTTAAAGAAGATTTATCCAAATATTTTCCAAACTTAAGTATATAATACTACTAAAAATATTTTTATCACCAATAAAATAATATTATATTGATTTTTAGAAGACACTTGCTCATAATAGTTTTACCAGACAGTCGTCATTCAAACTGCCAATGTTAATTGTAAACTGATCAATGATTTTGATTTATGCACATCAAACTAATTTTTCTAAAAAATCCTAACTAGTTAATTGACTATGAGTGTATCAGTAAGGTATTGATTAAAAATAGGTGTTTGGCACTTTTCTGGATATTAGAATGAATATAAAATTTCGTAAATAGTGTAATGATTTTAAAAAAAAAGTTCTATGGCATATATGAATATATGTAAATTAAAAAACGAAAAGATAATAGACATTTGATGATTATTTTACTATAGATTTTTTTTTGATATATAGAAAGTAACATATAGATCTGAAAAATGATATCATTATAATAATAATCAAAATAACTCCTATATTTTTAAAGTATTAATAAAGATGGTGGGATGTTTTTATAATAATTAAATAATGCTTTACAGTTTGAAACATTGCATTTAATAATGTTAACGTCCATGGAATAATAAAAATAAACAACTTGATTTAGTCAAAGAACTAAAAAACAATATCTCTGATTAAGTTTTAAATATGATAATATATCTGCTTAAAAACTATTCTTAAAGACGATTATTTTAATAAAAATAAAATAATTGAAACAGCAGCAGTTATCAATTAGTAATCAGTGGTGCCTGCTAAAGTAAAAACAATTTCAAAAATGTTATTTTATATATTACTTTTAGTCATAGATGAGTAGGTACCAGAGATTTTCTGTTATTTTTGATAATCAATATATATATATAGTAATGAAACGTATATATATATATATATATATATATATATTATGCTGCCCACGTGGTGGCATTAAATGTAATGGAACATCAATATATGAAAAGAAAATAATGCTCCAAATCTTGGATGACAAATGTAATGGAATATGTGTAATCTAGTTGATCTCAAACAAAAATACACATATGAAGAAAGAAGGCCTCAAATGTTGGTTCCACAATGAAATGGAATGCCTATCCACAATTGAAATGGCCCAATCATTGGGAAAGCCAAATGTAGTGGAATCACGATTGCTATATCCTCATAAACAAATCACAATGAATCAAATCTTACATTTTAGGCATCAAATATAATGAAATGACTAGCAACAGTCCTTAATTCATCATGTCTGCATGTTGATTGGTGCCAAATATAGAAGAACATATTTATCATCCAATTTAAATAATAGAAACATAGCACATCATACACATAAAGAAATACCTTAACAATCTAAATGAATCCAATTGTTGAGAAAACCAAATATAATAGATTGTATAATTTAAATAAAATTATCCCAATTATATTTAAATAAATTGTTTATATGCCCTTCCATCTAGATATACATGAAATAAATCCAAAATCATACAGAGCAATAATAAGACCAATCATTATAATTTATTCTCAAGATTGATATGACTAACTAACAAAATATATATTAGAAACAAAGAGAATTCTATTGAATCTAATATACACATCAAATAAATAGAATTATATATATATATATATATATATATATATATATATATATATATATATATATATATATATAAACATATCAATGAACATTAATGTGTGTAAGTGACATAAAGACTAAATAATAAGTGAAATATGAAGTTATTCTCCATGAAATTGTGAATTCAATTAATTTCATAATGACTTTGGCATTAAAAGAAAAATAAGAATAAAATACTAATACTCTTCCAAATAAATTACAAAGGCATTACTTATAAAACAAATAGTACATCCTTTATTTCTATATTATGATTTGACTTTAGGTAGTATCAGTGTTTTAAATAGTTTTCAAATACAAACCCAAATACAAAAAAATATATACATATATACTTGCAATAAGTATATATGTTAAATAGATAAAAAACGTATTTGTGCTTAACAAGTATACACTAATATAAATACAAATCAACATTTATATTTTCCAAAGATTTAAAATTAAAAAAAATAAATAAATAAGTAAATAAAAGTATATTATATACTGCAAATATATGAATCGTTGTTTAGGTCTGCACAAGAATTACCATATAAAGTGAAAATGAAAATAGATAAATAGATAAGTGAATAATTGACTGGTAAAATATTATAAGTTAATAAAATAGATAATAAATATTGTTTAAAAAAATAAGTTATATAAATATTAAAACTTTTGATAATAAAATTTGCGAATATAAATTTCACTTATTAATATATATATATATATATATATATATATATATATATATATATATAACAACTCATATGCAACCCAAACTTATACACCATATTTTGAAATTTTAAATTACTTAAGTGTTAATTTTGACATTTGTAAATGTTTGTTTTTTTTTAGAAAACAAGACGCTTTCTAATTAAAAATAAAAGTAAAAAAAAAAAAAATATCGATCTCAAAATATATATATATATATATCATTTATATTAATAAAATTATTTACTACCTTTTTTTAAAGTTTAACTTGTTCATTGTTCTTTTCAAAAGTCAACTTGTTCTGTTGTTTTTTATTCCTTTATACTTCTTTAATATTAGAATGCATTCTAGCCAAAGTTAAATTGAAGAAATAGCATGTTAGAGAAAATTATCGGTTTCCAAGCACATATATATATTTCATTTTTTTTTAAAGATTTCTCTCCTTGAAAAACAAATAATAATTGACATGTTGAATCCAATATATTAACTAATTTTAGTTACTTCCAGATTGTTATTAGATTTACCATTATAAATTCCAGATAGCTATATCAAATTTCGGCTTCAGACGCCGGTGAAATTCATGTGTTGAAATTTGCCTAGTTTTTCTTTTTAAACTGCCTTGGGATAAAAGAAAAGAAATGGCACAGCTCCCTGGCTGCGATATATATATATATATATATATATATATATATATATTATATATTAGCCGGTCATGGTATTATGTGTTTACTACAGTAATTTATCTTATTTAATTATTCTCAAGAATGGCAATTCCAAAGAAACAAAGTACAACTAATTTTATCCTTCAGTTTTTTAATAACTATCTCAATAATGATGGCTTCTTTTGTTGCTGCTGTTGTTTTTCCACATGCCACAGAATGCACAGTTTTTGAAAACCATTGTTACATATGTTTCCTTTAAACAATTAACATTAAAAAAAAATAAAAAAATATCAACCATATAAAAAATTATTAAATCGAAAATTTATTTGACAGCTTTAAATATATATATATATATATATATATAATATAATAATAACATTGCATTTTTTTAATAATCACTACAAATAAAATAATCTTTTTTATAATCAATCAATTTATATGTCTTTATTTATCTATAATAATTAAATATTCACAGTGATGTACCATCACAAATAAATAAAATAATAAATCCAAACAACTATATCTAATAACCATAAACAATAATACTATTCCATATATAAACATCAAATCAAAAAGATTTTTTTAATAACAACAAATGATTTTTTAAACTATAGGTAGTTTTATCAATCTTTTACAATACCCCTAATCCACCTAAAAACTGTCTTTGCAAATAACTAATTAATTATGAGATATTGAAAAACTTCTCAAATTTGTAATCTTTCTGAGGACTAACATGGTTTGAAGAATATTACTTTTCTTACTAATAACCATATTCATTTGTTCATATCTATCTTTCAGATCATCTAGATCTTTGTCCAAGTTTTCTTTAAATAAAAAAAACATAATCAAAAGTGCCTTTTAATTCTTCTTGGAAAGAATTTTCAGTTTGGTGAACTCTGTGAAGAAGTTTGCCTTGATTTACAAGATTTCCGTATAATGATTTGGTATAATTCAATTGCTTTTGAATAATTTTGGGATCAGCATCTAAAGATTTTGCTATGATCTCCTTAGATTCTGCCTCTATATCCTTTACATAAATACTAACTTGATCATAAGCACTAACATAATTCTTAATTTTATCAATAACAGTTGCTATTTTATCAAATAATCTATTACCTTTCATTTGACTATCTTGATAAACATCATCAACTTGAGTAAGTCTTTGTTTTACTTCACTTGTTCTATGTTCAATTGCAAACAATTCCCTGGGCAATTTTGAATGGTATTCATTCAAATTTTCTAAATAATCCTTTAAAAATTGCAAATCAGATTGGTGTGATACAACTTCAACATTAAAGAATTTTTGAAAATCATTTTGTTTTACAACATTAATATTATCCTGTTCTATATTAATCCTTTTCAATTTGACTTTAGGTTTACTTAAATCTTTTTCCTTAGCTATATTTTCTAATAACATCATCACTTATTATTTTAAGTTTAATTTTGGCTTTACCAATTTCTTTTTCCTTATCAATCATTCTTCTACCAGGATTCATATCAACTATCTTTTTACTCAATCTTTTAAATTTACCTTTGCATTCCCTACATCTCTTTCCTTGTCAATATTTTCTCTAAGAAAATCAATATTATTTATCTTTCCATCTATAATTTTAAGTCTAACTTTGTCTTTTCCAATATCTCTTATAAAGTCTATACTTTTTTTTTAATAAAAAAAATACTTTAGCTTCTTTAAGGCATTCATGAAGAAAACAAAACTTCCCCAGTGGTCCCTGTGGTGAGGAACACTGCCATGAGGCCCTACTCAGTTTAATGGATGATTTGAACATCCAGTCACTGAAGTCTTAACCCCAGTACTGGTGGTACCATATGGATAACTTCCTGGTTGTAAACTGGTAACATGATTATATTCATGATTTTTAATGTAACCTCCATGATCCCTATATGGATTTTGTCTCCTATTATTATGATAATTTCTTGTGGTCCTTTGCATGCGACTTGCAAATTGGTTTCCTGGTATATGATAATTTATATTTGCTAAACTGTAATTAGGGTTATCTATTTTAGTTCCAGATGATCTATTACAAGTACCCTCTCCAGCTTCTAATATTCCCAAGATATCTGCTACTTCTTCAACGGTATGCCGATCTGCGGCCACCAATGTTTGCTCGATATGCCTTGGTAAATTTCTATGCAAATTCTGCACAATCTGGGTTTCTGATAGTGGAAATGCGGTCAGGGTTTTGAATTTGGCCACCTGATGTCAAAAAAATTGAGTATAACTCCCATCATGGGAAGTATATTTTTCATGAGAAAGTCTATGACGTATAGAATCCTGCTTGTCCTCATTCCAAAAGTTATTCATTATGGCTTCATGATAATCACGACAAGTCTGAGGCCTTTCAAACAAAGATCTCCACCATTCTTTAGCTGATGCATATAGATGGTTACAAGCAACTGCCAACTTTTCTTTCTCTGACAGGATACTGAGTGTAAACAACTCTTCTAATGTTCTCATGTATTCCATAGGATTCTCATGATATTTGCCTTTAAAATCCTTAACATTAATAAACTTCGAAGCATTATGATTTATATATGAGTCACTAAAGATTTGGTGTGGAGAATCAGAAGATCTCTTGGACTCCATCACATTTGCTCCATCATGAACTTTATCTAAACAACACTTACAATTTTCCTTATTTACCAATTTCTTAACAAATGTTTCATCCTTAAGATGACCTCTGTCTGCAATATTATCTTTCATTTTACTTTGGTCTATCTCTATTTCATGTTCTCTCCATTGTTTTTGTAAATTTGATATAGATTCACAATTCTCTAACATAATGGTTTTTATTTGCTCAACTTTTACACCTATCTCTGAAACATCCTTTCGTACCTCTATTTCATAATTTTTACAGGCTTCAATTCCACTATTATTCATATATTCTGAAAGGGGTCTTAATTTTCCTTGAATTTGATCCAGTTTATTTCCTGAATACAATTAGACGTAACATCACTTACTACATTAATCCGTTCATTTATATCCTGTAATTTATTAACATCAATCAGCTGTTCCTCTTGTTGCAATCCAACAGCAACCTTAACTTCAGCTGAAATAATTGTATGAATATTTTTAAATGAAGATTCATTATCAAATTCCAATGCTTGGAATTTATCCCACAATACTTTGCTATCATCAATAATCCTTTTCTCAAATTCCCCATGCTCTTTCTTAGACTCTTCAAATATGGCTATAATTCCTTGATTTTCTTCCCTCATTTCACTATTTATTTCTTCAAATTTTGCTTTCAAAGAATTAGCTTCAACCATTGTCTCTTCTCTGTATTTTTCCATTTTTTCCTCAAATTTTATCTCTAATCTCCTAACACTATCATCTACCAGCACTTTTAATTCAACTTTTAATCCCCTAGAAAGTTCATCAGAGTTGGTTTTCATCTCAGCTCTAAGTTCATCAGAGTTGGTTTTTAAACTAGTTTCTAGTTTCTGGGAAAGTTCATCAGAATTTGTTTTTAATTAGCCTTTTTTCATCTCAGCTCTAAGTATCATAGTTGGTTTTTATCTCAGCTCTTAATATCTCTATTAAATTCCTTAAATCTAAATTACCACTAACTGGCATTTCATTACTGTTATCCATTATTACTAGAACTGCAATATTATATACTCATACAAAAAATATATACATATATATATATATATATATATTATTATTTATAATATATATATTATATATATATATATATATATATATATATTTCTATGTAGTAATTACCACAGATCAAGGGCTCACCATCTCCAATCATTATCCCAACAAGCAATTACTCAACTAAGCAAAGTACAAGCCTTTTAATTTTATTATACATAGTAGCTATCCAACAATCTAAATTTCAGTTGTTTGAACTCATGAACTTCTTGGTTTATATATATATATAAAAATCTCATCTATCACCATAACATCAACAAATTTCTCTAAAAAATATATATATAGAGAGAGAGTAACAACTGAGATCACTAACTAACATTTATTTATATGTAATGATAATAAGGATTCTACACTTATCCAATATTGAAATGTGGAAATTTCATATCAAATTCAATATAACCTTGAAATATTTAAAATATAATAAAATGTTCACATGCCTTGAAAATAACTAATTCAATAATATAGTGAGACAACTTTCTCACTCAAGATAATGGTAGTTAAATATAAAATTATTAAATTGATACCTATCACTAGCCTATCACAACTGGGTTCACCATTATTAAGTAAGTCCAGATAAAATAAAGAAAAAAAATGTATAAATTTTCTGGAACTTCAAATTTAATACCATTTTATATACTATATAAAAAAATCAACTTCATTAATTATTAACTTTTGAACCTGAAACATTATTTTACTAAAATTGTACTAGTGCAATTTATCATCAACAAACATTCACTAATTGAACTTCATGTTTAAAAGTCACCTATAATGGAAAACAAAACATTGATATGTTTGTTTTTCAAGCCTTAATTGATAATCAAATGTAATAAATTATTTGTCACCAACAATAATCAATTAACCGGATCCCTAAGTTTGTGGTGCCAAATCTGTTAGTAAGTATATATTTAATATACTCATCCATTCCTCTAAAGATCTGACAGATACTGACAGCCAAAAGAATGATTAGCATTTCACAATTTTGAGATAGATAAAAGAATTCAATCACTGCTCTTAAAGCATACAATGTTCCATGAACACTCAGATGATCATCACATTTCAGTCTCTCTAAGCTACTACAACCCATAATAGTTTTCTGCAAACACTATTGCACTGCCCTGCTTACATCTAAGTCTTAGGGGCTATTATTTATAAAATATTTCCTTGCTCATCTTTGGGAGTCTTAGAGGCAAATATTATACATATATCAAAAAGAACTATACCTTACTCTCTCTGGAGTCTTAGAGGTAAAATCATGGCAGGACTACTGTTAACTGCTTCATGATAAATAATAACTAACATCACAATTTGGGTTGGAGCAGTGAATGAGATCAATCAGTCACAAGTGACATGAATACATCACACCCTCAAGACAATGACAGAAATTCCCCATCCAACATCAACACTTGCAACAGAACCAACCAAACTCCAACAATCAAATATCCAATCCAACCTTCAAAATTATAGATTATCTACAACACAAATTTTCCACATATGGACAAAATTATTACTCTATAATTTAATGCCATCAATATAATTTTTAAATTGAAACTAAGCTGTTTCATGACTGTATTTATCTCTCATCATAAAAAAAAATGCAATAACAGTAACCATCACTATCTAAACATAAGGCCAAAATATTCTTATGTATAAAAAAAATTACATACACAAGAATGCTTCTCTTTCTTTAAACTACACATCTCTCATCTATATATATATATTATATTTTTTTTTTTTAATACTACACATCTCTCAGGTATGTGGTGTATTTCAAGCCCTAATTAGCTTATTTCGAGCCCTAGTTGTTGCACCAAATGTAATGGAATGTATATATACAAACATATTATGCTGACCATGTTGTGGCATTAAATGTAATGGAACATCAATATATGAAAAGAAAATAATGCTCCAAACATTGGATGACAAATGTAATGGAATATATGTAATCTAAATGATCTCAAACAAAAATACACATATGAAGAAAGAAGGCCTCAAATGTTGGTTCCACAATGTAATGGAATGCCTATCCACAATTGAAATGGCCCAATCATTGGGAAAGCCAAATGTAGTGGAATCACGATTGCTATATCCTCATAAACAAATCACAATGAATCAAATCTCACATTTTAGGCATCAAATATAATGAAACGACTAGCAACAGTCCTTAATTAATCATGTCTGCATGTTGATGGTGCCAAATGTAGTAGAACATATTTATCATCCAATTTAAATAATAGAAACATAGCACATCTTACACATAAAGAAAGACCTTAACAATCTAAATGAATCCAATTGTTGAGAAAGCCAAATATAATAGATTGTATAATTTAAATGAAGAAAGATAAAATTATCCCAATTATATTTAAATAAATTGTTTATATGCCCTTCCAACTAGCTATACATGAAATAAATCCAAAATCATACAGAGCAATAATGAGACCTATTATTATAATTTATTCTCAAGGTTGATATGACTAACTAACAAAATATATATTAGAAACAAAGGGAATTCTATTGAAACTAATATACACATCCAATAAGTAAACTTATATATATCTAAATATATCAATGAACAATAATATGTGTAAGTAACCTAAAGACTAAATAATAAGTGAAATACGAAGTTATTCTCCATGAAATTGTGAATTCAATTAATTTCATAATGACTCTGGCACTAAAAGAAAAATAAGAATAAAATATTAATACTCTTCCAAATAAATTACAAAGGCATTACTTATAAAACAAATAGTACATCCTTTATTTCTATATTATGATTTGATTTTATTCAGTGTTTTAAATAGTTTTCAAATACAAACCCAAATACAAAAAAATATATACATATATACTTGCAATAAGTATATGTATGTTAAATAGATAAAGACATATTTGTGCTTAACAAGTATACACTAATATAAATACAAATCAATATTTATATTTTCCAAATATTTAAAATTTAAAAAAAAAAATAAATAAAAGTATATTATATACTGCAAATATATGAATTGTTGTTTAGGTCTGCACAAGAATTACCATATAAAGTGAAAATGAAAATAGATAAATAGATAAGTGAATAATTACTGGTAAAATATTGTAAGTTAATAAAATAGATAATAGATAATAAATATTGTTTAAAAAAATAAGTTATATAAATAATAAAACTTTTGATAATAAAGTTTGTGAATATAAATTTCACTTTTAATATATATATATATATATAACAACTCATATGCAACCCAAACTTATACGCCATATTTTAAAATTTTAAATTACTTAAGTGTTAATTTTGACATTTGTTAAATGTTTTTTTTTTTTTTTTAGAAAACAAGACGCTTTCTAATTAAAAATAAAAGTAAAAAAAAAAAAAATGAATATCGATCTCAAAAAATATATATATCATTTATATTAATAAAATTATTTACTACCTTTTTTTTAAAGTTTAACTTGTTCATTTTTCTTTTCAAAAGTCAACTTGTTCCATTGTTTTTTATTCCTTTATATTTCTTTAATATTAGAATGCATTCTAGCCAAAGTTAAATTGAAGAAATAGCACATTAGAGAAAATTATCGGTTTCCAAGCACATATATATATATATTATCATTTTTTTTAAAGATTTCTCTCCTTGAAAAACAAATAATAATTGACATGTTGAATCCAATATATTAACTAATTTTAGTTACTTCCAGATTGTTATTAGATTTACCATTATAAATTCCAGATAGCTATATCAAATTTCGGCTTCAGACGCGGTGAAATTCATGTGTTGAAATTTGCCTAGTTTTTCTTTTTAAACTGCCTTGGGATAAAAGAAAAGAAATGGCGCAGCTCCCTGGCTGCATATATATATATATATATAGCCGGTCATGGTATTATGTGTTTACTACAGTAATTTATCTTATTTAATTATTCTCAAGAATGGCAATTCCAAAGAAACAAAATACAACTAATTTTATCCTTCAGCTTTTTAATAACTATCTCAATAATGATGGCTTCTTTTGTTGCTGCTGTTGTTCTTCCATGTGCCACAGAATGCACAGTTTGTGAAAATCATTGTTACATGTTCCTTTAAACAATTAACATTCAAAAAAATAAAAAATATCAATCATATAAAAAATTATTAAATCAAAAATTTATTTGACAGCTTTAAATATATATATATATACATAAATAATAACATTGCATTTTTTTAATAATCACTACAAATAAAATAATCTTTTTTATAATTAATCAATTTATATGTCTTTATTTATCTATAGTAATTAAATATTCACAGCATGTACCATCACAAATAAATAAAATAATAAATCCAAACAATTATATCTAATAACCATAAACAATAATAATATTCCATATATAAACATCAAATCAAAGATATTTTTTTTTAATAACAACAAATGATTTTTTAAATTATAGGTAGATTTATCGATCTTTTACAATATATATATATATATATATATTACAACACAAATAATTTATTTAGTGCTTCTATTGATTTAATTCAGTGAATCAAGAAAATTTGTGGAAGTGTTTAAATTATTTCTTGAAGTAGGTAATAAGATTTTGACACAAGTTTTATGATCAAGGTTTTTAATTTGAATTAATGAAAATCAGTAGTTAAAACTTTTATTTTGATTCTAAATGTAAATTATTGATGACATTTGTTCTATATTTTCTACTCAGTAGATATTTTCATGTAAGTTTGCTCATTGTGTTTGATGTAGTTTGTAAAAATTTTTGTTTAGTAATTAATTTTTAAAAACTCCAAAGTTTTATTAACTATAGAAACAAAATGTACAAAAGCTTTTAGCTTGGATGCTTATTATCTTAAGAATTAAATCAATGTAAATATCTTGCTAAAATTTGTTAGATTTAAAAATAAAATTAGTTGTCAAGATGTCATAAGAACTCTGTGTTGTGGATGCACTTAACACATTAAAAATGGAATGTATCATCATCATAACATTATTAAATTAGTTGCTCATAACTTTTATTCTGCTAAATTGGTAGCACAAAAATGAGAACTGTAACTCCTATTAATATATATAAAAGTACTGAAAAAAAAAATTAAATAAACTTTTTAAAATATTGATAATATAATAGAAAGACAAACAAGATCATTCAATCAGTATATGTTTTAGGTTTTTGAATGTAATAACATTGAATTTATTATTGTGAAAGCACAGTCTTATTACAATGGGAATGTAAAATGAGTAAATAGTAACAGAATTTCATAAAACGTTTTTGTGATGAATTTGAATGTGATTTTAATAGAAAAGACCAATTTAGTTTGCATAATAAAGATTACTTTGAGAGCATTCTAAAATGTAGTGAATATTGGTTTTTTTTACATTTTTGGAAAAAGATGGTTAAGAGATAGAATACATGAACTTTCTATTCATAGAGTTATTAAAATATGGTCACTATTACTAACTAATACAATTACCAGGACTTAATTTTAGCTTAACTGAAGTTTTTAAAAGTGATAGTACTTTATTAGCCTTAATTTTTTATTAGTTTGAAAGCTCATAAATTTAATTTTTTTAGTGTAACAAGAGTTAAATAGTAGTTAACTAAATAATAATGTTTGCATAAATAGTATTACTATATTTGGTAATATGCTGAGATATTTGTTGTATTGTTGCTTTTTAAAAAAAAATTATAAGAAAAGAGGGAGAAAAGCATTTTGTGTAATACAATGCTAAAATTTATTTCCAATAAAGTTTCTCACTTTAGATTATTCATACAATATTGTACACATAATTTCATCATCATTTTGGATAAAAGGAGGAATAAAATTTTAAAACTTATTAAACAAAGTTAGTATAATAAAATCAGGAATATATAAATAGCTTATCTTATTAAAAATACACGTTCAATTAATATGTGAAAATCACTTTAAACTGTCAGTGATATTATGATTTTACCATTTTTTATTCTTACAGCTCATTGAATTTTATATGCAGTTTTTCAATTTTATTGCAAAAAATAAATACCATATATCTAAAAAAAAAAAATAGAATTTGCTATTATTTTCTATAAATTTTAATTTTTAAAATGATAATTTGATTAATTATCATAAATACAATATATAATACTAAAGAAAATACCATTTATGAAAAAATTGTATATACATTTTAAAAAAATTAAAATTTATATAACATTATATATATTTAAATGGTAATGTAGGAGTGGGTGGAAGAGCTTTTAACATGTGTTTATTTTTCATGCTTGATGAAGTCATTTATGTTTATAATTGAGATGACTAATAAACTAATATTTATAGTAATTCATTTTGTTTAATGATTTCTTTTATTGTGTTCGTGAAGTGGTTTTTGACAATAGAATAGGAAACAATGGATTCAATTTTTATTTTCCAATAATCAATTCTGTCTTATGTTTTCATTAATTTTATTGATTAACTCAAAACATATTATACAAAATGTATTCTACAACTATCGTATTTAGTTAAAACAATAGTAGGCACAACAAAAATATTAAAAAACTCAACTTATATACATCACTTGCATACACACATTTGCTAAGATACACATACTGATACTACAAAAATAAAACCGGATTACCATATAAAAGATATTTTGACAATTATACAGCTTACTGACTACTGAGTCTAAAGACAAAGAATTAAGCTGCAATTGAGATCAAATTACTTTTCTATTGATGTAAGTATCCATAATTATTTAAAATAACACACCTATTGAGAATAAAATTAATTTAAATAAACTTAAATATAAAAACCTATTTGAATTTTTTTTTTCATATCTTTTTTTCAATAAGAGTTCTGCTATGGACAAAAAAATATTGAAATAAGCATAGTATTAGCCTTTATTGTCCTTTCTATATCAGTGATTTGAAATAAGACATGCATCAACAGCTGAACATATAATTTTTAATCATTGCTATTTTTATTAAAATTAATAATTTTAAATTAATGGATAAATCTAAAAATGTCATTAATCAAAATAATATTTTGCCACACATTTTAGCATAATTATACTACACCTGGGTCTTGGTTTATGCAGTAGATAGGTGCCTCAGAAAATGTGCACAAAAAAAAAAAAACTGCACAAAAATAGACTTTACCTTAAAAAATAGGGGACACAGACTGTAATTTTCAAAAATCATATAAAAGCAAAGCAACAACATAAAATTACTTTAAAATTCACATAAAAAATAAGGAAATAAAATATGACTAATAAAAAATTTCAAATTTGAAAAAGATTGATACAAGACAAGCTTTTTTTTATTTTGTTTATTAACTATCAGTATTTAATTTTATTTAAAACAATATATTTTTATATGTAATTTACAGTATTTTACATTGTTTTCTATATGTACAATATTTTAATCATTATTGCTATTTGATGATATGCAAGTTTGTTTGTGAACTAGTAAGACATCAAAATCATCACAAGAGGAAATAAACTAGTGCCTACTTCATTTTTTTAATTGTTCTTATAGTACACTCATTCAAACTAAAATGTTTTCCAATCACTGTTGATCCTTCCCATTTTGCTAAGTGATCTAAGATTGAAATTTTTGTTTCCAAAAAAAATCATTTTCTTGAGTGTTTTTTCCCTCTCCATTAGGGTGAACTAAAAGTTTAAACTAAAAATAAGAACTTAGACTTATGATAATAAAAAGACAGCTACTCACCACTGTTGGGTAAAATTTAATTAAAACTAATAATTAAAAACTAAATTCTTATTTTTGTCTTTAATTTTTTAATTTTCAATTCAATTTAAAAATTAAATTCATTGTTTCATATCACATTAACTTCAGATCACGTTACATAATTTTTAAATTCTTAATTATAATTAAAAATCAGATTTTAATTTTTAATTGTCAAATTTAATTGTCCCCACTACTGTTACTCACCTTTTAAAACTAAACTATGTGGACACTAAATGATTAATTGATTATCTACTCTTTTTAAAAAGCAAAAATAAATGTGATTTAAAATGCAAAAACAACCACATGCATAGTATACACATCTATAACATTTGAACAGATTCATATTATAATCTTATAAAATTTATTACTTTCAGACACTAAATGATTAATTGGTTATTACTCTTTTTAAAAAAGTAAAAATAGAATGCGATTTAAAATAACAAAAACAACATGCATTGTATAGGCATCTATAACATTTGAACAGATTTACATTATTATCTTGTAAAATGTAATGTGTATATATAAAATAAGGAAATACTGATTTGAAGTGAATTATGAACTTCCTTATTGCATAAAATCTATTAAGTACTATTATAAAGTATTGAAAATATTGAAATATTAGATGGAAGTCAAAATCCGATAATGCACTATTACTTTAAATATGATGTGTGAGTGCATGAAATTTATAATATTTAAAAGTAATAGTGCATTATCAGAGCTCAACTTCTGATCTAATAATTTTTATCCCATAAAAGAAAACTGCATACAAAGATCTTAAAAAGAAATGTGAATCACATATCTTCAAAATTGCATTTAAAAAATCTACATAAATTGAGACCCAGGTGTATTTTTCTTAGATTATATATATATATATATAAACAAAAACAAGTTAAAAAAAATTTTTTTAACCTGCCTGTAGCTTGCATTTTATGATCACAGATGGAGCTCTATCAATAGCCCACTCAGCATTTTTTGTAAACAAGCTTGAGTGGGCTATTGGTAGAGCTCCATCTGTGATCGTATATATATATATATTGTAACAGTAAAAATATAAAGAAGTAACTTTATTTACAAATAAATAATAATAATAATAATAATAATAATAATAATAATAATAATAATGATGATGATGATGATGATGATGATGATGATGACAATGACGAAAAATTATTAATAAAATATAAACGATTAGATATTTTCTTGGACTTGAAATATAAAACTAATATTTATTGTAATTGTATATACTATAATGTGTGAGGGTAACTGCGCATGTGGTCAGACAAGTTATATTTTAAAAAAAGGTAGTTTTACCTTAGCATCATAATAAGCTTTAAATAATAATTATTTAAAATATATTTAAGTTTTATTTGATATCCATTCAGAATTTATGTCATTAGTCATTTAAAACATGTGTGCATATATTATACAAGACAATACATCATTTTATAGTATCTTAACATATACATGTATTCTATATTTGTTAACTATATATATATATATATATATATATATATGTTAAAACGAAGATTTGCACGGGTTAAATATATAAAATACATATTTTGCGGGTTCATCCGTGTTAAAAACTTTTAATATCAATACACTGACGTTTCGACTTGGTCACACAAGCCATCCACAGAGTTATAAAAAGGTAGAAAGACGGTTGTAGAGGCGCTACAATCACTGGTTTGAATAAAACATTAAAAATCCCACCAATAGTAAAAATGTTAAATTTAAGAATGTTTTTTAAAGAAATCTTTCCAAATAGGAGGAAGTTTGCACGTATCATCTCGCTTATTGATACAATCTGGCCTTTTAAGTATCTCAATGGCTTCTCTGATTTTGCATTGGTAGAGATTATCACATCTGGATATGATCCTGGTACTAGAAAAATCTATTTTATGACCTGAATCTATAGTATGGAGTGAGAGTGCTGATGATGATGAGTGTTGTTTAACTGCATTAGCATGCTCATCTCTCCTAACACTGATGCGACGATTACTCATACCTATGTAAGAAGCTTTACAATTTTTACATGAGATTTGATAGACACCATGAGATTCAAGAGGGATTGAATCCTTAGGCTTGGTTATTATATTGCTGATCTTTTGATGAGCAGAAAATGCTGTATCTATATTATAGCGTTTTAATATACGTCCGATACTGTCTGTAGTTCCTTTTACATATGGAACACAAATCCTAATAGCTGACTTATCATCTTTTTGCTTTCCTATTTTGTCTATTTTGGGCTTGAAATAAGGCTTTTTTTATAAATTTGTAATTATAACTATTTGCTAATAAAACACTATTAATATGATTTATTTCTTCTTTCAGATGTGTGTCATCTGAAAGGTTAATTGCTCTATTTAAAGAGTTTTGGCTACAGAAACTATCTGAGTTGGGTGATGATGAGAATGGAAATGTAAATATCTGTCTGTGTGTGTATCCTTTCTGTAAATAGAAAAGATAAACTATTTGGTGTTTGGTGACTAGAACATCAAGAAAAGGAGTTTTCATCAGACTCTGTCTCCATTGTAAATTTAATATGAGGTGCATATTATTTAAATGTAAGAAAAAATCATCTAATGTATTTTTTCATGTTGCATATGACAAAAGTGTCATCTATGTATCTGAGCCAAATGAGAGGTTTTAAAGATGATGATTCTAAAGACGGTTTCTATATATTCCATGAATAAATCAGCTATTACTCCTGAGATAGGTGAGCCATAGGAGTACCAAAAACTTGTTGTAAGTGTCCATTGTATACAAAATATGTATTTAAGAATGTCTCTTAAATACATATTTTGTATACAATGGACAGCATTACAGACAAGTTTTGGTACTCTATGGGTCAGCTATCTCAGGAGTAATAGCTGATTTATTCATGGAATATATAGAAACTCGTGCTTTAGAATCATCATCTTTAAAACCTCTCATTTGGCTCAGATACATAGATGACACTTTTGTCATATGGCAACATGGAAAAAATACATTAGATGATTTTTTCTTACATTTAAATAATATGCATCCTCATATTAAATTTACAATGGAGACAGAGTCTGATGGAAAACTCCCTTTTCTTGATGTTCTAGTCACCAGAACACCAAATAGTTTATCTTTTTCTATTTACAGAAAGGATACACACAAGACAGCTATTTACATTCTCTCATCATCACCCAACTCAGATAGTTTCTGTAGGCAAAACTCTTTTAAATAGAGCAATTAACCTTTCAGATGAGACACATCTGAAAGAAGAAATAAATCATATTAATAGTGTTTTATTAGCAAATAGTTATAATTACAAATTTATAAAAAAAGCCTTATTTCAAGCCCAAAATAGACAAAATAGGAAACAAAAAATGATAAGTCAGCTATTAGGATTTGTGTTCCATATGTAAAAGGAACTACAGACAGTATCGGACGTATATTAAAATGCTATAATATAGATACAGCATTTTCTGCTCATCAAAAATCAGCAATATAATAACCAAGCCTAAGGATTCAATCCCTCTTGAATCTCATGGTGTCTATCAAATCTCATGTAAAAATTGTAAAGCTTCTTACATAGGTATGAGTAATCGTCGCATCAGTGTTAGGAGAGATCAGCACGCTAATGCTCTTAAACGACTCTCTCATCATCAGCACTCTCACTCCATACTATAGATTCAGGTCATAAAATAGATTTTTCTAGTACCAGGATCATATCCAGATGTGATAATCTCTACCAATGCAAAATCAGAGAAGCCATTGAGATACTTAAAAGGCCAGATTGTATCAATAAGCGAGAGATACGTGCAAACTTCCTCCTATTTGGAAAGATTTTTTAAAAAACATTCTTAAATTTAACATTTTTCTATTGGTGGGATTTTAACGTTTTATTCAAATCAGTGATTGTAGCGCCTCTACAACCGTCTTTCTACCTTTTATAACTCTGTGGATGGCTTGTGTGACCAAGTCGAAACGTCAGTGTATTGATATTAAAAGTTTTTAACACGGATGAACCCGCAAAATATGTATTATATATATATATATATATTGTAACCTTCAAAAATAGAGGAGAGAAAGGGAGAGGGAAAAGGAAGGAGGGAAAGTGAAATGAAAAAAAAGGAAAAGAAGAAGACAATGAAATGAGAGAGAGAAAAGAAAAGAATGGATAGAGATGGAAGAGAAGAAGAGAGATGATGAAAATGAGATGAAAAGAAAATGAAATGAAATAAGGTGAGATGAAAATGTGAGAGACTCTTAACGACTCGGCTCAGTGGGGTTACAATAAATTTAAAGAAAAGAGATGATGATCCAGAGATGTATAATCAAATAAAGATCAAATCCAATACTGATGAACTATAATTACTATGGCATATTAATAATCTACTACTAAACCATACAAAAGATAAATTTTACAATCACTAATTAATAGTTACCATATTAGTCCTACCAATAGATCATACACTCTCTGAATAAGAATAATGATACCTTGATTAGAAAGATTATCTTACTAAATTATATTTGATAAAACAACAAGAGTAAATAACCTCAGGGATTTCTAAAAAACTAAAACTCTTGTGTAAAATTAAAAATTTAAGTTAAGTTGCCTATTAAAGAATTTCTGGGATTAATAAACAAATAAGTAATATCTTAGCTGATCACAAAATAACAACCTTATGGTGCAATCTTAAAATAATATACAAAACAAATATTAATTCATAAATTTAATGAATCAATTTAAATTTAATCTAATAATGGCCTATTATCCAAGACATTACTCGAGCAAAGAAAAGAGCAAGGGTACTTTTTATGCCTTTCCCATACTCACAGACAACCTACTAAAGACCTCAAATGCAGATGGATTAAATTCTTTAGACGTACAAGATTTAAGATGATACAGATGATGTGCAATGAATATAAGATAATGTGCAGCTTTTAAAATAATAATAAATAAAAATATTCTTCTTAAGTACTTATATTCTTAATCTGATATTGCATAATCTTTAATCTGGAAAGATATACTGATAATTTAAAATAAACTTTTAACTAAAAATATAACTAAGTATCTGCTATAATGCAATTATCTATTATTGTGATTTAATATGAGAATCACTTACTTTAACATAGCTTTCTAATTTTCAAGCCAATATCAAATATATTTAATTAACTTAGGATATACTTGGGAACTTCTGAATTGAAGATTCAATAAACTTTAGAAATTTAAGACTTTGTGAACTTGGAACCCAAGACAATCATATTTTTATATAAAAGCAAAACAAACAAAACAAAACTTTTTGAAATAATAATAATTTGGTTTATTAAGAACAATAAGAAATGCTAAAAAATTTAATGGAGTACAAACATTGCCAATATCGCACTGGGATTTAATATAAGTATTTTGACTTTTTACAATTTCCTTTAGTTTACATTAGTATACTTAATAACAGGCTAAGGCTATTCAATTTTAATCTCCTTTAACAATTAGAGATTTTACAATCTTTAACTTTAATTATAATGTCTGTATTTAATAAGCACACTACTATTTTTTTTAATTAAAATAATTTAAAACATTATGGTGTCATCTAGTAATCAGAATAACACACAAAACTAGGTTTATATTTGAACCTCTAACTTAATTTTATAATCCTAAACTTAACAAACGCTAAGTTGGAATAAGCATATTCAGCATATTTTTTTTAAAAAATATCATCACTAGTTACACTGACATAACTAATATTATAGCTAGTGATATATTTAAAACAGACTAAGCTAATCTTAAAATTAAATTAAATTAAGTGTATGGGACATTCATTCATCAGAGATCAGTTATACTCTTTTAAATAAATTTAGTCCACATAAAATTATTCCCTCAATGTTTTAAAGTTAATGATGTAACAGACTTACAAATCCAGCGGTGAAACTCTGGATGAAAATATTAAATTAGTATGTGTGAATTGCCACTTATACCATATGCATATTTAACATACTTTAAAATAAATATAACTTATTGTTGGTTAGCTTGTGTATGATAAAACTATCATAGCAACACAATTCAAACATTGATATACCTATGAGCCATAAATTAGCTGCCACTACCTGAAGAAACAAATTTCCTCAAACAAGCATATCTTGTCATCACTAATCTAAAACAAATGCAACATCACCTACTGTGGTGGAATTAGCATTAAGTCATCATGAATGATAGGCAAAAAATATAAGAAATACTAGGCTCCTCAGAGTTGGAAAAGAATATTGTGTCTTTCAAAAATACCTAACTTTGAGGCAGAAACGAAGATACCTGGAACTTATCTACAGTGTATCTGGGAACAGGAAAGATGCACCAGGAAAGCACGATCCTCTCTCATGGGATTTTCAATGCTTATAAATGTGATCATCATCACTGAAAAATACAATACAATAACCCTCTTTTGGGAATAAGCACTATCAAATCATGGAAATACAATACAATAAGGATGGAGGATTTTATCTACTCCATAAGCATATTCAAAATTATTAACTAAGCCTAACTCTATGAGGCTAACAAATACTAACTAATAGCAAGATATATACTTCACCTGAATTAACTAAGTTATTCCTAAGAAGTTTGAAAATACAAAACGTATTCAATGTTCGAACCAACAAAATACACTGTCAAGTGACTACTATGAGAAATACTTTAAAATTAAATGTATCTAAAATTCTAGGCAAGGCACAATGCACACATAGTAAAATATTACATACTAAAAATATATATATATTAACTAGTGGACTTTTAAAATTGCAAATTAAATGCAAGAATATTTACTTCTCGATGCATATAAAAATATTTGTAGTTATTATTAATATAACATTCATAAAACAAATGAATGGATACTCTCTGGTAAACTTCTTTGGTAAATTTAAAATAAAACTGAGTAAGACATCCCATTTATAATAAACTAAGACTGTGATATTTAAATTTTCTATAAATGAATTTTTTTTAAACAGAACCTAGCTTGTGAAATGCTTAATAAATAAAATAAATTCACCTGAGAAGAGCAAAACATTTGCTCATTCTAATAGACATATTACATTTTAAAATTATAACCCTAATTTACCTGTATATTTATGCCAAAAGTGTTACACAAAATATATAGCATAAATATTTTTTTATAGTGTCATTTTTTTTAAAACCAATAAAACAAACAATAAAAAAAAAAACATTAACTTAAGTTCATATTTCAGCTCCGTAATAATTTTTCCATTTAAAACATGTAGATAATTTATTCAGGTTAAGTTATCTATCTGAATTTGAAGCTTCAGTCAAAATATTTATAAACATGGCAATGATTTCCAAAACAAAAATATTCAATAGTTCTTTAAATAAACACTTTCACTTTCTTTTATTTTCAAAGATAATTTTAAATATTAAAATAATAAAATATCATAAGCATAAACATAAGTTGGCATTGGAAAATAAATTCTTCAGCTGAGTACATTTTTTTTATATTTATAATCCTAGGTTCAAACGCGGAATAATTATAATATATATTTTTAGTTAACTTTCACTGTTCTTCTTTAGATAAACACATTTTTTTTAAAAATAGAGCTCTTTTTTAAAAACATTTCTTAATATTCCAAAATGTATTTTTTTTTTAAACAAATTTACTTTTATTTTTTTAAACATAAGAATAGATTTCTTTTATAATTAAGACATTCCTCCATTTATGAAGTTACTTATAAGTACTGGCAACTATAACAAAACATTATGTATTTGACAGAGACAAGTTCATTAATAATATTTTTAAATTCTTTTAAAGTTTTACTTCCAAACAAATTCTTTTCATACTACTGGCATAAATGAGAATTTGTATTTTAAAATACATATTTTCCTCAGAAACATTATTCTGTTAAGAGCATATTTACATGTATATATCATGTATTAATAAGGCAGTATTAAATTTAATGTCAATTTTAATTTATAAAGACGCTGATGCATTTCCATTTTAATATTTTAAAATGTTTGAATGTTTTTTTTTTTAAATTTCTTCTTCACTTGTATTTTTAATTTGATAGGAGATATACTATAGTTTAGTGCAATAAATTCTTTAGCCATAACAATACTTAATAATTTAAGTTTTACTTCTAAATAAAGAAAAATGAATAGATCAAAAGTAGATGAAATATGAAATGCTGTATTTTCTTCAAACATTTTACTGTAATTTTAATGTTTCAGTTGTAATTTAATTATCAGAAAACAGATTACCTTTTTTTTTATTCAGCACTTCATTTCCACAAAACGATTTTATATATTTGTTTTAACAACATACTTTTTTTTTTTTTAGAAAATATAAGTTTTTAAAAATTACTTTTTATTAAAGAACTTTTAAGATCCAGCCACAACATATAATTAAAACAGCCCCTGAATGACACCTGGATCCCTGTTTTATTTAATAATCTTTTATACCCCCCCCCTTTTGATCAATTCCTTGGTTTAAACCAATGAAATTATTTTTTTAAACTCTAATATTCTTGACAATTCAGCTGTAAAATCAATTTACTGACATAATTGGTCTTATTATATCATACCATGTGACTTCCAGCTGCAAAGTCAAAAAATCATTACTAACGGAACGCTATGTATTATTTTTTAATAATATTTTATAAACACAATAGTAATAAATATAAAATTAAAAGTTATACCTCTCTATTAAACTTTTAAATATTTCATTGAAATAATCTTATCCATACATTTGTTTTTTTTATTTTAAACAATATTGGACTTAAATTATTATTATTATTATTATTATTATTATTATTATTATTATTATTATTATTATTATATTTTTCATAATTATTATTATTATTATTACTATTACTTATTATTATTATTATTATTATTATTATTATTATTATTATTATTATTATTATTATTATTATTATTTATGTTTATATGTCTTACATGCACATATTCTCACATACAGGCAATCTCTAAACTAATTGTTTACAAGTTATTTTTTTAAAACTACAACAATAAAATGTTAATAAATATTTAATTAAAAATAATTTTATAAGTGGAACGCTAATAACTTACATCTGATAAATATTATTATACCATTTTAAAAAAATAATTTACATATTATTTTCTTAAATTTATTACTTAATATTATTCCAACTCATTTATATCTAATTATTATCATTTAAACATTAAAATGAATTACACAATAGTTATTTTAAAATACATTTAACCTTTTAACCGCTAATTATATTATTGGTTGTATGAGGTAAAAATCAAATCTTTTAATTGGCCAACTCACAAACTGAAGACAAAGCCTATTGTTAAAACATATTCGCCTATAATATTAAATTTAACTCAGATACGTTTATAAAAAGTATATTACTATTTTTTCAGGTTATGAAGAGAACAAAAGTTCTTTCAAAAATAAATTGCTATTTATTTATTCTAAAATATTCAATTTCGGCAACATAAAAGCTGTAATATAAACAAAAAGGTCGACTTTTACGTTATAGAAAAGTAAATATTTCTTTTAAATATTTCTTTAATATTTTTACTAAAATCTTCAATATTTTTCGAAAATAATTTTGTTTTTTTATTATTCTCTCTGAAAATCATTTGTAATTACTGAATGTATACGTGTGCTATTCTTTAAAATTATATTCGAAATGAAAATCTCAGCGTTTTTCTTTATTTTCTTTGATCAGGCGGTTTCTTTGTTCTTTCCAGCCAATCAGAATGTCTTTTTCGGCTGAGAGCATGCTAAGAACCAATCAAAACTCATGTTCTTTCTTTGTTTAGGTTTAAATGCGTTTTTTTTTTATTTTTTACTTGTAAAATAAATCGGAAGAGGTCACCATCTTACAAAACTTTTAAAAATATATTCAATACCTGTAAAACGAATATTTTAGCATAAGAACTAGCAGAGTTAGAGTGATGTCAGATGTCTATGAGGAGGCTTCATAAGAAACAGTCTTTTGGTTAATACTATTTATCAATTCCCAACTATTTCTGATATTTCTTTTAATTAAAATCATTATCTAGCATCCCTTATCAAACCAATACTATTGAAATATTTAGATTATCTTATTTTAATCATTAACTAAGTTAATTTCCATTTTTATCATTATTATTTTTTTAAAAATCTGAAATTTTAAACAAAAGGTTAAGCCAAGATAACCTTGATCACCTATTGGAACTAAGTGAGACTTCAGTTAGGTACAATATATATATATATATATATATATATATATATTGTGCCCTTTTTATTGGTATACTCCATAATAAAAACAAATTGGGAATAAACTTTAGTATGCATAATTTTCAAATTTTATAGAATAAAATATTATTCACTTATCGAACTATAAAAAAAATAATAGTTCTTTTGATTGGAACTTGGACTTAAATAATTTAAACTAGTATAAAAGTTAAATTTTGTGAAGATATATGTTTTTAAAGGTATCTAAATGATAAAAAACAACTATAAATTAATAATATTTTGTAATAAAAAATCATTTGATAGTAATTAAAATAAGCGAATTCAAACCTAAAATGACAAAGGAAAATATGCATTATGTAGATGAATAATTACATCTGTATGCATTTGGGATTATTTATCAGTGATGGTTTCCAATGAAATCTTAAGTTAATTTCTAAAATAAATGATTAACATTCATTTTTGGAATTTTGTAATTAAAAGTTCATGGGATTAATCTTGAATTTAATCTGTATAAAATAAAAATGTTTTAAATTGCAGTTTTATTAAATTCACTAAAGGTATTGTTTTTTATTACTAATAAATATTTTTTAAAAATAATATTTGTTTTTAAAAATAGTTCAGCTAAAAGCAAGTCATTAAATATTCAGAATCAAAGAAGTGGGAAAATTTACCAACATGAATGCATCATTTGAAGTACATGAGCTAGCAGATGATATTTGTTAGAAAAGTTTTTTTTTGGAAAAAAGAAATATGTTACAGATCAGAAAATATAAACCAAGTAATTAAGTTTTAATTGGCTGAAAAAAAGTTTGCTGAAGTTTTTTTTTTTTTTACCTCATTATTTTTTTAAAGAAACAAGTAATTAAGGGGGGTCAATTTAATGACTTTAAATTTTATAGTAGCAAGTTTTCAGTAAGAGGAATGGCTAAACAAAGGAAATCTCTGCTGGTTAAAAATGGCAATCAATAAATTCACTAAGGTATTCTAAAATTGTTATATTAGAAAAATATTAAACTAATGGAATGAAAAAAAGTATATATGTGTACTGTTTTATCCAGAAATATCGAAGCAGGAGGAAGAAACTGTAAATAATATATTAATATATAATTGTAGGATTAAGTAAGACTAAATATGTTGGCATTTTAAATATCTTCATATTTATGAAAAAATTAAAATGAAATAGATATATGAATAATAGAAAAATCAATTGTGACAAAGTTAAAGGTATGTTTAATAAGATAATTGGAATTAATTTAAAAAAAGAATAGAAATATTTATGTATTAAAAAATATGGTTAATATTCAAATGCAAGTTATGAATGTCCCTCTGAATAAAATTTTTATGAGTAGATAAGATTTAAACAGATTCTTGTCAGTGAACCTAACTTTCATATATAAGGAAAACTTTTATATAAACTATGTACAGGGTTCACGGAAAAGGAAAATTCTGACTAAGGATTATGTTCATAGAGAAAAAAAATCATAACATTCTACTGGGAGGTTGAAAATTTTAATTATTAGTACTTTCAATGGAAGTATATATATATATATATATATATATATATATATATATATATATATATATATATATATATATATATATATATATATATATATATATATATATATATATATATATATATATATATATAAAAGCTAAGTAAAATAAATCATGATCAGTGATATTAGCTTACAGGAAAATCTAAACGATGTTGAAAATAATTTAATTTTTATAATGTTGAGGAGGAGGTACAAAATGTGATTTATTAAAGATAAATATTTACAAAGAATATATTAAGAATAGTATGAAGATCAATATTACCAATGTGGAATGGATCTAAATATAATACACCACATAAATGAAAGATAACCTTTAATCTTGAAAAAACCATAAACCTTGTGGATAACATGACAAGAAAAAGAATTCTATAGTTTTATTAATGTTTGGATAAATATAAAAGAATGAAAAGTGATAAGAAGATTAGTGTGTGACAAGTTAGAAGCATGAAAAGGGAGAAGAACAATTGAGATATTATTAATAAAAAATATAATTTTTTTTGATAAACTTGTACGTTTAAAAGAAGAGAGAACGGATAATGTAATGTTTGTATACTGTACTATTTTTTTGTTAAATCAAAAGTTTTTTTTTTTCAAAAATTAGAAGTAAGTTAATAAAATATTTATTTCTGAGACTTTTTTATGTTTAACTTTAATGAATTTATAATACTTTAAAATATTTTACTTTTCCGGATTTTATTTTAAATTATGTATGTAAATTTTATCAATGTTTGTCTATTTTTCCGTTTAAGTTTTGAATACATACATATACAGTAAGTTGTGTGCCATAGAAAGAAGGACAGCGGTGGCGGCCTCGAAAATGACATATTTCTGTATTTTTACATAGAAATAGCACCATCAAGCAACTGACAAAAGCTAATAGAACTGTATATTTCCTTGATGTACATGTATCAATATATATATATATATTGTAATGGAACGTATATGAGGCAGCCCACGATTGGGCAAGCCAAATGTAATGGAACGTATATGAGGCAGCCCACGATTGGGCAAGCCAAATGTAATGGAAACTATATGGTAGCTTACAATTGGATAAGCTAAATATAATGGAACGTCTATTAGGTATTCCATTAAAATTAAAGATTGAAGAAAAACGAAATTATTCCAGTTATATTTAAATAAATTGTTTAAATGCACTTCCAGCTAGCTATATATAAAACAAATCTAAAATCATGCAAAGCAATGAGATCTATCTTTATAATTTATTTTTAAAGATGATGTGACTAACTAATCAATATATATATTAGAAACAAAGGGACTTCTACTAAATTCAAATATACACATCTAACTATATAAATTTATGTACCTCTAAATATATAAATGAATAATAATATGTGTAAGTGACCTACAAACCAAATAATAAATGAAATATGAAATTATCTTTTATTATTTATAAATTCAATTAATTTCATAATAACTTTGGCATTAAAAGAAAATAAGAATAATATAGTATCGCTCTTTTAAATAATTACAAAGGCATTATTTATAAAAACAAATAGTACATCCTTTATTTTATGTTATAGTTCAACTTTAAATAATATTGATGTTTTAAATATAAATACAAAGAATAACTATATGTATATACTTGTAATAAGTATATATAGATTAAATATATAAAGACATATTTTTGCCTAACCATTATAATATAAATATAACAATTCATATATAACTTCAACCTATAAATTACATTTTAAGATTTTTAAATTATTTAAGATAATTGTCTGAACATCTGTTATACGTTTAATATTATTATAAAACAAGATGCTTAAATTGACCACTTATAAAACGTTGTATTTTATAATAAAAAAAAAAATAAAAGTAAATAAAAAAAAATATATCAATCTCAAAAATATATTTATATATTACTCATACATATATAAAATTATTAAATACCTTTTAAAGTTCATTTAGCTAATTTTCCTTTCCAAAAAGTTAATTTATTCCATGAGTTCTTTTATCCGTTTACTTTTGATTATTAGAATGCATTCTATCGAAAGGCGAAGAAATTATTATATTAAAGAAAATTGTTAATCCTTAGATATATGCATATTTTATCCGTTTTAAAATTTCCTTCCTTTTTAAAAAATAAATAAACCAATTAAAATGTTAAATCCAGCATGTTAATTCCAATTACTTCCAAATTATGATTAAATTGATGATTATACATTTAAGATAGCTATATCTAGTTTCAACTCCAGACGCGATGAAATTTATACATTGAATTTTTTTTTAGTTGTTCCATTGAAAATTGCCTTGGAATAAATGAAAGCGATGATGCAGCCTCCTGGCTGCGATTCTTGATTAACCTGCCATAATTTATGTATTTACCATAAAATATATATATTATTTCAGTATTTTGAAGAATAGTAAATTTTATAGAACTAAAGTACAATAAAATCTTTATTTTTCAGTTGTTTGTTCTATATCTATTCCAATAATAATATATAAAAAAAAAATGGCTTCCTTTATTGTTGTTGCTATCGTTCCATGCGCCAGCAGATGCTATTTTAAAACTCATGTTATATATGTTCTCTTTTAAAACAATTAACATTAAAATAAAAATAAAATATCAAGTATATATATATAAAATATTAAATTGAAAATTTGATATCTTTAAAAATATACATATATTATAATTTATTACATTTAATAATCATTGTAAATAAAATAATTTTTTTTATAATTAACAATTTATATGTCCTTATTTATTTTAATAATTAAATGTTTATTATGATGTACTATCAATATATATAAATAAAACAATAACTTCAAATAATAACTATATTTAATAAACATAAAAGAAAAATTTAAATATTTCATATGTAAACATCAACTTAAAGAGATTTTTTTTTTAATAACAAATGATAATTTAAAAATATAATATCGACTTATCGATATTTACAATATATATATAAACTGCTCTAAAATTTATAAATAATATTCAGGTGTAAAAAAATCTTTGATAACTAGATACACCTGTTTGTTTTCATAAATATACAAAACATCTAATATAAAATTCAAAAAAATTGTTTACACAGACATTGAAATACATCTGTATATGAAAGATTACCAAGGCATAAATTAAAAAAAAACACTCTGTATGGTTTAGTCAACGGAGAGTAGTGGATTTTGGAGGTTAAAGTTTATACATCATGGCTTCACTTTATTACCTTTGTGGCTGAATTCTGAGCAATAAATAAAACCATCTGTTATTTTATTATTTATTTTATAATTAAAAAATAATCATCTTCTAATAGTTGGGCATTACAATTTTCTATTGGAAGTAAAATTTCAGATGTTTATTAACTGAATTTTTGATTAATAATAAATCGAGAATAAGGGATGAGATATAAATTCATATGTAATATTTAAAAAATTATTTATATTAATATCAATTTCTATTTTGTAATAATAATTCAATAATCATTTAGGAAAAAAAAATTATTTCTGAATATTTATTTATTCTCAAATATTGCTGCCAAATATACTCCTTTAATGTTTTTTTTTTTTTTTTGGTCGTTTGATATGCATTTATTTTAAAAGTTTTAAATGAGACGAATCTAATATATAATTATGTTTAACGTGTACTGTTTATTTATACATATATAATGTTTTTATTAAATAGCCAATTTGCTTTATATATCATTCACTTTGAATTTAACACAATAAAATTAGAGATACAAATCGAATATAATAATATTTTTTTAAATTAGAGAATACTTAACTAAAATTACAAAATAAGTTTGACTAACTTTACAGATCCATTTGAAGTTTTTTAAAATTTACTTCTTAATTTTAAAATTTTACATTTAGATTTTATATTTTTGTAATCAATATTTATTTATTAATTAATCTTAATTCTTATATCTTTTTTATTATTTTATTTTAAGTGATGTATTTCGTGGATGCAATTTTAGAAATTCACATTTTGTAAGGTTTCATTAATGATAAATTTACTCTTGGATTTACTTAGGCTTCAAACTAGCTTTCAATTGCCAATTTCAAATCTGACTACACGAGAAAAACATCAGGAAAAATAAAATTCTTAGTGTAGTTTTTCTTAGATTCGTACTATTTCTTTAAGTGAATAAAAAAAATGTATTAGATGTTTTTTTTATTTTTTTTATAATAAGCTGTGACAGTTTTTTCTTTCCTGAGGTAGGAGTGAAGCTGCTTATATAAGTTTTCTTTACAATCTAAAAACTTATACTGACAAAGAAGATATCACATGACCAGCTGCCTCATCTTAATATAAATTTAATATAGCATAACTTATATATATATATATATATATATATATATATATATATATATATATATATATATATATATATATATATATATATATATATATATATATATATTGTAACCTACTAGAATGAGATGGGGGGTATGAGAAAAAGAAAAGGGATAGAAAAGAAGAAAAATGCTAATAATAAAATGATAATAATGTAATAAAGGGAGAAAATTATAAAATGGAGGTAAATATGGTGATGATGAAAGGTACATGGAATAGGAAGAAGGAGAAGATGATAAGAATAAGATAATGATAATGGTAAAAATAAATGATAATGATAATGGTATAAAAAAGAATTGAGGAGGAAAAGAAATGGGGAAAAGTAATAGAAATGATATATATGTGATGGATAGAGAAAAGAAATGAAATGATTGAAAGATATGAAAAAGAGATATAAGAAGAAGATGGAATAAAGGAGAGAGAAATGAAATGAGATGATAGAAGAAACTCTTAACGAATGTTTTAAATGGTTGAGATGATAGAAAAATATGAGAAATGACATGAAAAAAAATGGAATGAAATTAAAATGAAATGAAATATAATATAAATAAAATTAAATTAAAATGAAATGAAATATAAACTAAATGAGAGACTCTAAACGATCTAGGCTCAGTGGGGTTACAATTAATTTAAAGAAAAGAAATGATGATCCAGAGATGTATAATCAAATAAAGGTCAAATCCAATACTGATAAACTATAACTACTACAGCATATTGATATTTTAATAGACCATACAAAAGATTATCTAAAATCACTAATCAATGCTTACCATACAAGTCCTACTAATAGACTATACACTCTCTGAATAAGACCTATGATGCTTTGCTTTAAAATATTATCTTATAAAATTATATTTACTAAAACAACAAGAGTAAATAACCTCAGGGATTTTAAACTAAAACTCTTGTGTAAAATTAAAGTTTAAGTTAAGTTGCCTAATAAAGAATTACTGTGATTAATAAATAAATAAGTGTTATCTTAGATGACCATAAAATAATTATAGAATGTTCAATCTTAAAAGAATAAACAAAACAATTATTAATTCACAAAATTTAGTGAATCAATTTAAATTTAAACTAATAATGGCCTATTATCTAAAATATTACTTGTGCAAAGAAAAGAGCAAAGGTACTTTTAATGCCTTTCCATACTCATAGACAACCACTAAAGACCTCAAATGCCAATGAATTAGAATTCTTTAAATATATAAGATTTAAGATGATAATAGATGATGTGCAGTGAATATAAGATAAGATGCAGCTCCTAAAATAATATTAAAATATTATTCTGAAGTACTAATATTGTTAATCTGATATTGCATAATCTTTAATCTGAAAGATATACCGATAATTTAAAAAAATAAACTTTTAACTCAGTATTTAATTAAGTATCTGTTATAATGCAATTAGCTGTATTTATGATTCAATCTGAGAATCATTTACTTTAATATAGCTTTTTTTAATTTTCAAGACACTATTAACTATATTTATTATCTTAGAATGTACTTGTAAATTTTTGAATTGAAGATTTAATAACTTTTACATTTTAGGATTTTGTGAACTTGGAACCCAAGATAATAATATATTCTCATATAAAAGTAAAACAAACAAAACAGAACTTTTAAAATAATAATAATATGGTTTATTAAGAACAATAAGAAATTCTTACAAATTTAATGGACTATAATCATTGCCAATATCACACTGGGATTTAACATAAGTATTTTGACTTTTAACATTTTCCTTTAGTTTAAATTAGTATACTTAATAACAGGCTAAGGTTGTTCAATTTCAATCTCTTTTAATAATTAGAGATTTTACAATCTTTAGCTTTAATTATAATGTCTGTATTTAATAAGCACATTCTAATTTTTTTAATTAAAATATTTTGAAAAAAAAAAAACATTATGGTGTCATCTAATAATCAGAATTACACACAAAATTACGTTTATATTTGAACCTCTAACTTAATTTTATAATCCTAAACTTAACAAACGCTAAGTTGGAAAAGCATATATTTTGAGAACTACAACTATTTATACTGACATAACTAATATTAAATTAATGATATATTTTTAAATTAGACTAAGCTAATATTAAAATAAAACTAAGTTATGTGTATGGGACATTCATTCATCAGAGATCAGTTATACTTTTTTTTAAATAAATTTAGTCCACATAAAATTATTCCCTCAATGTTATAAAATTAATAATGTAACAGACTTACAAATCCAACGGCAAAACTCTGGATGAAAATATTAAATTAATATGTGTGAATTGCCACTTATACCATATGCATAGTTAATATACTTTAAAATAAATATAACTTATTGTTGGTTAGCTTGTGTGTGATAAACCTATCATAGCAACACAATTCAAACATTGATATACTGATGAGCCTTAAATACAACTACCTGAAGAAATACATTTCCTCAAACAAGCATATCTTGTCATCACAAATCTAAAACAAATGCAACATCACCTACTGTAGTGGAATTAGCATTAAGTCATCATGAATGATAGGCAAAAAGTATAAAAATACTAGGCTCCTCAGAGTTGGAAAAGAATGTGGTGGTGTCTAAAATACCTAACTTCGAGGCAAAATGAATATGTCTGGAATTCATCTCAGTACATCTTGGAAACAGGAACACACACCAGAAAAGCACAATCCTCTCATGGGATTTCCAATGCTTATAAATGTGATCATCATCACTGAAAAATACAATATAATAACCCTCTTTTGGGGACAAGCACTATCAAATCATGGAAATACAATACAATAAGGATGGAGGATTTTCTCAACTCCATAAGCATATTCTAAAATTATATACTAAGCCTAAATCTTGAGGCTAACAAATACTAACTAATAGTGTACTGGTCAAAATAGTATGCTCACTTAACAAGATTCAAATCCTAAGCAAAAGTACCTCGAATCTGATCATGCTCGAGATACACAGGTCTGGAGCAGTCCTGAATTCTAACCTATTTGCCTATTTTTCGAATCTCTGACCCAATGCACAACAATTTCTGATGACACAGTAAAATTATTTTAAATCCGTGCCCAGAAGCAAAGCAAAGCGGTAGAGCATAAGATCAGACTGATGATGATGATCGAGGTCGGAGTAGCCCAGTTATTACATTATTATAGTTATTTATTAATGCTAAGCTCTTAGCTAAAGAAAATAGTTTTAAATATTAACTCAAAACTAATAATTCAACAACAAACCAGGATTTACATGAAATAGATATATTTATTAAATATTAAACAAACGCATATATATATTACAAAAGATTTAGGAAACGTATGTATATTTTACCAAATAGTTTCACGCTTGGGACAATATTATTTATTTACAAGACTTGGGAATTTGTTGTATAAAATCCCCTCTATCACTCATTTAACAAATATAATTTTACGGATACAATTTTATAGTGTTTTATAACTTATGCAGAGATAATAAGCTAATTAAAGAAAACTTTTGCTACGGAGCATTGTGGATGACGAAATTAAATATAAAAGATCATGACAGTTTTAGCAGTAAATGATTTATTTGATAACAGGCAAGATATATGATTTCAATCATGTATTTCTTAGGAGAACCATTATTTATACTTTTATTCGCATTGTTTGGAAAAGACGTCTTTTAGAAATAAGAAACAAACAATGCGCTTTATTTGCGAGAGTAAGTTATGCAATCATTAATATAAATTAGATTTACATCTCTATGAATCGATAATGGTTTTTAAAAGAAAGCATCTTAACTCAATGAAATAAATGTATTTTTACGAAATGAATCACTATCTTTAACATATCATTGTGACTTACTAAAGGTTTAGACGGACGGATGATCAAATTCAAGAGCAAATTAACGGTACTAGCACATAATAACGGAATAAGACCTCATGGCGATTGAATATTTTATCATTTAAAAGAATATTTGAGACGAACTTAGATTTTATATGTCCGCGCATTCTGGCAGAGCGATATCGAAGGAGAGACTGAGTTTGAGACCTCAGATCATTATGTACTGCCATCTGCAGCACATAATCCTCATAAACCTTACATTCCACAGAGAGTAGTGTCTCTGAACGAACGATTTTGAAAAGTAGGACGGGAGCTTCATACTTCCGACGCCCCAATGACAAAGCAATCAAGAAATGGAAAGATAAAATATCAGAATAAAAGAAAATGTATGCCAGCAACGTTTATATAATTTTATATTATTACTTAAAGTTTGGAAAGGGTCTAACCTCTTGCGCAATAATCTGTTTTCAATTCCGAGTTATTTAACAAATCATAATGAATAATAACTTTTATTTATATTATTAAGCTAATAAAATTTATATTTGAATTCGATTCCCATATACGTATTAACTAAAGAATTAGCCCTTCAGGCAATGGTAAGAAAATGTAGAATTTTATATTAGATGTCGCAATCTTTTATAAGGGTAACTAAACAACAAAATAAAATAAGCATCCACAATAAAATACTTTTAAGAATACAACCAACCTGGCAAATGATTTCTATTTTAAATAAACAAATGAATATAATTTTACTAATGAATTGAATTACAGTCGCAAGATTGATTGATACCGACATATTAGAGAAAATAATATATATATATATATTAAACAAAATAAATTGTATATATTTAATTGATACGCATAAAGTTATACAAACATAAATTAAACGTCAAAGCAAATGTATATTTAGAGTTACATAAGTATTGATAAAGGATTATAGAGAGAGTTTATGAGCAAAATTAGCAAAACATCACAAATAGATCTATGAATTAATTTAGCTACAAATTATAAATCACCCGGCTCGTATTAAAGCAGCTCTAAATTACATGATTTTACCTAAGATATCAGCATATCAGCAGGTTGGTTGGCAATTCTACGTCATCTCATATGGCCAATCAGCTGGAATTTTGATGGCTGGTAGACAGTCCTTTGAGAGGAGAAGAAAAAGGTGAAAAGAGTCCCCTACTCACTCTTCATCACGCAGAACTTGTGCTGGTTTCTTAAAAGTAATTCAACTCAACTGACTAAACACTTCTCTGAACTCAACTAAAACTGAAAGTAACTCAAAGTAAACTAACTCCCTTTGTTCTGTGGTTCCTTTTATAACATTTTAATACTGCCCAGAATGCAATTTCATATATCAACTTTATCTCTATAATCCCTTTAAAAACAACATTTAATTAGCAAATATTTTCAACAGATAAGGCTTGAAATACCATTTTTAGCTATTTTAAATCATTTGACAACAACTGATAAACGATTTGTTTTCGATCTTAAAATTTATAAATTTTAATTATAGTTCTTCAACCGCCTCTTACGAGGCATCTCATCGACATCTGACAGCACTCTAACTTTGCTAGTTCTTATGCTAAAATATTTGTTTGACAGTAATTGATTAGGTTTTTAAAAGTTCTGTAAGATGGTGCCCTCTTCCGAATTATTTTATAAGTAAAAAATAAAAAAAAATGCATTTTAAACTAAACAAAGAAAGAACCTTGTCAGTGATTCGCTGTCAGCTGGCTCTCAGCTGAAAAAGACATTCTGATTGGCTGGAAAGAACAAAGAAACCACCTGATCAAAGAAAATACAGAAAAATGCTGAGATTTTCATTTTGAATGCAATTTAAGTATTAAAAAAATATAATTTGAGAAATTAAACTAGTTTTTTAAAAAATATACCAAAAAAAACAAAATTATTTTCGAAAAATATTGAAGATTTTAGAAAAAAATATTTAAGATTTAGCAAAAAGAAATCTTTACTTTTCGATAACATAAAATTGAAAAAAAGCATTTGCGTCAGCACTTTTTTGTTTAGACATTCACTTTATATTTGCCAAAATTGAATATATTTTATAATAAATAAATAGCAATTTATTTTTGAAAGAACTTTCGTTCTCTTTCATAACCTGAAAAATTAGTAATATACTTTTTATAAACGTATCTGAGTTGAATTTAATATTATAGGTGAATATGTTTTAACAATAGGCTTTGTCTTCAGTTTGTGAGTTGGACAATTAAAAGATTTGATTTTTACCTCATACAACCAATGATTTAATAATCGGAAGAGCGTCGTGTAGGGATAAAGATAATTTCAGTATTTCAAGCCTTCCCCATTTTTCTTTGTTGTTACATTAAATACACACTGATATAAAAATAATTACAAATATATAAGCAAATGTATTTTCATAGCAATAGAATTATTGCTTTAGTCATAATATATATATGCATCACTCAAACTACTGTTTCCTTTTTATTAAACAAAAATTAATCTTAGTAATCTTTTTAATGATTCGGCATACAGTGTGTGAGTGAATAGCATATATTTATAGCAAGGTCTGAATTGCAGACCCCTAGGAGGTTAGTCTAGATGGTGAAACATGAAGCATCGATGATGATTAGACATCGATTGCTTCAATAGCAAGATATATACTTCACCTAGATCGGAAGAGCGTCGCTCTAAAAATCTTAAAAATACAAAATGTATATCCAATGTTCGAACCAACAAAGCAAACTATGTGTCAAATGACTACTGTAGAAAATACTTTGAAATTAAATGCATATAAAATTTTAAGCAAGGCACAATGCACACATAACAAAATATTAAATGCTAAAATATAGTAACTAGTGGACTTTTAAAGTTGTAAATTAAATGCAAGAATATTTACTTCTCGATGAATATAAAATATTTGTAATTATTATTAATATAACATTCATAAAACAAATAAATGGACATTCTCTGATAAACTTCTTTAGTAAATTTAAAATATAAATTGAGTAAAACATCCCATTTATACGAAAATAAGATTATAATAGTTAAATCTCTATAATAAAATTATTAAATAGAAACTAGCTAATGTAATGCTTAATAAATCAACTAAATCTACTTAAGAATGGCAAAAAAAATTTGCTCCTTAAATAAACCTATTTCGTTTTAAAATTATAACCTTAGTTTACCTGTATATTTATGCAAAAAGTGTTACAAAAAAATTTAATAGCATAAATATTTTTATAGTTTTCTTTTTTTTAAAAACCAATAAAGCAGACCATTAAAAAAAAAAAAAAACAATAATACATTAATTCAAGTTCATATTTTAGCTCCGTAATGATTTTTCCATTTCATAATGTGTAGACAATTTATCCAGGTTAAGATATCTATCTGAATTCGAAGCTTCAATTAATACATTTATACACATGGCAATGATTTTCAAACGAAAATGTTCAATAGTTCATTAATAATATTTTTTTTAAAACATTTTAAAAAACAATTTAAAAAATTTAAATAATGAAAATAAGATTAAGATTAAGATGGCATGAAACAAAATAAATTCTTCAGCTGAGCACATTATTTTTATTTATAGGATCCTGGGTTTTGAAATGCATATAATAATATATATTTCTTTATCTGAATTTCTTTGTCCTCTTTTACGAAAATGCATCTTTTAAAATACAGTTTTTTTAAAAAAACATATTTTTTATATAATAATATTACATGACGTGTTTTACTTTACACCCAACTTTTCTTTGATTATTTTAAACATAAGAGCAGCTTTCTTTTAATATATATATATAATTCAAGACGTTTCTCAGTTTATAGCTAAAATTAACTGTCATAAATTTATTTATAAATAGTGTCAAATATAGCCAAATGATTTACTATGTACTTGACCAATATAAGTTTATTACTGATATTTTGCCGATTACTTTAAAGTTTTGTCTCCGAATAATTTTCTTTTATTACTGGGTAAAATAAGAATTATTATTTAAAATACAATTTTATCTGTTTGCTTTCAGCTAAACAAATCCTTTCCATTTATGTTAAGGTATAAATAATAACTTTCTTAAGAACAAAAAAATAATAATTGTTCTTTATTAGTTTACTTGAACCAAATATAACTTCATTATAATGTTTTTAAACTTAAAAATGATATTTTTCTTCTTTTTACATATACTGTTAATTTAATACGATAAGTATTTAGCATTTTGTTATCAAAATATTTTAGTGCCATCGAATATTTATATAAGTAAATCATTATTAATTAGTTCTTTAATTTTACTTTCAAGTAAAGAAAAATGACTAAATCAAATGCATACAACATAACAGACGCTAGCTTTATTCCAAACATTTTCTCACTATAATTTTATTGTTCTGGTTGAAATTTAATATCAGGATAGTTACCTTTTTCTTCAGCCCTTCATCACTGCAAGATGATTTAAAATATTATACTTTAAATAAATAATTTTTTTTTTTTTAAAAAATACAATTTTTCTATTAAATAAGACTCTTGGATTTAGCTATTTGCAGTAATAAAAAATATCAGCCCCTGGTGAATTCCAGATTTTTCTTTTATACCTGATATTGTTTAATACACCCATTTGTTATATTAGTTAGCTTGTAAGTCAATAAAATTATTTTTATTAAACTTTACTATTCTTGACAGATCAGCTGTAAAGTCGATTTACTAACACAATTTCTAATGATACGAAATCATGTGACTCACAGCCACAAAGTCAAAAATTCATTCTTTAATAAATGTTATGTACACCTTTAAATAATATTTTTTTAAACATAATAGTAATAAATATAAAATTCAGAACTATCCCTCTTTATTAACTTTTAAATATTTCTTCCATAAATTTATATCCATCCATTTATTTATTTATTTTTTATAAATATTATAATTAAAACATTTTTTTTTATTTTATTCTTATGTTTATGTATTTTTCTTGCACACACACACACACATATCCATATACGAGTAATCTATAAATATGAGCTCACCCATTGTTTAAAAGTTATTCTTTTAAAATTACAAAACTAAAATTATTACCAAATATTTAATTTAAAATATTTTTATAAGTGGAACACTACTAACTTACATCTAATAAATACTGTTATATTGTTTTAATAAAACTTACAGATTACTTTTTTTGAAAATTTATTACTATTTATTCCAACTTATTTATAATATCACATTACTATCATTTAGACATTAAAATGAATTATACAATAGTTACTTTAAAATACATTAAATATGATTTATCATTTCCCAACTATTTCTGATATTTCTTTTAATTCAAATTATTGTCTAGCATCCCTTATTAAAAATAATTCACCTATATTATGTAATATTATCCCATACATTCATTAAATAAGTTAATTTTTATTTTTATCATTATTATTTTTTTACAAAAATTAGAAAATCTCAACAAAAGGTTCAGCTAAAATAACCTTGATCACTTATTGGAAACAAGTAAACTTCACTTAGTTACAATATATATATATATATATATATATATATATATATATATTGTAACGATATATAAATATGTCGTTACATTAATTTAAAATAAAATCTTAAAGTTCGCAAATAAAAATAAAATCTATTAAAAAAAAAAACTAAACGCTAAAATTAAAATGTTTGTTAAACGTATATATTCGCACAGATTCAAAACTTTAAAAATATTTTTTTAAAAAAAAAAACAAATAAATAAGTATTTGAACGTACTTTTTTATAAAAAAAAAGTACAAGACTTAAAGATAAAATATTTTTGTAAATGGAAATGATTGTTTATTAATTATCCAAAAGCTGTGTAATTAAAAAGTCAGATCAAAATTAGATAAGGAATAAAGAATTAGCTTGTCCAATATAGAAGCAGCAAATAAAGGCCCGGACCATAATGAAAAAATGGAACAGTGATGTCTTTGTTCATGGAATCCATAGGAGGACTATAAAAAGAAAAATATTGAGTTCCAGTGAGTTTTTTTCAAACTTGATTTGGGGAGACGAATGACAAGACGCACTTGTCATTCTCTCTCTTAAAAAAAAAGAAAAGACTGTGATACCAGAATGGAACCAGCTAATGCCACCTCCAGAACATTATTTTCCAATGGAGACATCGCGGGAATTAAAAAACAGGAACCTGGACTCTTCTGCCGTAAGCTATATTGACATGAACTCTAAATTTAAAAATAATTAAGAACTTTTGTTCAAGCTTATGAATTTCTATCTGACTTTTAAGTTTAAAATCAATTGATAATGTTTAAAATTTTATATGTTTTGCTTTGAAAAAAAATCATTTCCATTTTATTATTTTTTTATTTGTATTAATACTTATCGTATAAATTATTTAAATGCATGAAATTTAAAGTTGGGTATAGACGTTGCATAGATTCGTTAGCGGTTAATTATGTTGCTGTTTCATAGTCGATTGGAATATATAAGTCATCATGTCACTGTGGTGTCTTATGATGAACACCATTGGGTTTTTTTGTATTCCCTATGCAATTGACATTATCGATGACTTTGTATTTTGATCGGTTATGTTTATTTTGGAATGTTTTTAACCGTGGAATCTGTGCAGCTGATCTATACTCAACATTTTAAAACAAATTTTATAAAATTCATCTGTGCGAACATAATAAATGTGAAATTTAAGTCGGGCGTGAATGGCTGTATAGATTTGTAAAGTTATATATAGTTTAAGGGAGGGTAATCTTAGGTTATTCGTTTCGTAGTTGAATTGGCTCAATGGATTGGATATATTTGTGTAATTAGTAGATGTAGTATGAGATCCGCTATGGGCAGGATTGCATATATATGCCACACACTTTCTGTTTGCCTATGGATGGGTTTGTAAGATGGCAAAGGACCGCAATCCATTCCTATGGAGTTTTATGTTTATTGTTCTACTCGCCAACAGATGCAGCATTCCTGTTGGTGGAGAGACAATGTCTTCTCTAACTCTACTTACTGTTCAGACGTACATTCCTGACAGTATAGTATTTTGTGTTGTCGTATTTTCATGCTACATTGAATACATAAATGTATCAGATGGATTGACACCAGTTTGACTGCGAACTTTTTGGCCTAAGGTTAAATAAGGGATAGAATATTTTCTTTTCAAATGCAGATCTATGTAGTCTATTCATACTCGACCATCTAAATAAAATATTAAACTCATTGAAATTTATTTAAATGTAAAATTAAAGATTAATATAAAAATCTAAAATGTTAAACTTATTCCTCAAATTTAGAATGATTTTATATGTGCGTAAATAAATATTTTTATGTGTTAATTTCTGGCAGTGGCTTTTATTTTTTTTATATTTGAGATATAAAGTTATATTTTATAATCTCTGCTGTTCCACTGAGCTAGTGACTTGGGCTAACGATCTAAATATTTAAATAAAGTGGAATCTTAACAGCGCGTATCTGCCTACTCTATAAATTTTTCTAGGTTTAAATGCCTAGATGGCGCCCTGTAGAGCAGATATCATAGTTTGCAGTTAGATTCGATCTTCACTGCCATTTCGATCGTTACAATATATATATATATATATATCATCAAATAATTTAAACTTTCATTTCAAATAACTTTATTTATTGACTAATTTTAATTTATATATGGATCCAAATTGCAAATAATAGTTTAACATTCTGTATATACATATATATGAAAGTAAAATAAAATAGCAATAAAATACTAGAAAAATTAAACTTAATAAAAAATTGTTATCACCATGGTTTTATCTATAATAACAAATGACCTCTCAAATGAAAAATTTAAGTAATATTTATATTCATAATTTAAAGGTAATCTCTAGTTACCAGTAATAAAAAAAGTTCTCATTAAATTAATGGACTCAAAACCAAAATAATCAATTTAAAATGATTTTTTTCTTTTATTAATTTTATTAATTCAATTCTAGGTGAGTAAACATGAGCTTTTTCCTAATAAGCATTGTATAATATGAAATTATGTGATTTTTGTCTAGTTTTTTAACAACTGTGATCAAAGACTAGAGAGACCTATAGTTTAAAAAAAAACAAGGCAGCAAAGTTTAGATGGGCAACAGCTGCCAGATCTATACAACTATGCAAGAAAGTTGGTTTGAATGCAAAATATTGAAATGTTTTTAATTTCTAGAAAAAAGTAAAAGATGATGAAGAATGAAACATGTATTAGCTCCAAAAAATATCAGTACACTAAATTCAGTACCAAAAATTCTTTCCATTGATTGGGATTTAATAATAGCTATCATCTAGCATTTGTTGACTGCTCAAGAATATACAATGTGGTAAAAGTGGAGTAATATAAATATAAGTTTACTTCTGAAATATATTCTATATGCTGGGATTATATGATGTTTGTGTGATTTTATATCTTAAATCAATTGCACAGAATATTAAAAAATATTTTTAAGAATATTTATTTCTATAATCTACTAACTTTTTTATTATTTTAAAATAAGACTTTCTTCAATATTTTTTTTATTTTTCAACAACTAATTATTTTTATTGAGCAATTTACAAAGTAAATATTTAAAAGCAAAATATATTCCTTTCTATCATTATTTTCAACTACCGTCTTCATATTAAAATTAGACTTATTTTTTGTAAATGAAATATTTTTACAAGCCTATTATATTAACCAATTCTATTAATCATTGTCAAATTATTTTTAGATATTTTTATTAAAAAAATTTTGATATTCAATAAAAAAAATAAAATCTTGATATTCAATTTGTATCTATTTTACAATTCTTGATTTAATTGAAACTTTGCATACATGTATGACATTATTAAACACCCATTATTTTTAGAATTTTTAAATTTAATTTTCCACAAAAAATTGAGAAAAATTAAAATGTTAAATTTTATCTGTGTTATTAATACAAACATTGTTTAGCAGTACTTTTGTAATATAAACTAAATGATTCATTAAAAACTTATCAATTTCATATTTCCTTCACCTTAATATTGTCATTTATATTCTTTAATATATACAACTAATTTTTTTATTTTCTATCAATGTTGGAGAACTTACTAATATTATTTTTGTTATATTTCTTTTAATATACCATTTTTTATCTATCAGTTTCTTTTTGAACTTTATATTCAGGTATGCAATTACATTATTTACTTCTTTTTCAACTCTAAATTTTATATTTCCTTCCACCTTATTAATGTCATTAATAAACCAGTTTATTTATTTTTGGCTTTTATTAAAATCATCAAATAATCATCTACATATCTGTTAAAAAATAAAAGAACATTTTTATTTTCTGTTATATTTTTATCAAACTCATATAAATATTTGCTTAGAATTGCACTTAGAGCTCTTCTTATTAATAATCCATCCTTTTGTTGATAAAATTCTTTATTATATTCAAAAGTTACATTCTTACAACTTAATTCGATTAAATCTACCAATATATAAATAAATAACTTCATTTTTTTATTTTTAATATATTTTTCCTATAGCTACATTTATTGTTTTTTTCTACATTTCCATCTGTATCCATTGATATAATGTTCATTTTTATAAATATTAAATTTCTGCAATCATATTTTTAAATAGTTATTAATTTTGTTAGTTTAAATAATATGTAATAGAGGGAAGCTAGGATTTATGATAATGATTTTTAAAAACTTTTTTTCTACTTTTAAGAAATTAAAGTAAAGTAGGTAAGTTAAAAGATTATAATATTTATGGTTTTTAGATGATGATGATGATAATAATAATAATAATAATAATAATAATAATAATAATAATAATAATAATAATAATAATAATAATAATAATAATAATAATAATAATAATAATAATAATAATAATAATTTAAATATAAAATATTATTAATAACAGAAAAATGAATAAGAAAATAATAGATATTATATGATTTAAAAATTAAAAAGAAAATTTAAATTATGGTTAAATTGAGAATTATATATTAACATGGGGATAATAAAATTAACGTTTAAGTTCATAATGAATTAAAATATTTAGGTGATTATTAAAAATAATAAAAATGAATAATGTATTTAAATTAATAGTTGTACATGTATATATATATATATATTGTAACGTTTTTCATTTTGCTAGACCTCTACACACTAATATAAACTGCGCGTGAGTTGATCAAGCTATGTCAAAAAAGAAGAAAGTTATATTTCTATTCTAAAAACATAGCTATATTTCCTGATCAACTCGGCCTAGAATTATTACTAAGTACAATCGTGAGCTGACTCAGTTTTTAATTTCCACATGAGGGCCCAAGTCGTTAGACCCACTGAGTCGGCATCAACCATATTGTAACTCTAAACTAAACAGAAAAAAGTGCTTTAAACTAATCGGTATCATCATACCATAACAAGAACTATTTTCTCTTTTTGATTATTATTTCTGGGCTTGTTTAAATACATTGGCAAGGTAAATTCCGTTTTAAATCCCACTAAACTAATAATAAATTTAATACTAAAAAAAAACTATTATTAATAACGACAATGAAAAGGTTGATAAAAGTAAAATCTCTTTTATTCTAACAAACTAAACATATTTATAAGTTAAATTACGAATTAACTAAACAGGAAAGTACACACACACCAATCCAGATAATGAATCGATTAACGAAAACAGATTAAGCAATTAAAGCAATTTAATAATGTCCCAAGATCTTGTATAAAATTCTTTATTAGAAAGTCCCTTGAATACGAAAAGTCTATATCAGGATGGTAGTCTAAGCTAGATAAATAATTGTTTGCAAACTTTTAAGTCACTATCAGGAAAATTTATTCTTAACTTACCGTAAGTTCATGTAGGTTTATGGGATCCCAGATCATGAGAATTTCCATTGGTCTCTCCTGCGGCGTCTTCCATTATTGTTCCGTTCTATAGCTGGAGAAAAGGCACGGTTGTAGTGACCCTTTTATTGCAAAAAGCGGTCTTCACAAGTCCCGTTGCCATGCTTGCGTGACAGCTTGGTACAGCAAGGGGCATACCTGTGTAGAAGTATATTTCTTGCCACAGGTTATGCTCGTGGAAACCTCCAACTTTCAGAGACGTAACTAGAAGTTAAAGAGAAGACCCAGATTGAAGTTGTCATCTCCTTTTTATATCGCGCTATATAAGATAATAATCTTATACACTCTCTCTTAAATTTAAGTTACAAAGTTCTCTTTTTTTTTTTTAGCATTATTCTTCCATCTTTAATTAGCTAAAATATTTTTCTTTTAGCTTATACTTTTGGAATTCTTTTAATTTATCTGGATTAGTAATCTGTATGTCATTTATTCTTTCCAATTAGATAAAAAAAAATAAGAATGACAATTTTAACTTTCATTGCACGTTTTAACAAAAATTATACTAATCAAAAAAAAATCTAAATTTACTTTTTTAGCTTTTACCAAATGCCAATATATTTGTAACTCATATAAATAAACGTTACAATATATATATATATATATATATATATATATATCTTACGATATATATAAATATATATATCTATATATATATATATATATATATATATATAGTCAGAAATAATTTATATTTATATTGTATATTTTATTTTATTGGGTTTGGTTATATTTATATTTAATTCAGTTTTATTATGTTTTGTTATATTTTATGTTGTTTTATTATTTTATTCTTATTATTTTATTGATTTTATTGTTTACATGTTTTATGGTATTATTTCTATAGTTATGTATTTTATTTTGTTCATTTTATCATAGCTCTGAATAAGAATGCAAGATAGTCAAAATGCAAGATTGTGTGTACATATATGTTTAATAAAATGTTGTTTTGCTAAAAACTGTTCAAAGTAGTTTAAGACTTCAACTGTTCAACAATTATCATCTCTTCTAACAATATGTTCAATCTATTTCTATTTCAGCTCTTAATTCATAATGTCACTAATACCTGTTTGTTCTCCCATGTAATTTCATTTTCAATTTCTTATTATTATTCTTAAGATATATCTTTTTTTTAATTTTGTCTAGTGGTTTGAAGTCTCTGTATTACTCTTTTATCAAATTTTCAAATCTCAGATCTGTAAAAACTGGGAACACATTTATTAAACCTGTTTCAAATACATAGGGTTTTCATTTAATATTAAGTTACTTCTACCAAAAGCACTTTAACAAAGTTAAATTTTATGAATAATTTCATCCATTATATTTTATCTATAGTAATAATTTGACTAAGATATTTGTAATTGTTAATGACCTCTAATTCATCATTATCACATTATCATTCGTCTGTATTTTTTTTTTTTGAAAAACTCCATTGAACGTTAGTTTAGTGTTTTTAACATTTACCCTAACATTTCCTGAGCTCTAATGCACAACACCACTGCAAAATGTATACGATTTAAATAATCTCTGTTTTTATTTAACTTTTAGATTCCTATTTTAATCCACAAAATACTTGTTGCAAAACTACTATAAAAAGTTTTGGAGATATAGAATTATCCTGTTACATACTCTTTTCAATATTAATCTTCTTAGTATTATTATGTAATCTAATTGTTGCTGTTGCATTTTTATAATTATTCTCCAGAATATGACAATTTTTTAGGTGTATACATTGATGATCTAGTGCTTTAATCACTAAAGAAATGCTTATAGAATCAAATGCCTTTTCATAATCTAAAAGTCCAAAGCATAATGATAAACAGTATTTTTTTTTCTATATAACTTCTCTCAATATTCTTGGATATGATCCACTGTAATAAAAACACTTCTAAATTTAGCTTACTCTTTTATTTGGATAAATCCAAAGTTTTCTATTGTAGCTATATATATTCTTACATATAGATGATTCATGTCAATTTGTATCTAATTTTGAAATCTGTTACAGTGAAATTTTCAATTTCATTTTATTAAAAAATTATAAAAGCTTATGAAAATTTACTAAAGGCACATGTATGTCTGTATAAAAATGTTCAGAACTGATTAGTTGAGATTAGATAAATAATTAGTAATATTTAAATACATAATAGATTTTTAAAAAATTTAGTAAAAACAATTAATTAAAATTTAAGCTACTTTTAAAATTCCTTAGCATTATATTTTAATAAAATTTGTAAAAGCAGTTTAACTACAAGGTAATGGTAGAATTCTTATTAAAACTATTTAATAAAAAGTAAAAGAACTGTGTGGGTATTATTGATTTAAAGGATGATTGATGTTTACAATGTTTAATCTTGTAGTAAAAAATTAATTGATGCTTAATTACTGCAAGGAATGCAAGTAAACAAAAGCTATTCAGAATTTGAAAAAAAATTCTAATTAATAAACAAATACAGGATTAAATCGTAATTAATTTGATCAAAATTATAATAAGCTGAAATATTTTTAATTAAAACTAATCCAGATGTTTTCTGTTGAAAAATAATATAAGTATCTATATAAATGTAAAAACGTGATCAGTTTTTTTCATCTATGCACTGAGCTGCTCCGATGTACTATTATTTTTGATTAGAGACTCAGAAAATCAAAAACTATTGAACCTAACTTGCTCTTTCAAAACTAGAGATACCAAACTAGCCCTATCTTCACAACTCACGGACACCTGGGCAATCTTCCAACTCCCATCCTCTCTGCCTCTGTCACAGAACTCATCCAATTAATGTTTACAACCCATGCGATCGCTCGCTCAATGAGGACATGCTTCTCAGACTTGCAACCAAAGACTTTTCTTGGCCTGGTCTGCACATTCTTTCCACATCCCTTTCCCTTTTCATATGTATTCTTCCATTTTCACCATGTTGTTCCTGAATTTCATTTCATCATGTAATCACTTCTTTGTAAACCTTTTTTAACTGTATTTGCATCTGTTTTCTTTTGATGAATAAACTTTCATCACTGAGAAAAAAAATCATCAAGCTGGTTTTTTGATTAGAAAATTCTCCAACCAGGTTATTTTGAGAAAAAAATAAAAAACTCATTTAATTATTTCACTGATAGAGGCCATACATTATCCCAACCTATGAGTTAAAGCTTGTGTCCACTTCCCCAACACCATTGCAAAGGAGCACAAGTTTGGAATTCCAATGGAGTTGGTAAACAGCTGCCCATCTGAAGCCTGCTTATCTTTGCCAATATTCCTATTTTCATAAATAAGTTCAGACTGCTAATCTTCCATGCCACCATTCAAGAAATTATCTGTCTAGTCATTTATGCTACCCTCATTCATATGCTATTCCAAAGAACCAGTCTGTATTTAGAATTAAATTAATATCTGAAAAAAAGAGAATCCACAAAAAAAAAAAATGTAAATTTCATCATGAAGCTACACATCATCATAACTATGTGCCACTCTTCAAATCTTGCCGTGTCTTTTTAAAAATATTTCATGAAGGTAATTACAAAAACAATGAACTCTTGCTATTAGATCTCTACAATTTTATACTGGTAAAACAATTCATATGTACTTGATATTTCCCTTTTGCTTGTATTATTTTTTTAATTTATTATATATTTTTCATTAATATTGTGCATTACTACCTTGTATTTGTTAAAAATGATTGAATATGTTGCTATATGCTGTCATTTTTAAGGCAAATATATTTGGTTGTATTTATATTTATTTAAACAATCACGGTAATAATGGCTCTTTTGTAAAAATATTGTCATCTTGTAAATTCCTAGAATCATGTTGATAAAAGAAAGTTAATTAATCAAAGGTGCATAGATGTTTTAATTCCTCTTCTTCACCTGAATCAAAGATTTTGTTTTTTCTAAAAATTATCAGTCTCCTACATTTAATTTAAAACTTTACTCTTGCAATTATCCAAATTAGAAAACCATGCTTTTTAAAAACAAATGTAAAAATAATTTGAAAATAATGTTATATTTTTTTCAAAGAGGCAAATATCTGTCATTTAATTTCTTAGCCTCCTAAATGTTTCATTATATGTAAATCACAGATCTCTCAAGCTACCATATGGATATTACATTTCTTAATATGTGTGAGTACAATCTTTAGATTGGAACTTTAATTAAACAAGTATTATTAATTTATTAATCTTTTATTGTTTGTTAGTATTTATTCTGGATCAACCATTTAGGCTTTAATTTAGGAAGTAAAGTAGTATATGTTCATTTGTTCAAACTTATAATGTGGCTATCATGCTTGTTTTTGTTCTTTTAATTTCCAGACTTTTCTAAGTAAGAAATACTTATTGATCATTCTTTCTTTAATTAAATTGCATTGGTTATTTGTTTTTTTATGTGATTAGTTCATACATTTGCTCTGCAAGCAGATGATTATTCTTACTTTGTGGAAAAGGATTGGCAGAGGTTTCACTTGATATGGTCATGCCAAGGTGGCTGTGTCTCATATATATATATATATATATATATATATATATATATATATATATATATGTTAAAACGAAGATTTGCACGGGTTAAATATTTGCGGGTTCATCCGTGTTAAAAACTTTTAATATCAATATACTGACGTTTCGACTTGGTCACACAAGCCATCCACAGAGTTATAAAAAGGTAGAAAGACGGTTGTAGAGGCGCTACAATCACTGGTTTGAATAAAACATTAAAAAACCCACCAATAGCAAAAATGTTAAATTTAAGAATGTTTTTTAAAGAAATCTTTCCAAATAGGAGGAAGTTTGCACGTATCATCTCGCTTATTGATACAATCTGGCCTTTTAAGTATCTCAATGGCTTCTCTGATTTTGCATTGGTAGAGATTATCACATCTGGATATGATCCTGGTACTAGAAAAATCTATTTTATGACCTGAATCTATAGTATGGAGTGAGAGTGCTGATGATGATGAGTGTTGTTTAACTGCATTAGCATGCTCATCTTTCCTAACACTGATGCGACGATTACTCATACCTATGTAAGAAGCTTTACAATTTTTACATGAGATTTGATAGACACCATGAGATTCAAGAGGGATTGAATCCTTAGGCTTGGTTATTATATTGCTGATCTTTTGATGAGCAGAAAATGCTGTATCTATATTATAGCATTTTAATATACGTCCGATACTGTCTGTAGTTCCTTTTTAATGTTTTATTCAAACCAGTGATTGTAGCGCCTCTACAACCGTCTTTCTACCTTTTTATAACTCTGTGGATGGCTTGTGTGACCAAGTCGAAACGTCAGTATATTGATATTAAAAGTTTTTAACACGGATGAACCCGCAAAATATGTATTATATATATATATATAGTAGATAGATCCATTATTCTTATAAAAGTATAAGATATATTTTGTACACATTTTACTTTGTAATTCCACTTAACTAAAAAATGTTAAATTCTTGGCAATAGCATAGTATTAAATAAAAAATAGAATGTATTTCAACCTGGTGCAAATTCTTTAATTACATTCTCTTTTTCTGGGGATACATATGTTTAATAATTTACTCCCTGTTGTAAAATAAGCTCAATGACAAGATAGATTTTATACTTAACATATTGATATTAATTATTAATTCTAATATTAGAAATGATATTTCTTTTTAATTTATGTAGCCAGTATTTATTTTACTTATCTTTTTAACCATCCGTGTTTATTTATTTTAGATCACATGCTATCCTTCTTGTAACATATACTTAAACAACGCTCTCTTTATAATTTATTAATTATCAGCGGTTAAGTACACATTTTTTACACCTTGATTTAATTAACATTAAGATTTATTAGAATTTATGAGAAACATATTATTAACTAAGCTGTATAATTTATAACAAGTTTTAAATAAAGACATAAGCATTATAAGCGATTTTAATTTTGTCTGTGCTTTGTACATAATTAAAATATCAATATAATATAGTAATATTATAATGAAAGTAATTAGGGAATTGATTGCTAATCTTATGCATATTGTTTGTGACTTTAATCTTAATTCTAAAGCCCTTTTATCTACAAAATTGCATAAATTTCCAAAGATAATTAAAATAATCCCATTACAATATATAGATATATTTAAAACTATTTTATTATTCCTCATATAAATAATGGTAAAATAGTTTTTAAATAGCTACTGCAGTCAAATATATCTTCAAAACCTATCTACAGAATGCATGAAAACGAAGACAACATTTATCAGACTAGTCAAATGCCAGGTAATTCTAAATGGTTTACAGTTTTTCTTAATTGTTTACTGTCTAGATAAAGTTATTTAAATATATTTACAGTTCAAATTTTAATGAATTTGTGTTTGGCAAGATGTGTAAGAAAATATACGTACTGGATGCAGTTTAAAATTTTGTATTTTTTTAAGATGTACAATATAATGTGTCTTATAATTATATATAAATATATATGTATAGATAAGTATTAATTATATACTTATATATATTTCAATATTATAGTTCTGATAATGATTGCTAGCCAATTGAAACTGTCATCAAAAAGGAATACATTTTTATTTTATGGAGTGCATTGTAAAGTGTTCAATGAATGTGTAAATGGTATTATTGTTTCATAATTGTTAGTTAAAATAAAAGTATTATTGTCAATGTAAAAAAAAAATTTCAATAATCATTTTCAATTAAAATAAGTGTTACTATTAGAGACCTGCTCCAGTGCCTGATGATTAATTGAAAATTGCCTAATTGTATTGGTTTGACACATCTTGCTCGAAATGCAACTATTGACATTATAAATCATGATAATAGTTCACCAACAAGGAATAGTAGTATGGTATTCTAGTTGCAGATATCATGTATTCATTTCTGTACTATGTAGGTGTGAAACCAGTCATATTTTAAGTATGCCATAAGGTGAGAGATGAAGGTATAGTTAATAAATTTGACTTATTCATGATGTACGCAATCGGATAAACATTTAATATCAAATTAATCAATTTTACACCTGATCTTAATCTCTGCATTTAGGCAACTTTATTAACAACATATCTTTTAACTTCATTATACAGTTAGAACTGTCCTCTCTTCATCTTAAACTCCATATTTGCTCTGTATACATGTGTTGTGACATCACCATCATTATATGCTAATCACAAACAGACTAATATATATATATATATATATATATATATATATATATATATATATATATATATATATATATATTCAAAAATAATTTTGTCTACTCTGTATTTTTTGATATTTTTTCCAGTTTTTTTTAATTAAGGCAGTAATATAGTATTACTTTTTAATGTTATTAAATATTAATTTAATATTCTGATTTTAATTACCAGTTTTTTATATATATTTAGTTAATTTTTTAAAAGCTTTCTATATTAAATGAAATCTTTTAGAGAAGATAGATTAGTTCTAAAATCAATTAAAATAGTTTTCATTATCTTTTTATAAAATCTAAATAACTTTGACACAAATATATTCTTTCAGTTGCAGTTAATATCAAAATTAATTATTTAAAAACATTAAACAGTTTTTTTTTTTTTTTTTAAAAAAAAAAGTAATTAAATTATACTATTCGGTGACCTTTTTTTTTCTAGTTTTTTATTTATTTAATTATTTACATTTTACTTTAATGACGCTATTTAAAATAAGCAAATTTGAAGTTTTTAGTGTAAAGTAATAAAAAATTCTCTCTATTGCAGGTGAAATTAAGTATTTTATTCTTGACAATCAAAATGTTTGCACCTTTGTTATCAAAAAAAATTTTTTTGGTTTAAACTACAGATGTAGCATACTCTAAATATATATACATTTAAATTAATAAAACGAGTTGTATTAATACATTTTAAAACTAAATTATGCGTATAAGAACTCATAATTAAAATGAAAACATTTAGTTCTGAAGTTAAGATTATATGTTTTACATATACAAATATATCTTTGAGATTATTTGTTAAGAAAAACAAAATTCTGATCTATATTTTCTGATTGTATATATAATTTTAGTTTTTGAGACTTTTTCTCCAGATAGTAATTTTTTAAATAATGAATAAAAGTTTTAGACTATCTAGATAATCATTAAAAAAGGCGAAACTCTCCCTACAGTAGTGCCAATCAGTGCAAGCCAGAGTAATCAATCAATGGATGTCAGAAGGCTTGTGCATAAAATCCCTATCTAGTGCCTACTCATCCAATATCCCCAGACTAGTTTTTAACTTGTGGCTTTGGTAGCTTGTAATTAAAAAACCAAAGACACCAAAATGTATGTGTACTCAACTGAGTTAAGATCTATGTGACTATATAAGCTAATGAGCGTGGATTGAAAATATTATTATGTTTTCAATTTTATTCTCATAGTTTTGTAGTTATGTGGAGATAAAAGATGGTGGCTGCTGGAGGGTTGCATCATATTCTAGAATCTAAATGCAGTGTTCTCAGATCTGAGGCTCCTCACTAATGAAAGCCACAAGCTAGAAAGTAGTCTGGGGATATTGGATGAATAGTCACTAGATAGAGATTTTATGCACAAACCTTCTAGAATCCATTGATTACTCTAGCTTGCACTGAGTGGCACTGCTGTATGGAGAGTTTTGCCTGCTGTTTAGTGGTTAGATAATTATTACTTAGATTATTTTGATTGTGCAGAACACATGCATGATTAAATGCTTTAGCTTCTCTCAAAAAGATACATCACTATTTTTTTATTTCGATATAAAAATCAAATTACTGTTACCGGTAGAAATCATAAAAACAGGATAAACATATAAGTTTATAGTGAGATCTGAAATAGAAAGAAGTATAGTTATTTAATAAATTCTGGACAATTAATTACAATTTATATAATCAGTTGGTCGATTGAAAAAGAAAATTCAATATAAATGGTATCAAGTCATTAGAAAATAAAATGTCAAACTATAACATAATAAAAAAAATCAAAGAATCTTTAAATACTTAAATATTAATAAAGATAATTGTTTAAAATGATATTTAATTCAATTTAAAAATAAAGCAGTTTATACCTGATTTTTTTTTTGTAAACCTTAAATAGAACTCTCAATCAATAATGATCTGTCCAAAGAGCAGGTCCAGAGAGCAGCATCCTCCCATTTCTTCAATAACTTCTTTTCATTCCACAGATCTTCAAATCTCCATATTCTTATCCATGTTTTACAACTTTCAGAAATAACAATATTCTCCATCCTTTCTTCTTGTTTCCATTTATCATTTTCTCCAAACAACCTTCGTAAACTATTTTTTCTAAGTATATGCACAATACCTTTTCTCATACATTCCTTTTTCATTTACTCTTTTCAAACTTCCTCATTTGTAATTTTATTAATCTAATTTTTTCCATCCTTCTCTATTGCTGTGTTTTAAAGACTTATAATCTCACATTAATTCTTTTTTTCTTTGTCTAGTACATTTTATACATTGCAATTAATTAATCTTTTCCTTGATTTTCTTTTCAAAAATTCATGAATTTTTTTTTACTCTTAATAAATGCTTCTTTTACAATGCTATTTTTCTTTTAACTTCATCTTCACTCAACCAATTTCTCAAATATCTAAATCTAATCAACTGCTGAACTATATTATAATGAATTTTAACTTGTAATCTTTATATATTCTTTCATATCTATAAACCTTTAGTCTTTCCAATAATAATCTTCATTACATATTCCACACCTCTTTTGTATAATTTATTTAATATATTTTGAAGGTTATTTTCACCTTCAGCTATGAGAGCCAATCATCTATAAACTTTACATAACTTATTATTCTATCTTCTATATAAGCTCATCCACACTCAAATATTATCTAACATTTCTTCTAAATAAATATTAAAAAGCACAAGTGGCATACAGATTTTTATCAAACATCTATTTCTATACTGACTGCTTCAATTTTATTATTCTCCAAATTAATTCTTATTATTTTCAAAATGTATAAATTCCAAATTAATCTTTCCTCTTTCCAAAATATTTTTTTATTTTCGAAGATGATCATAAGTTTTTTCCTAATTACTCAAGAAAAATGCTTTTTCCAAATCCACAAAACATATTTCAATTTTTTTATCTTTTTTAATATGTTTCTCAGCAATTATCTAACAATATTAATGTATTCTTTCTTGTACTTTTCCTCAGATAAAAACCAAACTATTCATCTCCAATATAATACTCTATCTTCCATAAATTCTTTAAAAATGTCAATAATATTTTTGAAGTATGAGATAATAAATTTATTGAATTGAACTCTTGACATATGACTGCCTTCTTTTTAGCAATTAGAGTCATTATAGTCCTCAAGAAATATTCAGGCAAAACCCCAATTTGTATATTAAATTGCACAGTTTATCAATTTATTTCATAGTAGTAGTTTCATTCATTTTTTCCAAAAACTTTATAGGTATTGTATCATATCTGATAGGTTTTTCTTTTACCATTTTTAAGTTGGTTTCAGTATTTCTTCTCTCAATATATCTTTATCTTTGCTAGCTATTTCAGTATTAGTTTCACTTTCAAGTTCATAATTATTATTTTCTTTTCTAAACAGATATTGAAGATATTTTTTCATCTTTTCAATATATCAACTTTTTCAATTAATCTCTTTCCATTCCTATCAGTATTTTACTCATTAACCATTTCTTTTTCCCCTAAGTAACTTTTCTAATTCTATACTTGTAGAAACACTTCTATCTCTTTACATTTTTGTTACAATCATTTTTCTTTTGCTAAATATGTTTTTCTCCTTAGTTCATTATTAATTTTCTATATGCTCTTTCTTCTTCTTCAGAATAGTCCTCTTCATACTTTTATTTTTTTCAACATGGGTTTTTTTATCTAAGGTTGTTTAGATTTCTTTAGTCAAATAGTTCTTATTATATTTTGGTTGTTTTTATTGTTCCCTCTTTAATCCTACATTAATGTTTATTACAATAATTCATATAATTCTTATCTTTATCAATTCTCTTTATTATTTTTTGCATATGACACCAAATCTTTCTTTCTTCATTATTTTCATTTCCTCTTTTCATTTCTTTTTAAATTCAACCTTAATCTAGACATAACCATATTATGATCAGAGTTTACATCAGTACCAAGCAAAATGCAATATTTAGTATTAAAGCAAAATTTATTCAAGTAAAACAAAAGTACATTTTTAACACATGTATAATATTATGAAATATTATGAAAGTGAAGATTTGAAGATAATTGGATGATTACATTAAAATGTATTCAGTTCCCATGATTGTCAAAATGTGATAACACCAATGGTGATGATGATGATCATTCAAAATAAAAAGAATAATATTGATTTAAAGAATCAGATGAGTTTTCTATATAGCCAGATTTTCATGATAAATATATAGAATATGTATAATTTCCAGTCTTGGCTAATAAATCAAATGCTGTCAATAAACATTTTAACATTCCTTAATTTACTAAATTGTTCAGTCATTGCAAAATCATGAACAAATTTAATAAACTTTTTTAGATTATGATAAAACTCGTAACAATTCAGATATGGCTGAGCAATATAGTAAAAAAGAGGATACTAAAATATTTATTAATAGTATGTCATTAATTAATTAAGACTGTAGATTGTGTGTATATAAAGAAAAACAATGCATAACAGTCGAAATCTCTATAAAAATATTTTAAATGCCTCACAACTACATAATTTCAGCCACCCTCCCCTTTAAATAAAGATAAGGTTAAATTTTATAGTCCATTCCTTTTGAATGGATAGTAAAATTCAATTGTTTCATTACTTAAAGGGGCAATGTGGCTGAAATAATATATCTGTGGAGTATTTAAAATATTATGTATATATAAAAAATTATATAATGTCTACCACTATACTAGTAATTATAAATAAAATAGAAAATCATATAACCTTACAATACTAGCCAAAAACCAAAATTTTACTAAAATTATTCTACAAACATGATTTCATCTGTTAATAATTTCAAGTGAATATATATTTACAAAACAAAGCAGCCTTCCCATCATTCATTTTAAAAATCAATTTTCTTTAACATCAAAGGATGTCTTCATGAGAAAGATGGCCTCAGATCCAAGAAAATTTATCATCAGAGTTTATTTTATTCTTCTTTTGATTTCATTTCTTTTATAAAAGATAACCTCTGCATTGCCAAATAATATTTTATAACATGTATGTAATTCATGAATACACAAAGCTGAGTTATGAAATTCATTTTTAACTATACTCTTATGAACTTTAAGCTTTCATTAAGACTTAATTTACTTTGACCTATATAAATTTTATGGCAATTGTAAGGTATCTTACCACAAATAAATTTATTATCAAGTGACTGCTTTGAACTACTTATATATTGTTACCTTACTAACACTAAACATAAAGACTCCCTGGATAAATTCTACAGTACTACTTCTAGTTCTCTATCCTAACTTATTAGTTAATCAAATTATTTAAACAATAACTAATTAATGCAATGCTTTCACTATCTCATACCAATATAATTAATAATATTCTAAAAAATTAATTCTTAAATAATTTCTTTAATAAATTAATAAAGTTAAAACAAATTAAATAACAAGTAACTAAGGTTCACATTAAATACCCAGCTCATTTATCATTATATTCATTTAAAATATGACTAGCTCACTTTACTAATACAAATGGTTCAATAAAAATACTAAATAATTATGAGTCTTAACACAAAACATTTACTAATGTACACAGAAAGTTTAACATTAAAACTATAACCTCAAAGTATACACTTTCAATGGCATAGGAATATCATCCCTAACTACTTGATAAAACTATCTGTAATATTTCCCTGACATATATTACACCAAATAAATTATAATTAACAATTATAAAATTACATTAATTCACTAAAATAATTAATACTCTTTTATGAAGCATAATAACAATACATCCCTAAATAAAATTCTTAACATATTATCATCTTAATCTAGCTCTTTAAGTTATCATTATCTCAGGTTTATCTTATTCTAATAATCATACATTAAATGATATAGCTAAATATAGTGAGAGATTTTATATATACTTAACTATACTACTACAACAATAATAAACAAAATAAAATATCTCAACGCTCTTATTATAAAACACATCCACCCAACTGCTCATCAATAAAACACAATTAAAGTTATAGATAATTAGATATATAATATAATCCTCAATAAATTCAAAATATTTTCAGCTTTATTATGCTTTAAAATTCTTATTACTCTTATGTGGCATTTTAATAAATATAAAGATTTGATATAATTATTATTTCAAATAATTAATAAATTGGCATGATATACTTTTCATGTTTAATAATAACATCTCTTACAATTTAATCATCATCATATATTTCTTATAGATCATGTGCATTAATGTAAATATATAATTAATTTTTATAATGTGTGTGAGTGGATGAGAAGATGAATAATCAGTTGGACATAACAAGTAAAGAATCTCTCAAGACGTAATATAAATTTTAAAACAACATTTAACAAATTTATTTTAACAAAAACATTATTTAAAATTTAAAATATATAATATTACATAAATCTAGATATTCAAGCAAAATTAAGACAAAAATTATATTCAAAAATATTTACACAATAAATAAACAAAAATTAAATTGTCTTCACTCCAATTTTTATCATAAAAGAAATATAAAATATATTACACCTCAATGGTTAAAGAGTTACCATTTTTTTAATTATAATAATATTCATCATCCACATTGTTATTTCAAAATAATATTAATAATACTAGGGTTTGATACATAACACTATTCCTAAATACTAGCATGTATTTCTATACTTTAAAAAATTATAATCATAGTAATACTCATCACCATTGTAACTTCAAAATAATATTAATAACTGCTAGGCTTCAATACAAAAAATTATTCCTAGATAATAACACATATTTTTATATATATTTAACAAAAAATTACCTTTATTATTCAGATAACTCATTAATATCATCATATAGTAATATAGAAAAATATATCTGTTAGTGAAAATATGTTTTCTATTTTGTAAGTTATATACTACAAAATTTCTATGATAACCCTATAACTTTATCCTACTTATTTTACTTTATTCATTAGAATAAACAGATTATTTCAAATAATCTAAAATTAATTACATGTATCCTATTTATCTATATCAGTTTGCATAATATTAATATCATTCAGAGGTCACTCTCATTCATCTTTTCATAATCAAAATATGCATCTGATATTCTAGTCATCTCTTTTATTATATCAGGAATATTAAATCATTCCATTATCTTTATTTCATATTAAATAAACATCTGTTGTGATAAATCTTTTTTCTTCTTGCTTTCAACAAATTGTAACAGCATTTAATAGTCTACTCATTATTCTTCAAAACATTTAATTATTATAACAATTACGATGCCAGATCCAGTATTGATAAAAATTGATTAAAGTGAGAGACACTAAAACTACAATAATTCTAACAAATAAAATAACATGACTGCAGTGCTGAAGGTCACCTATTCTTGTATCTACCTTAAATTCCTCTCATGGCTTCTACCTGAGTACTTACTCATCTGAGGAATGAAATACTACTGACCATGGAATATCAATACCCAGGTCTCTGTTAACTGCATTTTATTTATAAACTCACAAAACTATATTCCATAGATAATATTTATACTCAAACAACCCTATCACTCAGGATTTTGTTTTCACATATATTACTATCCTGAACCATTATTATTTATCATTTACATTTGGAATACTTCTATCAGCATTGCAAATAAATTGTATCAACTTGATTAAACTTCATTTCAACAAATATTCAATATGATATCAAGAAGGTTCAAATATTATATTCACAAATGATTTTAAATAGTTCACCTTTATAACTCTTTCATTCCAATACTTTCTTTTATAAAATAATTCTGAGAACAACATATTAATTTGTATCTAAACAGATATAATCTAGAATAATATATTCATAACTAAACATGATATTTAAAAAAAAATAATATACAATATGCATACTTCAGTATACACAAATTATCTAAATAAATTTATATATATTTCATAGTATATTTCTATGCTTTTGTATGATGTTTCAAAAATCAATTAATATACCATTAATAATAAAAATAAGCATACAATTTGTTTTATGTGTGTTTTTATCATAGATAAAAACACACATAAAATATCATAGTAGATAAATAATTATTTACCTTAATCCTACACATTAGAATTAATAAGGTGAATTCATCCTATAATTGATGTCCATGCATATAAAAAGCTATATACATTACCTTTTCAGAAAATATTAAAGTTTCTGTCACATATTTATTTGTCTTTATTGTAAAATATTAAAATATCTAAATAAATCTTATTTCTAAAACAAATATTAATTCATATATTATTTTTTATTTAAATAACTAATAAAAAATTAAAAAATAATAATTTAAATTATTGCAAAGTTCTTGCTTTGCTTGCTTACTATTAAGTTGAAGGGAGAGAGCAGTTTCTATGATGATTCAAGTTCACTTGACAAAGGTTTTTTCCTTTCCCACTCTCTGCATGCTATGAACTCTGCAATACACAAAATGTTATATCAATTAAAATCTAATGGAAATTTTGTCCATCTTTTTATAACAGTTTTTTCTAATAAAGTTCACTCTGTTCATGAAGAGAACACAAATTTCAGAGAAAAGTTCACTGTAAAATCAATTATTTTACCAAGTAATTTTTTCACATCTAAACATTTTCCTTGCTTATCCAGGCTTTTAATAAATCACTACAAAAATATTTTTTTTGGAAAGCAGTTGTTAAAACTTTATAAAATAGTATCATCTATTACTTTAAATTTTTCAACAAATAATTCTTTCACTTTAAAATTATTTTTCACATGTATACATGTATCTAGCTGATAATAAATTTTAATATAGAACTCTTTCAATTTTAAGATTTCTTTTCCACATGCACATACTCAGTTGTTAATCACTTGCAAGATTTTCACAGTTTTTAGCATTGAAATAAAATTGTTCTAGGATTTAATAAGCATTTTTAAATAACATTTATAGTCAATTTCTTATTCAGAATAATAATAAAATTCTCTTATACTAGATTTAAAGTACTTGATCTTCATTTGCACAGCATTTGTAAAATATTTAATATACATTCAGTATTTTTAAAAATTAGTAGCAGATATATTATAAATGACACATTTGCATATTTTCTATGTTTCAGTTCATTTTCACACATTGATTAGCTTGCACACATTCTTCTTTCTTATTTTCTTTTTTTAATTGAGAGGTAACTTTCTATATAGGTTTAATAATTCTCCTCCAAATAACATTGTTATAAAAGTTCCATAACAGTTTAGATTTTTGAGAATTCAACATTAACATAAAATACAATTGTCTTTTCAACATATACATACAAATATAATTAACTATAAATTTCTTATGACTCCTATGTATGATATTCTTTTTGGTACGACTCCATTTTTGACATTGTCTCCTCATTATTAGTATATCAGTTGGATAACTCATTTTGTCTTCATCAGTTATCAAGATTACATTAAGCTTCATACAAATTTACTAACAGGGAATAATAGATTTTTTGACTCCATAGAATAAATTAAATTGACTTTTTAATATTATAAATAATTTTATAATTTAATATTTTACTGATAAGACAATAAAATATTTAAAAAAATTATAATTTTAAAATTATTTTGATTGGAAATAAAAAAAAAATACAACACTTAAATGACTTGAATTGAATTGATTCAAATGACTATCTGACTTGAGTTGAACATGTTTATTGATAGCCTTTATTCCTTATCATTTGATTAGCTACTTTAATTTTTTCAGACAAGATAATTTACAAATAAATTAATTTCTGTCTAGGATTTTTTTCTTAAAACAATTTACCTAATTAACTTTTATATTAAATGAATTTTATTTAACACTTCATTTAAATATAATATTAAAATACATTTTTACCACTAAAATATTATTAATTTTAATACTAAATTTAAAATATAAAATATTTAAACAATACAACAAAAATTTTGATACAATTTTAAAACAAAATCTATGAAATAAATGCAACATTACTTGAATTAAAATAAGAAATTAACTTTATCAACTTTTATTAACAAGGAAGTAAAATTAATTTAATATGTTTATAATATGTGGGTACAAAGATAAATACACACACATTACAGGCTTATGATGTCATTGCTAATATTTTATAATAATTGAATAAAAATTATTTAAAATAATTAACTGAGAATAAAAATTTTAAATGCATTAGAAAAACTTATTAAATATTAGATTTTCCAGTTAAAATTATTACATAAACATTATAAGCTTAACTTTAATAAACACTAATTAATTTTATACTTTAAATAGTACATTATAGATTACTTTTATTTATAAATTGAACTAACACATCTTTAACTGTTCCAAATTGCAGCATCACACCTCTTACAGCATTTCCGACATTTTTCTTTGCTTCACACATCAACATAAAATATATAATAAAATGATGATTTCTTTTCAGAAAATAATAAATTTGACTTCATTTGATAGATATTTTTGTCTACTACTGAAATAAATTTTAAAGTTCACATTTTGTTTCAATAAATATTAAAAAAATTAGGATGTAATCAAAACAAAGACTTTACATGTCATCATTTCTAGAAAGATTATTTTCAGTTTATAAATATATGATAAAATGATTATACTGAAATAAGTTTTAAATGTTCACATTTTGTTTCTATAAATATTAAAAAAATAGATTGCAAACAAAACAAAAACATTACACATCATCGTTTCTAGAAATATTATTTTTAATTTTACAAAATCAACAAAAATCTCTTAATTTTTATGCTTTTTAAACATTTGAAAAGAATAATTATTTATTTCTTTTTTATCTAACAAATTATGCTTTAAATGTTTATATTTTTTGAATATTTATTGCAAAATTATGATAGTTTCTTACTGTAAATATAATGTAGATTGTTTACATCAAAGCTAGAATTTTCTAATTTGCTTCAGGCCATATTTACATTAGCTGCTAATATAATATATTTGTGAAAATAAAGTATTTTAAGTTAAAATAAATTATTAATATTTTTATATTTCCTGATATCTAATAAATATAGTGAAAATTATTAAAAATAATCTAAAACCATAATAAATTTGGCAAATAAACAAGTTTTTGCATCATTGGAAACTACAATGTCATAAAACGCTGAACATTTTACAGCCTTGGCAACAGACAATGGCTCAACATGTCAGGGTGAGGCTTATGTCTATTGTAAGAGTGGAAATTTTGAATTTCCTGCCTTTTAACACAGACTTTTAGGGAAAAAATTTATTATAATAAAATATACCATTTTACATACATTTTGATGTATAATATTTATGAAAAAATTCACTAGGGGGCGAATTGGCCCAAAGACAAAATAATTTGGTTTAACCAGTCATAAAGTTAAAATATTTTAGATATACTTGTTAATCATTTGAGCTTCTTTTATGCATAAAATTAATAAAAAATGATACTGATAGATAAGAATTTAGATTATTTTTTATAAAACTGATTATATATATTTTTTAATAAACTGTGGCAGATGGCATAATCAATATATATATATATATATAAGAAAAAACAAAAATTAACAGTAAAATACAATATTATAGTCTAAATTATTTTGTAGCGCTTTTGATTACATGGAAATTCAGTTAAAGCTGATGAAGATTCCCATGTAATTGAAAGTGCTACAAAATAATTTAGACTATAATATTGTATTTACCTTTTTTTTTAAAAATATATATATTTTATAACGGGTATTGTATTATATATATATATATATATATATATATATATATATATATATATATCCATATCCATTTACTCTGTATGGCATTATTAGAGACGCTATTTTAAATCTGGTTACTTCTCACTATATTTATTACTCATTGATTAAACTAAAGGAGGCACCATGCTTACCAAGCATCCTATTTTAGCACAGATATCCAGAGCTAAGTTAAATGCAACAAATGATTTAGTTAAGAAACAATTAACATATATAAAAATAAGGAGATTAATAAGAAATCATAAAAAATAACTACTTTGATTAAAATACAATTAATAAATTATTTTATCAAATAAATAATTCTGGTAGACATTTAAATAGTGGAAACTTGACACAAAGTTTTATTATGAAAAGATTAATAAATGTTTTTGTCATGTCCATGATCACAATTTAAATTTAAATGCACTTTGGAAATTTATTCATATAGAGAAGAATTTTTCAATCATGTACAATTCTATTTTTATGTAACTATTTTACAATAATTTCAGATAGCTGTTCAAACTTGATAAGTAAATAGAAATCTAATTGGTTATTAATCAAATGTGAATAACTCTTGATCATTTATATAACTGACATTCTCAAATCTTATTGCCTTTTCACTCTATAAAAAATAATATGATGAAATTTTTGTATGTTTTTTATATAAAAAGGATAGTCCTTAAAGACTCTATATTCAAAGTAATACTTTATATATTAGTGATCTTTAGTAGTACAATCCATAAATATCATAATTTCTTGCCACTATTATGACTAATGATCTGTATAAATTAGTAGACTATCTAGAAAATTGGTTGCTGAAAAAAAATATGTATATTGTAATATAAAATTTCCAATGTGAAATAATCTAAGATTTTTATTTGAACTAGTGATTCATCTCTATTTATTACATTCAATATATATATATATATATAAATATATATATATATATATATATATATATATATATATATATATATATATATATATATATATATATATATATATATATATAACTTACTGAAACAATTTTAGATATAAGCAATATTTATATATATATATATACTCATGAGAGAATTTTAGATATAAATAATATATTCAAGATATTTGTAAATATGCACTTAAGCAATGACAAATAACACATATAATTACAATCAGAAATAAGTAGATAAATAAATAATCACATATATCCATATAAAAAAGAGAGACAATTTCAATACATTATATTATTTATATATTCTGTGAGTCAGATGTTATATAACTAAAGATATCTAAATGAGTTATGGACTGAAATACATATAGATTCATAAATAGTTGTCAGTAACTTTTCTTTCTTTAGATATTGAGTAACTATTTATTTACACAGTTATTTATGGTTTCATTAACAGATTTAATTGTTTATATATATATATATATATATATATATATATATATATATATATATATATATATATGTCAACAGATGGTGTTCTACCAAAAACACTGTCAAGCGTATGTTTACATAAACGTCAGAGCAAGCATTCACTATCTCTAACTTTAATTCCACCTTCAGATCATGATTTCAAGCTATTTGCTATCATCAATGAAAGACAGGAATTTTAGAAACTAGATCTAAACACAAACTCTGAGATCGTGATCTGAAGGTGGAATTAAAGTTAGAGATAGTGAATGCTTGCTCTGAGGTTTATGTAAGCATACACTTGATGGTGTTTTTGGTAGAACGCCATCTGTTGACATAAATACAAGCATTAGCAAGTTTTTAATTTGTTTTTTTGTTTTTCAAATATATATATATATATATAATGAGTGTGCCAATAGCTCATAACAATATTTTTGGAATATCCCTATTCTCAGACCAGTTTCTAGCTCTGGCTTTCATCAGTGAGGCACTAGAATCTTTAAGCATTAGATTTAAAATAACAGGTCAAGCCCAGCACTTTATCTAATGTTTAACTATTAAATAGAAAATTAGAAATTTTCAGATATGTATATATATGTCTTCAAATCCAGCTATCTAATGTAAATAACCATATGTAACTGAACTAAGTTCAGATATACCATATATTAATAGCTTTAGCAATATAAAATAGCCAAGCCTTAAGAGCAATAATAATAATTGCAAGTTGATCAAGTCATATTAATTTAGTAATCTTGTATTATGGATGTTATATAATGAGTGTGCCAATAACTCTTAACAAGTTTTTCAGAATATCCCTATCCTCAGACTGGTTCCTAGCTGAGGCACTAGGATATTCAAGCATTAGATTTAAAATACCAGGTCATGTGATATATGACATTATTTCCTTGCAATTATTGTTATTGCCCTTAAGGCTTTGGAAATTTTATATTGCTAAAGCTACTAATATATGGTGTAGCTGAACTTAGTTCAATCTCATATGGCTATTTAAGTTAGATAGCTGGATTTGAAGACATATGGATGTCTGAAAATTTCAGATTTTTTTATTTAATAGTTAAACATTAGATAAAATGCTGGGCTTGACCTGCTATTTTAAATCTTATGCTTGAATATCCTAGCACCTCACTGATGAAAGCCAGACCTAGAAATTCATCTGAGGATAGAGATATTCTGAAAAGCTTGTTAAGAGCTATTGGCATGCTCATTATGTAATATTTATAATACAAGTTTACATGATATATGACATGATTTCCTTGCAGTATATATAATGCTAAAGGCTAGATAGGTTTATAAATGTAAATACATGAAAGCAGTCTACACTTAAACAATACCAATATCAACAACAATCTCAATCTGCACCTCCTTTTAACAATAAAGATGGAAATACATGTCTACTATGTTTATATAGATACTAAAGATTGTAATTTGACTGTAGTATTGTATAGTTCTTATCTAAGTGTTTATTTCTTTCATGTATTTACACATATACATAAATATCTGATTGTATGTATCGATTGTATAAGTTAGAGAGAATAGCTCTAGAGAGTTTGAAAGTCTGACTTCAAATCCCTTATAATTATATTAAGTTCGGTTTAGGTAATATACTTGTATTTAAATATTATATATGTATATGGAAATGTGTGTATTTTTTACATATATATTATTTTGCTTACGTTCTTTTAGTATATAAATTAAAATTAATTTTCATTATTTAATCTTTCCTACAAATTCTCATAAATTATATTATGGTTTATTTTAGATTCTCAATCAAAATATTATTATGTGGGGTGTTTTCGAGATCATCCTGAAGAATCTCTAGCTGTGAGGAATACATGGTATAGATCAATAACAAAGTGTATTACTAGGTGTTTTCAAGAAGGATACCGATTTGTAGGCATTCAAAAAACTGATGGAATTAACTGTTCTTGTAGTAGTGGATTTGAAAATTATTTTCATTGTGCTGATGAAATTTTTTGCACGTGTAATGTCTGTGGAAAATCTGATTACTTATGTGGTAAAGAAAATGCTACAGCCATTTATGATATAGGTAAGTTCTTTGTGATGTAACAACATTATCTTCAATTTAAAGACTTTTGAAAGCTTTTTTTGTATACAAAAGTTTTAAAGAAATCTAATATTTTTATTTCAGTCTTAGCAAAATGGGACAAAGAATTTATTCAATAGAATATTTTATTTAACTCTTGATTGATTTATGTAACAAGAATGAATTCTATATTATTAAATTATGAAATATTTTTTGTTTATAATCATCTTAAAAACTGCCATTATAGATTACGCTTTAGAATAGAGTTTCATAACTTATTTTGATAGAAAATTTAAAAAAAAATATTATTTAGGAACTGAAAGAAGTGGGCATATATATATATACTTTATGATGATTTGAACTCATTTGATAATTAAATTAAACGATTTGAATATATATATATATATATATATATAATTAGACGTGATATACTGGTCTATTTCCATTATCTATGAGTGAAAGTTGAATGTATAGAAAATTTTAAATTTTATTTAAACTTTCCAAATACAAACACCTTGTTAGTAATAACATACAAATACACAACACAGGTTAGTAATTACACTATGTTTCGAGTAGTATTATTCTCCACTTTTCTTCAAGTGTTTCTGGTTAAATGCACATTGACAATATTCTCTTAGATGTTGAACTCAACATTCACTCATAGATGATGGAAATAGTCCAACATATCACATCTAATAATATACCATTATCACAAACCTTTCGACAAATACTAAGTTACTCAATATGGACCCAATGCTATGTTGAAATTTAGGCATTATGAAAAATTATGTCCGAAATTGGCTAAAGTATAAATCATTTAACTTTCTTATGTAAATCTAAGTAAGAAGAAATCATTCCTAAGGGTTGGCAGTTAAAACCTTCTATTTTCTCCAAGAGAGCTGAGAAAATTATTCAGAGAACAAATGAGGTCTTATTGAGAGAAATTATAAAGGTTCAGTGGTTTTTCAAATATCAAACATTGCATTCTATTAGAAATATGAAATTGTTTCTACAAAATAAACTTACAAAAGAAGATTTTTCAAAAATTATTAAGCAGTGAACATATCACATGGGCAAATCAAAAATCATACTGCAACTAGTCTATCATTGTCATCAGTGAAAAATATTAGTTCTAAATGCTTTACAGATACTGAATTATCAGTTCTTAAAAAGATTTGAATTTAACCATTACACCATCTACTGTCCTATTATTGAATATAATGGTAGTCACTAAGGAGGTGACCCAAAACTTGACTCTAGAAGAAGTAGCAGAGTTATGCTGGACAATAAAAAGTACACAGCAGAAATCAAACATTTCATGAGATGAGAGGAAAGCTATTAAATCTCTCAAACAGGATACATCTATAATTATTCTTCCTGCTGACAAAGGTAACACTATAGTTGTAATGGATATAACTGATTATAATAACAAAATATAAGGCTTTCTCACAGTAGGAAAATACAAAAAAGTAACAAAAAATTCAATTCCAAATACAGAGGTAAAACTACAAGCATTGCTCTGGAAGCATTACAGGTATTTCTGTGATTCAGAAAAAAGAAAATTAACTTCATATTTCAGCAAGATTTTTCATCTGTATGGACTATCTAAAATCCATAAAGACAATGTTCTATTAAGACCTATTGTCAGTTCTAGAAATTCGCCATGTCAAAATTTGCCAAGATTTCTTCTTGAAGTTCTTAGTTCATTGGAATACAGGACACAATCTTTCATCAGAGATTCTAAGAACTTTGTAGAATTAGTCAGGAACATGAAAATGGAAAGAACTGGCATATTGGTAAGCTTTGATATGGAAAGTCTATTTACAAATTTACCATGTGATGAGGCATTGTCTATTGTAAGGAAAAGGTTATATGATAATAATAGTCTACAAACTAGAACAGCTCTAACTATTGATAGTATAATGGAATTATTACGATTCTGCATAACAGCAACATACTTTCCATATACCTCAAAATTCTTCCAACAAAATCAAGGGATGACCATGGGATCATTACTGTAACTCTTGCTCAGAAACATTTACATGGAAGAACTTAAAACCACTGCCATAAATACTACAACATGTCCACCTAAAGTGTGGCTTACTGTAACTCTTGCTCAGAAACATTTACATGGAAGAACTTAAAACCATTGCCATAAATACTACATCATGTCCACCTAAAGTGTGGCTTATGTATGTTGATACATTTGTGGTATTGCCACATGGTGAGGTATAATTAGTCATTCTGGATGCATATTAACAACATATCTAGGCAATTAAATTCTCAAAGGAATCAGAACAAGAACAAAAATTGGCATTCTTAGATATTCTTGTGGCAAGACTCCCTCAAAGCAAAGTAAAACCAACAGGGTATAGGAAAACAACACACACTGGCAAGTACTTGCAATATACATCCAATCATATGAGAAGCACTAAACATGGAATTATACTATCACTATGTAACACAGCTAAGAACATTTGTTCAGAAACCAGTGATTTGGAAAAAGATTCACATAGTACAAATGCTTAAGAAAATCTTCAATAAACAACACAAAGAGACACCAAAAGAGAAAACAATTAATTGGTATGGTAGTGTATCCATACATACCAGGAATAACATAAATTAAACAAAATCTGCAGTCAATATAACATTAGAACAGCTTTCCAAAGCCATACCAAACTTCGAGGAATTCTTATTATTACTAAGCCTAAACTGGAAATGCTGAAGAACAAAAACTGCCTTTTTAAAATATTATATGAATGTGGAAGAAAATATATTGGTGAGTGTTCACCCTGTTGAACAGCAATTGAAAGAAGACAAACTAATGGTTAAAAGAGAAAAAAACATGTGTCTATCATAGCAGATCATGTATGTACTAATGATCATATGTTTAATTGGGAAAATACAAAGATATTAGATGAAGAGGAAAGACTGCATAGAAAATTCAAGGAAGCTTGTCATATGATAGTGGTGAATAATCCTATAAGTCACCCCACTGTGGCAATACACAATTATGTAAGCCTCTAATTAATCTTGCTCTTAGAAGAAATATTAAACAATAATTATCAAAAAAACTGATTAGCTTTGCTCATATAAAAAAAAATTGAAGAACTCCGAAGAATTTGAACCAATCATCATATATAAATATATCAAATTTCTACAATGTGTTGCCTTTGACAGAATAGCTCAGTTGGTTAGAGCATTTGCTTTAAATTTGATATTCAAGAATATAAAGGTGTGAATTCAGCTTGTAAGTGAATATTACCACAGTGCATATAGGCCAGCAACATCGGAAGAAGAATGGGGAATACTGCTACTCAAAATTGTGTGTAATTACTAAACTGTGTTGGGTATTTGTGTGTTATTATTAACAAGTTGTTTGTATTTGGAAAGTTTTAATAAAGTTTAAAGTTTTCTATACATTCAACATTCACTCACAGATGATGGAAGTATTCCAACATACCACATCTAATAATATACTTTCATCACAAACATTCAGACAAATAGTGAATATATATATATATATATAAGATTGACATAATAATAATAACATACATAAAGTTACTTGTTTTAAATTTTATTTCTAATTTATATAATTATATATTGTGTTTTATTTTAAAATGAAATAGAATAATTTATTAGTTGTAATGATTATAAGATTAAACATAAACATGTAATTATTCATTTTCTTTTCATTTACAAATTGACATATGTAAATCCTATTAGGAATTACCTAGATTATCATTTATTAGTTGATATCTGCATTTATGAAATTCACCGACTTATATTATAATATTTGTAAATAGAAAACTTTTGTCTAGTTATTTTCTTTCCTATATAAATATAAACTATACAAAAAATTGACATCAGTAGTCAGCCAATTGAAAAGTTAATACTGAATGCTGAATATGTACTAGAGTGGTAAATTTTATCAATAGATGTTATAGGAGACCACCTCATTATAGTAAGGTACTTCAGTTAGTATCACATCTTTCAGTATTGCATGGATTTGAAGTTCCATTTGCATAGAAAAATTCTTTGAATCTGTCACATTATTATCTTTTTATTCTCTACCATCCATTGAAATCATCTTGAATACTGAATGAAATTTCTACGAAAAAGTATCATTTAGATTTTTAGCCATATTTTTTTCTTATTATATATGCTATTTTTTTGAGTAAAAATGTAAAATAATTTTAAAGTGTATAATTTTTAATGTTTGAAAAACATATACCAAAATTGATCACTCATCCTCACTACATATAAATGTAATTTTATGGTTATTGATGATTTTGGAATAATCTGTTTTCCAAGTTGAGAGATCAAACAAAAGAAATATATATCTATTTCCTTTTTTTTTTTTATCTTTAATGGCATTTCAATAAAGATTTATTTTTATAAATAATTCTTTCAAATGTATTGTATTAATTCACATTAGATAAAGAACAGACAATAAATTTAATTAAACAAATCTTTTAACAAACAACATGTTTTTACCTAGAAATTAATTATTGTTTTTAATATATTTTTAAAATTATTATATAATTACTTATTTACATAATACTTTTTGTTTACAGAGTAAGACATTCTTTTAGTCTTATCACATTTTAATATTAAAAATTATACAAAGTAAAAAAAATTTAACATCAATATTTCTGTATTGTTTTTTTTTTACTTTTCTTAAAACAATTGTAATAGATATATTAAATGCTTGACAATGCAAGGCAAATAAAGCTTAACAGCAAAAACTTTAATTTAATACACTAAGCCTGCTTTCAATATCTTTGTATTGATATCATAATCATAATGATATCCATAAAAATATTTAGAACATTAGATGAAAGTTTTTGCTGTTAAGCTTTATTTAGTTTGGATGACCAAGCAATTACTATATGTCTAATATCAAATTTGAAAGTTTATTATTAGAGATAAGAGAGAAGCATATGCTTACAAATAAAAAACCACCTAATAAATGGAATAATGTACACATTGTATTGATAAAGGTTTTTATTTCAAACCTTCATTTTTGAACACTGAACGAATAGATGTAAATGCTTGACTCATATTTAAATTTTTTTATATTAAAACAATAATACAATTAAAATATATATGCTTACATTCTCTCATAAGAAAAGCTATAATTGCATGAAAGTCATTATCGAAGCTAAGCACACTGAAGGCATTAAATGTCCACATGACATGGCTTTAAAATGTGACTAATTGTAGGGGAACATGTATTGTAATTGCATGGGTTTCATAGCATACAACAACATAATAATATGTGTGCACTTATATATATAAAGTTGAAAGGAAAGGTAGAAATAAACACAGACAATTTTTTGTAGATATTTTCTACATTTCATTGGAATAATAATAAGGGATCAAATAAGTTTTGATTTAAAATTTGTTTATTATAAATTAAACATTAAAATTTTTTACATGATATTTTTATTGAATTCTGATTTTGAAATTTTGAAATTAAAACAAACATGTTTTATGTTAAAATAGATCTATTGATAATTATAAAAGTTCACTATCTATTTTAGAATTCTTTTTTAAGTAAAGCTTGTAGATCACATTTTTGATAAAATGTCTACTATCTATTTCAGAAATATTTTTTAAAGAAAAACTTATAGATTAGACATTGATAAAATTTCAAAGTTGTTTTTAAAATGATTAAAGTAAATTGAAAAAATTGATAAATATAGAAAATATTATTCTTGTGTTAATGAGTTTTTTCACCACCCCCACCCCCAGCTTTAAAAAGAGTTGATAAAAAATTAAGAGTAGTTGGTTTTCAGAGTTGTACAGAATGTCTATAAAATAACTGAAGGCAAGACAGTGGATCAGCAATTGCTTCTAGTTCACTATAGAGAAGTTTTGATTCACATGAAAGCAAGACCCAATTTTCTGTGTTTATTAGTTTGTACAAATGTGTACTAGAAGACAACTGCTTGCTTGAAATCTATCCAATTTTAGATAGAAGGTAGATCACTGCAGACCAGCTGTTACCTGGACTATACTTTGTCCAATGATGACAACAAACCAGAGAATCCATCAGCTTGATAAAAAATTAGTTATATATATGCTGCTTTATCTATATGCAAAGAACCACAGATAAACATGTCACATCATAGTTATATATAGTGCAGTTGATGAATTGTTGTAAATAATTTTTTTAAATGACATTTTAAATGTGTTATATATATATATTGTGAATATTTTACATAATTTCTTTAGTGAAATTATTGATTCAAAGATGATTGTATTTTAAAAAGAGAAAATTTAAAACAATTATTTTTAGATTAGGAAAAAATATTGCTGGTGTATTAATAAAGATGTTTATAATTAATTAAGAGTAACCTGTTAAAAAAGAACTTTTATAAACTGTCAAGGGATTGATATTACATTTTTTTTAAAAATTATGAAAGACTGATTCATACTATTTTTATATACACATGTATGTATGAATATTATGTATATTCAATAGAAATTTGATTTTGAAAATATATTTTTAATAATTTTATTATTTTGATAAAACATCATGGTATAAACATCAGCATACACATACATTTTTATGTTTACACTTATCTATGTTAAATTAGTCATTAATTACATATAAGAAATGAATTTCATTTATGGGTGATTCAAAGATGTTCATAAATTATTATATCACTTGTCTATGTGATGAGATGTATGTATTTTAAGTAAACCTAGTATAAGGTATTTATATCCTTAAAATGTGTTAACTTAAAATTTCAATCTTTTATTTTATTTTATATGACAATTGAAATATATTCAATGATTGTACTACATATCTGTATACAAATACCAATGTGTGTCACATAGACATATATAGATAAATTTTAATCATTTATTTTATTTTTATATGATGATTCAAATATGTCCAGAAATTATACATGTCTGTGTGCAAATATACATAGGTGTTTTATATTGTAATATATGTAAATCACAATATAGTAGCTCAAATTTTGCATATTAATCAAAATCAGAAGACTTACATGTGTACAGTCAAATTCTGCAGATCTTAATTTTATTTTTTTGTTATTAATAAATGTGTATTTCATTGTTAAAATTGTTCCAGTGAACTTAATTCTAAATAATTTTTGAAATAATATATGGTGCATCATCTTTGTTCAAAATAACAGTTTTATAGCTTGTGTTCTCTGAGCTAGATCCATGCATAATGGTATATTATATGAAAATGTGTATATTAGTGTTTATGGACACCCACTTGATGATGATCATCATCCTGGATTGGTGTAAAAATAATATTATTTAAAATCCATGTGCTACATTTTATTATAATTTGGTTTCTATTAGACATTAAGTTTATAGTTGGCCATTACATCAATTGTAATAAATGGCCAGAGTGTTGATGATGATCAACATGTTTTAGTATCCCAGAATTATTGTTTTCATAGTTATATATTCTGATGGATTTGCAGTTAAGTTTGTGCATCCAAATTAATGTTTACATAATTGTTCCATGCAGCAAGGGCTAAATAGTTATCCTGGTCTACAGTAAACCCATTTCAAATCCAGTCACAAGATTAACTGTTGATTTATTTTGATAGTTGGATCATTCATGATGATAAATGAATCATATTTATTTTTAATGCTGGTGAACATATAGTTAATTATGATTATATTTAAGATAATTAGCTGCACTGATGTCTCAGAGTGATCTCATGCTCATTATTTATATATAACATTACTTGATATCATTTTCATTACTTATATATAACATAATTATATATTAAATATTGATATATAATTTTATATTTATTTTGAACTGGGATTGATGATGATGGTTATCATCACCCCAGGTTCATCCCTAATTTCCATCCCATTATAGTATATTTAGGAAATAGATTATTCAAAATGTATGTCAATCAAATTGCCCATTTCTTAAAAAGGGGAAGCAGAATTTCTTTTGATTTATGCCACTGGGGTTGTTAGCTATATGCCATGATTCTGTGAACTTCTGTTTAGAGTCAGTCAATTCATTGCATGCTATGATGGTAGATATAGACTCAAATGTATGACCTGTGGTGTTTGAGGAAGATTGGCATATGCTCTGGATTATCTGTGGCTCATTCATAAAGTTATGTGTCAAGAAATCTGAGTTGAGAAGCATGTATAGAATTCACTGTAATATATAATGCAACCCTATTTGGGATATAATATTATATATGATGGTCAAAGTTTGTTTTATGTAGAGTCTGTTCTTAGAATTATTTATTAATCTGTTAATTGTCAGAGGGGTACAGTAGCCTACATGATGGGTTTGATGACCCATAGATAATCCATAGAATAGGATCATCTTGTTCAAGCACCAAAACATTACAGATCATACATTTGAATCTACATCCACCAACATATCATGCATTGAGTGCAATGACTCTAAGAAAAGTGAATCCAAGTGGAAGGTTAAAGAAGTGTGGCCTATAACTAACAACCCTAATGCCATAAATCTGAAGGAATTCTGCTTCCCTCTTTCTAAAAAAGGACAATCTGATTTACATACATTTTGAATAATATTGTCTATATATACACATCCCCATACAATTATGCACATTCCAAGGCTATGCCTATGATAACATTTAACACCCTTGAAATTTTTAGCTTCGATAATAATTTTCATGCAATTATAACTTTTTTTATGAGAGAATATCAGTACATATATTTATGATATACAATTGTCTAAGAAATGTTTCTTAATTTGGTAATCATCTGAAATTCGGGCATGAACACCTGATGGCATTGTTTATGTGTCAAAACACATAAAATGCCATTTCTGTGGCCAGCCTTATGGCTAATACAACATTTATATTGTATTAACCCATTGCAGGCCACTTATACATGACATTGCACAAAAATATTATGACATGTTTTGTGCTTCAAAACTATTTTCATGTATTTGTTCTATTCATAGCTGATTACTGTATTACTTGAGGATGTTTTAATTTCAAGTTGGTACAACTTTTCAAATCTCCATAATAGAGTAATGTCATTTATATTTAAATAATGTTGTTAATTACTAATAATTGTCATATGGTCCCCAGCCTTCTCTAAAAAAATGTTAATATGTAAAAAATTGGCAAAGGGTATGTTCGAACATGCTTTGACAAAGCTCACACACTAAGTCATATTTCAGTGTGGTAAATATACGAGACCAATAAAAGGTCTGAGAAGAACGTGCAATTTTTAAACTTTTCAGAATTGCTGAGTACAGAAAGAGAGAGAGACTGTGTCCTTTTTTTCAGGCACATAATGTCCTCCCAAATACCAGGCTGTTTTTATTACAGCAATAAAATAATAAATGAGTTGAAAAAGTCTAATGTTTGTGTCCTTTTTTTATTTATTAGAAATTGACAAGTATTTGGATTATCTTTTTTCAGCAGGGTTAAAATATATGACTATTTTTGTTGACTTTTCGTTAATAATAACAAAGTATGAAAGCCCCCCAAAAAAGCAGTTTATTCTAGAAGGCAAAAAAAAGTAATTCAAATGAAATATAAATAAAAGTTAAAAATGAGAAAAAGTTGTTGAAAAAAAAAAGAAATTATTGACTTTTTGTTACAATTATTTTTCCGAGTGTGGGAGTTTGAAAACAATTCTTTACCCCCAAAAAACACAAAAGTTACTTTTGATTTAATAAGAAGAAAAACAATTTGGTCAATCCAAAAAAAAAAAAAGCTGAAAAAATTCGAAACAATTCCCAAAGAATTGCATTATATTTTTTTAGCAGGATTAAAACAAGTGGGGTTAAAATAAATTACTATTTTTGTTTTCTTTTTGTTAATAATAACAGTACGAAAGCCCCCCAAAAAGCTCTTTATTCTAGAAGTCAAAAAAAAAAGGCTAATTCAAACAAAATATAAATAAAAGTAAAAAATGAAAAAAAGTTGTTTAAAAAAAAGAAAAATTATTGACTTTTTGTTACAATTATTGATCCAAGGGTGGGGGTTTCAAAACAATTTTTGAACCCCCCCCAACAACACGAAAGTTACTTTTGATTTAATAATAGGAAGAAAAACCAATTAGTCAACCAAAAAAAAAAAGTTAGAACAAAGTCGAAACAAGTCCCA